>CM060839.1:35365000-35877500 GCA_030762175.1 Metallyticus violacea | reverse complement strand
TACTACTGAGGCACCACAGGCGGTGGACACTGGTGATACATGAGATGAAATGATAAATTGGGAAAGGATTTTTTTTTTTATTTTAAGGAAGGAATCGTTCCAGGCTTAAGTTTAGGTACCTCCCCGGCATTTGCCAGTTATGAAGACTGAGGAAAACCTGGAAAAAACCCCAGTCAGGGAGGACGGTCCTGGCGGGATTCGAACCGCAGACCTCCCGCTCACGAGTCCGTGCCTTAACGACCTCGGCCACCCGTGGCGGTAGATTCACGTTACTTGCCATTAACTGCGTCATACAAAAATCGAAAGCTCTATATTTCGATTCTACTCCATTTCTCCATTTCACATTTATAGTCGACTAACGATTAAATGTTAAAGAAGAATAGAAACGTTTTCCTTCAATCAGTACCTTGGCGAATGTTTTCTAGATGCAGAATTCTTTCATGCCATTGATTTCAACCCCTCTGCTTTTGACAGGCTACAGCGTTTTAATACCCCTTAGGGTATTTATTGACTTACAGTATGTTCATTATACCTGTACTTTTGTTAGTCTTTTCCACTGGAAAAGATGTCTAGTGGTTACCGTCATATGCATTGTAAAAATTCAGCAGCCCCAAAAGATTCATTTATATCGGAAGTTTTAATACAATCCTTTGTTTCAGCACTGTATTTTGAGGATGTGATAATAGTTTCAACGATGTATTATTTGTTAAATAGAACTGTGTTTATACTCAAAGCAATTAATATATGTAATGTAGCCGTACTATGTAAACAAAAAAAACGAAACAAAGCAAATTAATGGACAAATTAGAAAAAGCATTAACTAATAACATAAGAATATAGCTGATAAAAGAGCAGCGGAAAACGTTGACAACTGCATCAAGAGTTAATTTTAGCCTGCAGCTGAGTAGCGCGCGCGGGCCAACGTCGCACCATTCACCTGTCCTAACTACAAATTATTGCCGCACTGGTGGTTGCACGTTGACAATCAGTCGCAATTTGCCGTTGCCATTCTTCGTTCTGTCTTTGTACTATTTTAGGCTTTTGGTGTACCAGTGTTATTAATTACAACAAGCTAGTGAATTAAACTTTGCAGTTCTGTATTGTAAATGGTGCCACCAGAAAAAATAAAAAATAAAATAAACCTTAGTGGAGTTGTTGCAAGTGAGTGAATGTAAAATATGTTGATTGCACAGAAAAGTGTGTTTACAGATAAGATAACACTTGAAACAGCTTCTGTAACACAGGTCAGTGTTCATTATTAAATAAAACTAATATTCCGAGCACGCTATTATTGATCAAAGTTGTAGGAATAGAAATACTAGGAGAGTTTGTCCATTGAAGAAGCCAGGGATTAGCATGAACTTGGTTATGAATATCTTGCGTTCCGTACACAAGTCTGCAATAACTTTCTATAATATTAAATTAAAAAGAATGACATAAAATCATGCCGAATAGCAAAATGAACATAATTATATCTGAGGCGGTCAAGTAGCCAGTGACTACTAAACGTATAAAATATACAAAATAATGAACTTGTGTTTTTCTGTTTCTTACAGTTGATTTACAATTAACAGTATAAACTCCCTAAATCATAATAAAAAAAACTGAAAATATTATGGTTACGCTTATAGGTCTACAGATGATAAAGTGAATAGTCGAGAAACGCGTCAAAAGATAATTAAGAGCCTTGTATAAAAATTAAGAAAATTATCTTTTGTAATTAGCTTTTACTGTTCACCATCAAATTACCGCCTAAATGGTGGCACTGCATCTAAAAAGAGTATATTGACTTTACAAATTTAAGGCAGGCTCTGGCCAATTCATTTGATTAATTATAATTAGAATTTAATTAATTCATTTAATATAAAACTTCATAAAATTATTTTAATTATAAATCGTAAATTAATGTTTCTTTTTTTTTTCTTTTACAATTTGAAGAAAAAATTAAGAACGAATGCGCACAATTGCATTTTTTTTCTATATTTCCAATATCTTTTTCCGCTCGCTATCCCCATCATGTTTACCTGGCAATATTAGAATGGTTTATCATCAAATAATAGGTTCCTATTGGTTTTCTCGTATATCGAAACTTCTAGCAAACTGTCGGGATAGCGTGGGATATACTTGTTTTCGGCCTTTAAATTGATAGGCCCGGAGCATTCTCTGAAAGGTCAGCTCTGTGACTCAGGTGTAATGCAATTTTATATCAACTTATTGCAATATTTTAAATTGCAACTGACGCAGAGGTTTATTTTTTATTTATTTTAAATCAACAGAGAACTTGAGTATTGGATACCAATGCATTAAAATAAATTGTAACTTTTTAACAATTTTAAACGTCTTATTATTCATTACTCAAAAGGGAGATTTCTAAAATACCTGCCCCCGTTTACTTTTTATTAATAATGTATTCAACTGTTGAATATGGCAATGTGGCAACGCTTCGAGAATTTGTTATTTGTTTAAAGTATATATTGCTGAGTTACAACTCACAGTTTCAATTTTCAAACTGAATTTCTGTATGAATGATGTGTGTATATTTACCTACATTTATTATTTAATGAATAATAATTAAATTTAATAAATTATTGTAAATCATTTTTCTTTGGTATTATGAAGTTACCTTTCTACGACCACATTTTGGGAGTTTTCCTTCTAGTATACTTCTAAAGATAAATCCTATTCAAGCATCAACGGGTTTGTCGAACTCTGATTACTGCCTTACAAAACAACGATATTTACCAAAAGATAACTGCATTTCTGGAATCAAGAAATTTATATTATTTCATGTTTTTTTTTTTGTTTTTGTTTTTTGTTTTTTGTTTTTTGCTTTTTTTTTTTTTTTCATTTTAAAATGGATTTTATAACCATAGTTTAGTCTGTTAATTTCCTACTAAAACTCCCTATCCCCATTTAGTTTACTTTAAATAACACTTCAAAATACGATTTATTTATTTTCGGCAGATCTAGAGAATCGATCCTTAGTTTCCACCAATCTGGACATCGAAACAGCAATTTTTCGAAGAATAGTTTGCACTAGCGAACTTTCCGGATGGTGACATTCCATTACATATAATTACGTGATGATTGCGTTATTATCCCTTAAACCAATGTCAACCCCTACTGTAGCATAACAACAGTTGCTTAATCATTCAAGACGTCAATAAATTATATGCATTGATCTGAGTTATATCAATGGGAATATCTTTTTAATTTGGTACTTTTATTAGCTAAACTCTCTGCAGATATAAATATTGTTTAATATATGTAGCTGCTTTTTCTGCATGAAGCCTTGTTCTCTGAATCACTACCTTTATTAGTCTATCTTGAAGCTAATGTACTAAAGTTTGGGAATATTGAAGTGTTCCCATCCAGGCCCTGTTAGTAAAGTAACAGCATATCCTCATTTATGGGCTGGAATATGACCATGTGTTATTTATGGTGGTAATTAATACAGCAAAGTTTACTAGCTGTTTGTTTGGTCAGTCTTCCCAGAACATCCCTTTGCTGTGTTTTCACATGCTCCGATTTGCATGCAGCGCGTCAACCCATCTAGTTTCGTGAATGTTAGAACTTTATCCGCTAACAATTTTATTGCTTCACAAGCAAAAGTTTTGACACACCCGTGGGGCTACATGCGTTGAAAGACAAAATGCAGCACTCGCTCTCGATTATATGTTCCTTAGTTCTCATAGCAAATAAAAAGCTAAGAATTTCATCGTCACAGAGCAATTAAGAAGGAACAAAGAAAAAGGAAATCAACTGTAAAGCAGTGAAACATGTCTAATTTTTAAGGTTGCAAATTTTGATGCTGCGATATGCAATTGCAGTGAGGTTATTTCAGTTACGGGCCGATTGAGCGCGGCTGCTTACTGGAGAAACGCAGTTGCCGGAACCGGAAAAAGGAAGATAAACGTAAAATAGTTAAATTTTAGAATTTATATTTTTAGTGAAAGTGTAAATTTATACTGCATGAAAAACTGACAATAATAATAAAAAAACTAAACTTTTAGAAGACATTTCTTATCGTAGAGAGAGCCTGTCTCTTGGAACTTTTAACAAACAGTTTCTCTACCTGGAATTTTCTCTTGAGGAATGCCGTGCCTTTTCTTTGAAAGAATCCTTTTCGTATATATATCTTACATAAAAACCCGTTTTTAAGAAGATGTTTTGTAGTGTCTAACTAAGGAAGAACAATTAACTCACAACTTGCACACAATGAAAGTACAGGCACTTACTGACAAAACGTTCATTAATGTACGAACTGCTACTTGCACTTGCAGTATACACCCTTGACTACTGCCACATTTATGTATTTCGTTTATTGAAGGATGATTAATATCTCATGCCATCAGCATGGCGTGAAACGGCAGATACATGTTGCTAACAGCCCTCTTCTTTCAGGCTTGCGGTTCTTTTTACGTGCCGCAAATCTACGACATGGTACCAATGGTTTTACTTCCCTTTCGGGGGGGGGGGGAAACCCATACTTTTACGACCGAAAAATTCCATCGCCATAATATATCGCTTTGATTGCATGGGTCCTCTCACGACGTCTGTATATTGGACATAATTACTGTAGATGTAGGTACTGGAGAGATGGCTAGTCAGAGGAATGTCTGACAACATAAGCATTAATATTCTGTTAACGCATACCCTGAAGTATTTGAATAGGTTATATGTGTGCAGTGCGTAATGTTTTACTTTGCAGATAAAGCCCTGTTTTCCCGCATTCATCTCTCCAGCTCCCGGCAATACGATATGTAGTCTTGAATGAAATTAAATGAATTAATGATGGTGCAAGTGAGCTTGGAGTTTTTGGCGCCTTAAAGCTATCCAGCATACACAGGTCCTCTTCCATATGCCGTCGTGTTTTACGAAAACTTTAGTAACATATATCTTGGGCAATAGTAAAGATAAAAAGAGAAAAAAATACAATGATAAATATTAAATACAAATCATATTACTGCAGTAAAAATTCAACAAACTTGTAAAAGGGCTGTAAATAAGCCAGCTTTAATAACAGGCTTAAATCTATTTAAATTAACAAAGTGAGCATAGCGCGGTATCTGTTCAATATATCTATAGCCTGCTGAAAAAAATGTTTTTTAGTTTTGTTTAATCTCACATTGGGCATAATGTGAGATGATTGTTCCTAATTGCATAAGCACGGTTATCATATTGGCACTGTAACTGATAACAGTTTAGTTTTAATGACCACTAGGAAATTAAAAATATATTGATTAATGATTGTTTAAAATTGTTAATTAAATAAATAACGGACGACAATGGGCATCATATGGGAAAACGTTATAATATCAAATGCCTTCTTCTCCAATAATATTTGAGTAACTTTAGGTCCATTACCCCAACATGTATGTAACTTCAAAATAAAATCTTAGGGAAAAAAGAGTAATAAGATTCACAATATAATCCATAGATACAAATCGTCTTCATTTACTTAAATAAACACCACGAGAAAGCTTTACAAAAACTGAATCAATGTGGTTGCACAAGTTAGCTTAGAATCCCATGTAATGCTAAGTAATTTGGCATGAAGAAAACTATAATGGAAAAGTTGATTTAGAGTAAAAAAAAAATTAACCGAGCTTCAACTTAAAACCATTAGTATCAAATCATTTACAAGCAGCTACAAAAAAAAAAGCCATAAATAATGATAGGTCATACGAAATAATCATTGTAAATATGAGAGATATATCAGCAAATAAAAAAGAGTCACAATTCAAATTATAAGGTAAATCATTAATCAACAAAAATAAAAAAGCACCCAATACAGAGCCCTATGAGACACCAATATTTACATAAGCAATGGCAGAGTTTTCCATATCTACAACATTTTTTGCCTAAGATCTGTAGAATAATATTCTACTATTTTAAGCCATTGCCTTTAATACTATAATTTTTTTTTTAGAACAAATGATCGTATGGAATACAAAAGCGAAAGTCTTAAGCAAGTCACAGAATAGTACTATCACAATTTTCAAACCCCGTAAATGTTGACGATTGGACATTCAATTTCATTTAAAGTGGATAACTCTGACCTAAAACCAGAGAATATACTTTATTCCAGTCAGCTGTCTACTCATTATAATCTCAAAAGTTGTTACAAAAAGGAACAATCGCTATAGGCTTATAATTGTCAACAATGTGTGACAGGCCCCCAAACCCACGCGTGCCCGAGTGAATGTATTTATACAATTTAAACCGTAATAATTCTATGGATTGAAATGAAAGGATTCTTTTTTAATAAATAAAATGTTCCAGCCTAAGTTTAGGGTACCTGCCCGGCATTTGCCATTTATGAGGACTGAGGAAAACCTGAAAAAATCTCTATCAGGGAGGACGGTGCTGGTAGGACTCGAACGCCAGACCTTCCGCTCACGAGTCCGCGCCTTAACGACCTCGGCCAACTGTGGCGGTAAACTAAATCATGTAGGTGTCGGAATAATAAGTCTTTTGTTTCTTTAGTTGCTGGAGATGCTCTGAAATTCGTTAAAGTTAGAAAGGGAACAGGTGTTGGCAATGACGCCAATACAACGAATGATCATGAGCTTCCCAATAAGGAGTCAAAGAGCAAATGGAATTTACTTTGGGAGCAAAAGAACTCACCAATAATATTTGAATATTTTAAAGGCTCAATAATCCATGAGCGCTAGTATGAGGACCCCGTGAGTTCTTACGACCACGTGGGGGGCGCTTTGAATTTTATATATAAAGGGATAAAACTTTGCAACTGAATGGCAATCGCAGTTCACGTTCAGACAGGCAGTAGAATGACAGTTGGCAATTGCAGGTCAGACAGAGTAGGGGACAGTTCAGACAGTAGGTCGTAGTCCCAGAAACAGTAAATGGAAGTTCCAGAGACAGTAAAGGTATTTCCAGAAGGCACCTCCAGTCAGTACATTATAATAGTTAACAGGACGCAGACCCATATACAGTAGAAGACAAGAGACACACAGATGCAAGTTCCACAGCATATATAGCTCGGGACATTAAAGCCATGAAGATTACGAACTAGGTGGCCGACAACAAAGTGTCGTGTGAATAAACACTTGTAGGCGTCTAATTAAACAAATTGTCGTGTGATTTGAACCTCCTTCCCCACTAATGCACAAAAGGCGATTTCGGACCCCTGAACGACCCGGTGTACGAAGCGGGACCCCCGGGTAAATATCCAACAACACCAACTTCATCACACTAAAAACCGCTTCAAATGATAATATCGCCTTAATCGGTCGAACAATCGATAACATATTATGATCCTTCGCTGCTGTGCTTTACAGGCTTAATATAATTACAATTTGACTCGATGTGGCCACCCTCGATGTATACAATTATTATTATGTTCGCCAACAAAAATTAAGTTTAAACGAGTAATACGCCTATGCGTGAAAATAAGGATGCATCAAGGAATAAGTAAACTGCAGTACCAAAGTTTACCAACGCGAAGGAAATGTAATCGCGCAAATTTCTACCAATAACACATGGAGTCAGGATAATTTGAATCCTCGTTAATCCGTGGCGTTTACCACTCCAGTATGCAGTTAAAATCCTGCTGGGACATCCTAACTAACATCTGAGTTTAGCTCATGATAAAGTTTGTATTTTGATCCCCTGAACGAAAAACATATCTTCACAATCTCCTTGGTTTTCTCCGACGGCTTTTGCTGCTGTTTCGTTTCGCTTCCCAGGGGTAAACAGCTCTGTGGCATGCAACATTGGCTGCTAAGGAGCAATGTGCATAAAACAAGACACGAAGCAAACTTGTAGTTTTTATACAATCCCACTTTTACAGATATTACATAAGAGGGACAAATAAAAATAAATATTTCGTTAAGTTTATAATTTTTGGAAATTTATTCAACTTTCATACCTTCTTTACTTTACATAGACCCATGTTTATGATACAGGCAGAATCATATTGTGTTGTTCTATCATCCATACTTTTTTTTTATTTTTATTTAAGGACCCTCTTTTATTATTCGATTGCATTTAATTCAGGACTTGAAACTGCAGTTGAATTTTGCTTAAAGGCATTTTCTTTTACGTGCCGTAATTCTGCGACACAAGATGTTGCATTTCTCTTCCGAAGAATGTCATACTTTTGTGCCTTATAAATCTGAAACCGGGACCTTGGGACTATGAGACAAGTATGTTTACCTCTAGATCACCAGGACCGACGTCCATGTATTTCAATTAAGTTTATTTCCTCATTAATCAAAAGCGAAATGCTCTGTTCTTTACCTGTGCATGTCTAAAGCGATGCAGAAGTTTTCACAAGGCGAAAATAAAGACAACCAATAAATTTAACGACCCTAGACTCCAAATATTAAAAAAAAATCATAATATATGGGAATTATGGTAGAAATGGGAGCATTTAGCTCATTATTATTTTCTGACAACCAATTAATGAGACTACAAATTGTCATTACAGTGCACGATGAGAAATTTTACAGATGAATATCTGAAATTAGGTTAAAGACAAATATGGGCGTTCAAAGACATGGTAACAGAAGATATGAAAGTCTTTAGTTTTGGAAAATATAATAAAACTATTAAGAATGTATTCAAACTTCGGAGGAAAACTTAATAAAGATGGAAATAAAAATAAAAGTAAAATAAAGACCTACAATATGGTATATAAATTAAAGATATTTTGCTGGATAAGAATGCAAAACCTAAAATCAAACAATTTTCACCACGGTTACCAGAAATACAAAAACTTACGATGCTTTGATATTGAATTATTCTTACACTCATGTATGGAATTTGGTGAGACTAAACTCTTAGTGTTACCCTGTAGCTTCGGGCACCAGTTGGCCACTCCAGACTTTTCATCATCAGGTGAGACAGTATTTGCTAGCCTTAATCCCCGACCTCCTGATTAAGCAGATAATCATAAGATATATTTTATATTGTTTGCATAAAACATGTATGTAGGTCAACCCCTGAGCTGCCTCAGGGTAAACAAATCCTATTATATTCACTTGAACCAGAAGAAATCCCAAAGATCTTCTTTTGTTATGTTTATGGCACGGCCCGCTAAAAGGTTTTGGAAAAGCTATACTGGGCACAAAGTAATCGTCCGATTTCTTTAGAAGGTAGGGTCAAGAGTGAGCTCTATTGTTCGATTGCAGAGAGGGATCGCCCAACAGGACGTAACAATCGTAAAAATTTCTATACGATTTCTTTTAAGTATCTAGTTTACTCAGGTCAAAATAACGGTGACAGAGCTAAGAATCGAGAGCAAAACCAATAGAAATAAATCAGTAGAGGGAGAAAGATACGTGATATTCAAAAAGTCCTATAGCGAAGTGTTTCTAGCGTCCTGACCGAAGAACTGGATAATTAATAAAAGTGACCGTTTTTAAGGCAGGGGAGTCGAGTCATTTAGTTTCACGGAGAATGCCTAGCTATACACAGTCAGTGGGTTCTATCGTTTTACGCAGAAAACAAAAAAACTTTGTGTAAATAAACAATTTTCATGAACACAGTGTGTTTAATAAATGTTAAATAAAAACTTACGTTGGAGAAATGTGGGATTTAACACAAAAGGAAGAAATAGAACAAGGAACAACATTAATTAATATTGGTTTTTCAAAAAGGAACAAAGTCCTAAGAACACAATTCTGAAAAATATGACAGTATACTGTATTTACTTTCACTAAATAGCAGCTTTTTGAATAATGTTTTGGGATATCCTGAACAGCAAATCTAGGAGCATTTTAAAACAGCATTTGGATTAATTTATTTCCTCCATGTAATATCGAAAACTATACCCATCAAAACATAATTTTTCATATCATGTTTTGTAAAGAAAAGGAAACAAAGCTATGTTCACTGAACCCAGGAGGCACGAGGTCAAGATCACGCCAGTCGCCCGCTCCATCAATGGACAAGTTCCTCTCACATTTTCACACACCTTTCATCAATAATAGAATGCACACATCATTAACATTATTTCATAATGTGTACTAACGTGTGCTATATCAAGTTTTGGAAACAATGTCCGTCTGCAGTAGTATATTTTTGATATCATTTAATAAAATGGCTTGCAAGAGCTCTGATTTTCTTAAATCTGTTCTAGTGCTAAAATTTCAGTAAAATACAATACTGTAATAACATGCGATAGCTGCGCTATACTTAACTCTTAATCTTAAAATGAGTTATAACACAAAAAATAGAAACATCACTTTCAGCCATAAACTCGGGAATTGTCATGCTGTTATTACAGGCGAATGCCTAACCTTGACTGGCGTGCGCTGCGTTCAGTTCTTCACTCCAGTCACAGGTATTATACTGTAATATTCTTAATAGCTTTTATGTGGAAAATATCAAATAAAACTATTCTCAAAACATTTAAAGATTTACTTAAATTTCACATTTAACAGTTTACAATTTTGTGTGAATATTACTGCGCTGAACTCTGTATATACAGTAAGATTATTTGAGTTACAGGCCGGCACAGAGCGACTGAATACTCAGAGAAGCCAGTCGCCAATGCCATGTACTACATGTGTAGGTAGTAGTTTATAGTTAAATTGAGGAAGGCTTTATCAGCGAGTGCTTTCTTTGTGTGCAAACTTGTTTTCATTAATTATGCCACTACATAAATAAAGTCTTAAAGAAGGAGTTTTTATGTACGATACATACGTGAAAACGGATTCTTGCAGACGATATGCAAGAAAACATCTTGGCAATTGCATTTCAGTTACAGGATTTGTTCGCCAACGCGTTTCCAACCTCTGTGTTCAGGAAGAAAAGTTAAATGAAATACAGGAATTTGCTAAGGAGATACCGGCATGTATTGCCGCTGAGAGATATCAGCATTTCTTGTGAAACAGGTTAGAGCTTATTATTGAAAAATTTAAATACAGTATTGTTATATGCTTTCAATAAAAATAAATACTAAAAAAGTACTGCGCGGTAAATCTATCTCCCATTTATCTGGGAGCGACGGCAACACTTCGTCAATATGTAGCAGCACTCAGGCGGCCCATAAATCAAATAATCTTATTGAATTTGGGTGTATCTGATTTGCGATTAATGTTTTGTAATATTAATATAAATAAATGTAACATGTTCCATTTTAAGGAAACTGCAGGAATCTCATGAAATCCAAGCAAATATTGAAAATTAAACAGTCTTACATTTTTTTTCATTATATTACAACGGGTCCTTACATATAATTTAGTGCATGACTTAATGTGTCTATATTGAATTCTATGGGTTTCAGTTTTGTTTTCTTCAACATTTCTAATATGTAAATAGCACGAATGGTCTGTCTAGACCATGCGCAGATAAGCATTTAATTTATTTACCTAGTAAATCATTATTTAAATAAATACACCTAACCATTACTACAAAAAAGAGAAGCTGCCCAATTAAAAGCATCCTACCATTTAGCTTTCTTATTAAGCCCTTTTCGCTACTGCACGAAAATGGAGCTACCAGACTGGTATATCACTCCTGCCAGCATTACTCCATTTTATGCTGCCCACGGACTACAGAGAATGAATGTGCTTAAATACAAAGGATGGGCTTATATGTAGCAGAAATAAGGGAGGTAAAGCAGATTAACAATGGAGATAGACTGTTTTAGTAGAAAAGCTAAAATATCTACAAGCCAAAGAATGTGGAATGAAGATATAAGAAGAAAAATGCTTATGATATGGCTTGGATATATAAACAGAAATGAAGGATGAAAGAGGAACCAAGAAAATATTAAACAGGATATTGGCAGGAGGAGCAGAAAAAAAAAACCAAATGAATTTACGACGTTTATCAGGCTAAGGAAAAAAGGGTTTTAGATATGAAAGAGAAACTGCGGAAGTCAATGAAATATACTTAGTACGACATCAGATACCATAAACTTTTGAACAACAGAAAATAGAGGAATACAGCCCTTAAATACAGAAAGAAAACGAAATGTTCAGTCCTTAGGGGAAGATAAACAAAAATATGTAATGTATATAGTCGATCAAAACATTAAAGCAAAGAAAACGCTGGTGTTTTGCATTGGGTGCCCAAGGATAATATGAAATGAGATATTATCCAGGGCACGACAAATGTTTTCTCTCCTCTTCATGTATGTTCTTTTTTTGATATTTTACCAGAAACAACGCTTTGTACATGTCATTTACGAACCCCGCGGGAGTGCACACACCACAGAGACAGTATGTTTATTTGCAAATCCCTTTACACTTCGCTCTATTCCAATCACTAACAAGAACAATCAACGTTAAACCACGCCCAAGGCGGAGTGTCTGTACCAATGGAAGGTTTATACAGTAAATTGCGCAATAATTACCTGTAAACTACAAGTAAAATACTAGGTTTACTTAGTACAATTGATGCATTCCCAGAATCCTTTTCTCGAATACAAACAGGCTTGTAATATACTGTAACATTCTAGGAGTAGCCATTAGCGGGGAAGGTATATTGGAATATTTGTAACTGAAAACGGTTACTGTTATATACTTGTCTGAACAGAACTGTACCACAAATAGTTACAAATGATAAACCGCAGAACAAGTGACAAAAAGTAATACAAATTATTTAATTTATCATATTCTTATGATTTTGAAAAAGAGATACTAGAGATATTAGAGATAAAGTTATTAAATAAATAATTAATGAAATTTTTTTTTTTTTTTTTTTTTTTTTTTTTTTTTTTTTTGCTTTATAACACATGATCCTTCCTTGACAAACATACTACTGGTATATGAATGAATGCTAAGAAAAAATACAAACTACTAGGGGGCCTCTACCTATTTGACCCAGGCCATTTTAGGGTATGCCCACTCACAACTACAAAATTATAAATACAATAATTGTTTTTATACTATCATCTGTTCTTCAAATACAAAATTTCCACCTTGATTGCAGCAATCCCCGGTTCATCAGCAGCAGCTTGCTGGAATTTCAGGGGACCAGGCTCCGACTCAAAGGTCCTACATAATTTTTTTTTCCATTACTCTGCCAATACCATTATTTTGTTAGTCCCTACAAACTACAAATGCCCTTTATTTCTCAAATGAATACTAAATGCTACATTTATTCACCTTCTTAAAAAAACTTCCAGTCCCAAGCTCCATAATTTAATCAAATTTAATAAACATATAACCCACTCCTAACCATAATCACCTTTATCTACATCCTAATATAATTACACAAATGCAATCCTTTAAGTTATTGATTTACTTCCCTTTTTAATACCCAAATCCATTTACTTTTAACTTAGCTACATTCCTGCTATCTTTACTAAAGATTTTCATTAAGGTTATTTTTCTATCTAATTTAAACAATTTCTCGTTTATAAAATCTTTTCTCCAGAGTCCCGTCCCTTTGCACTCAAACACGATATGTTCCTAGTCTCGAATGGCATATAAAATGAAATAACAAATCAATTAAATTATGACATTCTTATAATGCTGAAAAATAAAGTTATTAAATGAGTAAATAATGAAATTGGAAATGTGACTGCTTTATAAAACATGACATTTCTTTAATAAAAAATAATTCTGAGAAATAAAATGAAATATTTTACTCATAGATTACTACAGTAAAAGTGAAAGCTGATACAATTTCGCTATATGTAAAATTAAAAATTAAATTAACGAAACACACTATTCTTTAACACACTATTCTTTTTTAAGTTAGTCCCACTGAAACTTGACTTGCAACGAGATGAGAGAGGCTGTTTCTTTGCCCCTGTGATCAGTTTATAAAAGTTTATTTGGAAAGGTGAGTAGTAAATATTCATGAAATTAGATCATTCGAAAATTGATGCCGATTTGTGGTTTGAACTTCATCAAATTATTAATGAAATAATTATAATAATGAAAATAACCACCATCGGAGAATCTATACATTTCCCCAAATTGGTAGTAAATATATTTATGTAGTTTTGATTAAAAATATTGTGGTTTATATAGTCGAAATATTTCTAAATGTTAACTCAGCATCATCTTGGTAACCGTCAAGGGGGCTGAGGACGTTAAGGCGTGGACTCGTGAGCGCGAGGTCTTGGGTTCGATTCCCGTTAGAACCGTCATCCCTGACCGAGTTTTTCATTGTTCCTCAGTCCTCACAAATGGCAAATGCTGGGGAGGTACCCTAAACTTAGTCTTGGAACGTTTCCTTCCTTTAAAAAAAAATCCCATTTTATCATTCCATCTCACGTAACACCAGAGGCCAACGCCTGTGATAACTAGCGTTAAACACTATTACAAACTTCTTGACAACTGAAAAGTCTATTCTTCAGAAAACTGTTTTAATAAGTTAAAATGAGTCGAGAGATGGGGTGAATATGCTGAAGGATGTGAAGTTTTATAACTCAATTCATTCAACTTCTAGATTGGTCTTTGCGAGATAGTTGCCGGGCATTATCATTAAGAAGAATGGACCCTATTAGTGATTGTTTTCCTTGCAGTTTCTGATGAATTTTCTCAATTTTTGACAACAATTCTCCAAAGTAATTGTAAGTACGTTTATAGAAATAAGGCCTAATTAATTTTTTTTTTTTTTAGAAAATAGTTGTGAAGTTTTCGTTTTTATATAAAACAGGCGCATTTCATTGGTTTTAAAATTTAAAAAAGCTTTGTGTTTTGTAAAAATGTGTTTTCATTCACGACTTTTAAACAGTTGTAGTTCCTTAAACAGTATATTAACCCTTCCATAAAAATAGTATATATAAAATTATTTTCTATTTAATTTCTCCTCTAGGTATAATCAATCTTTTATTAGTAGTTTGGAACCTTTGCTACCATGGACGTGAAGTTGCCTTAACATCATCCATAGAATCGCCCAAACCCGGTATTGTTTAACGGCAGATTTTTGCATTGCAGCCACAAACTCTATACCGTTGCAAATGACCTCTACACAGGTTTTTTTTTTTTTTTTCCTTTTCTTCCACCAATATTAAATTATATGGCTCTTTAATAGTTTTACTTGCTTTATAAAATGTTTATTTACTATGAATATTTCTTAAAAGCAGCTATCCTGTGAACATGATTTTCCATTACCTGGTGTGTATCAAAAGCACAAAATTTTCAAGTTCAAAATTCAAGAAAAGCTTTTCTAAACTGTGTCAATTATTTTCCCTGGTAAAAGATATTTTATCTACCTTATGGACAAGCGGTTTAACAGTGTCTCAAATGCATAAAACTTTTAAGATGCGATTCCAAGAATAATATTTATGATACCAGAATAAAAAAAAAATGTATTTTATTTTGTTGCGAGGAAATTTATTAATCGAGGCCAGAAACAGTGTTCAGCAAATGTATGAACAAATTGAAATCTTTTTTAACATTATGTCATACAACATTTTTGCAAGTTAGTTAGTACTTATAAGTAAAAATTATCCAGTTACTCCTAAACGTTCCTTTTTCAAAGAAATTGCTTGTACATTTCTCACTAGGAGAATGGAAGAAACGTTATCTAAACTTGTGAATAGTTTTACCAATATCGCTGGGGTGGTAATGAGTGGTTTTAAATATGTTGGCGAGATAAAACTATAAAAAATTATGTTTTATTAGTACTATATTTTACTTACCTATATATTATATTAAATTGCTGTTTACAAATGTAATATTCTCGCAGTTTCTTGGGCACGCACAATGATGGGATCAGCTCATATTACTTATCTTTCAACGTGACATGATTCCAGGGTTGCCAACATATACATTTGCAAATACGTATATTTAGAAACACATTCATATAATATCGCTAATGACATTAAGACCAGGTTTTGAAACCGCAATAAGGTAAAACCTTTAAAATTGTGCTATAAATGGCTATTATAAAATATATAATTTATATCCATTTAAAATCGTTATTAAATCAAAGTTTGGCGACACTGGGATGTTATTAAAGTTATATATCTCTCAATGTTACAAAATGCAGTTTCTAGTTTGAATTATTTTATGATAAAAGAACTTATTTTAATACAAGCTGTCTAAAAAAAATCTTTACTCTCACGTATATAAGAACAGTTTAGGATAATCAAGTTACTTGGAAGTTAATATTGACTTGATCGTCAGGTGTAGACAGCACTGATAACTTAAGCTCAATAAGCCTTAGGAAGTTATAATCCTGTTAAGTATTAGTGATACAAGGATTAATATTTTTATGCTCTCTAATTTATCCTCGTTCTATTTGATTCTGGCAAAGTTTCAAAGTAAACACTGCAACGTAAAAATAGCCCATGAAGGTATACACTCCTTTAAAGTTGATGGGCCTAACTTTGTTTACAACAGCTGGTAGTAAATGGAGTTGCTACTGACATCACATAGGCATTCCATAAAGTACTTCGAAACACCAGAAAAATAGGAACAGCTTCAATAGAGAAATAGTAAGTAAAGTCGTGGGAACTGATTATTACTCTATATTTAGACTGAATATATTTATTGTGGCAATGCACTACTGGCCATTAAATTCCACAAAAGTTTGGTTGTTAATAATAGCCATACCAAAATAATTTCTGTATTCTCGTTCGGTTGTTTGGCGGGACCGTTGGGAACATCATACGATAATCTTGGCTTCATTTGTTTATTATTGATTTACCTGTCTCATAGCAACGCTATCATAATGTATGTGAGTCACATATATTTACAGAACATCATACTACACATTACTGTTGTTTTTCGGTTCAACTTTGAAATATATTAAATTCATATCTACTGTGAAAATGAGTCTACATTTTTGGCACCCTCGATATGTTTGACAAAAAAAAAAAAAAGGTAGTTAACGCTACAATGTTAACATTCCTATTTGAAGTGATAACTTTTGGCATTATGTTAATTCTGGATATTTATACAGTACGATAGTGAGCCCCTAATTTGTCGCGCCGTGGAAGAGATAGTAAGTGTGCTTGCTTACTTATTGACCTTGCTGACTATCGCAGTCATAGTGCGGCTGTTCCCGGGTTTGTGTTGTGTTGTTCGTTTCGTAATTCGACAGTATACATCAGTGTATTAAGCCTCGTGTCTTTACAAGGCAAGGCGTGATTTTATATACGTTTCATGTGTTAACTCAGTGGTGAAAAAATTATGAACTTATTTTTATCACACAATTTATTCTGTTACTTATGCACATTCCATACTAACCCCTTTTTCAGAGAAGTAACCAACATAGAGCGTGATCATAGGCTTTTTTTTTTCAAGAGGACTCTGCCACAGCTAACAATGGAATATAGAGCTATTTACAATGAGTTTTCACAAGACAAGAGTTATTAGTAGGAATTTGTGGTCCCTCTAGGCCCCCCGATTTAAAAACCTGCTATTATCTCTGCCGTATACCAGGTGAACCCGCACATAAAACAAGAACAAGATAATATTCGCCAGGAAATTGTCCGGATTTTTTAAAATGAACTACAACGAGTGATGAATAATTTCCGAAAGAGATGCTAAAAATGCGTGGAGAATGAAAGTGGGCAGTTTCTATACTATTTCATAATTTGGTAATTAAATAAGCCTGTTTAATTGTTTCATTTATTAATTACATTATCCAATGTAAAAAAATGGAAATAATTTTGACTATAGACCAACTGCTATGTGCAATAAAACTGTCATTACATAAGACATGACGTTTTCATTTATATTCCCTTTTTTAAGACTGGATGAAGCTGTAAATGTATTGAAATGAACATTTATAATTTACCTCAAAACTTGAAGCAACGGAGTATAAACCCATTTCCTTATACTCTTAAGGCATGCTAAGCTTGTCGATGCTTTGTATACAAGCGGAGAAATTTTAAATAGTCATGTACTTACAAAACCTCGCCCACTCAGATGACACTTTACATCTCGAAACCTAGTCCCTGCCGGTCTGACGGCAGTATGCATTTACTTGTGAAAATGTTTAGTCAGTTGATGTCAGAGCAGTCAGTTTTAGTATGCAAACATTAATTTGCTC
Organism: Metallyticus violacea; assembly: GCA_030762175.1. Taxonomy (NCBI): domain Eukaryota; kingdom Metazoa; phylum Arthropoda; class Insecta; order Mantodea; family Metallyticidae; genus Metallyticus; species Metallyticus violacea. Next base: position 35,859,563 of record CM060839.1, on the reverse strand, counting down.
GTCATGTGCGTGCAGAATTTATTCAGAACTTTGATGATCAATTACTTTCTTCTAGTATGTATTATTTTGCACACATTTTAATCTACTGGCTAAGAGAAAAACTACAAAGAGAGGAAAATTTTACTTTTTTAAATTAAAAAAAATGACAAAATTAGCAAATCTGCAACATTAGCAACACCTAAAATTAGAACACAATAAGAGTTTAGATATACAAATACCACACTAGCAATGAAATCAGAACGTATTATCTCCATACAATGCCTGTTCGCTGTAAGAGAAAAACAGTTCCAACATTTTCTATAAGTTTCACTTGTATACTCCTATAAAGAAGTGAAATTTAAGTACAGGTGTCGCCGCTACAAAAAATGCCACATTAGCGGTTAAGGTTTATAACTGAAGACTTGCATATAAAATTGACAATGTGTTCTCAGGTACAGAGAGTTTGTTTGGGTTACAACTGGTAGAGTGTGGTTGCAAACTGGTAGAAGTCATCGTCAAAAGCCTTGCAGGTAGCAGCTTGTAGTTTGAGGGAGGTGTGTCATCAAGTGGTTGTGCTTTTATTGTATGCTAACTGTTCTTCATAGTTACGTCACTAGATAAATATACTGTTCAAGAAATGATTTTTCTGTATTATACATTAGTGAAAACTGATTCTTGTAGAGAATGATTTTACGATTTGCCTGACTATTATGTTTCAATTAAAGAAACTGTTCGTTACTTTGTTAAAAAGTTAAGACAGACAGGAACTGTCTATAAATAGAAACTTGCTCTTGTACTTACGGAAGAAAAGTTGGGTGAAATACAGGGATTTCGTAGCATTTCCCGGCAATGCATTGCCACTGAGGCGCATAATTTCATTATCTCTTATAACAATAGTTAATGCCTATTATCAGTGATAAATATAGTATTGTTTTATTATTTCAGCAAAAATATAAAGAGTAAAATAAAAATACTAAATTTAGGCACGGCGACTCTATCTAGCGGTCCATAACTTAAATAACCTCACTGTGTATGGCTGTAGAATTAATATATTAAATGTTTAACGACAGTAAATACACGTGTTTTATTATACTTTCATATAATTACTACTTCCCCTGTTCTCCCCGTATTAATTGCGGTGATAATCAGTGAAATATTGTAGATGATATCGATGAGGACGACTAGATCTTACATTGTCCATTAATTGGAATGCAGTAATAACCAACACACACTATAAGGAACCTGAGTTATATTCTTCAATAATAATTGCCTCTGCTGGAACTTTTAGAATGTAAATAGAAATGTCAACGTGTTTCGTGGTGCTCAAACAGGGGCATGTGGTGCTGCAGCTACTTATTCATGGCAATTAGTCGAGGACAGTGAAAGCACCTTGGGGTAGGCGCCAAACGAGCGTCGTGTTTCTAGACTTGGGAGAAGAGAGGGCAATTAGAGCGTAAATTGCTTAGGAGGCGACCCAACCGCGAGGATATGCCTTGCAGCGTCCTTTGGTTCACCTAGATGTACTAAACTGGCTAACAAGATTCGTGCGTCGATTTCATCCCTTAAAGCCGTTACTCCTCAGCACTATTTTATTTATAAATATCAGTTTATAACGGTTCTTTTAAATTTATAATGGGAAAGTTAAATTCATCTTCTTTAGTCGAACCAGTAGGTTAAGTATGATTCTTTACTTAAGGGTGGTGCCCCCTCTTAAAACCCAACCTGAATATACTTAGTTTTGCATGAAAGGTCTAGTTCAACAATTAGAATGAACTACCTATAACATATTTGCCTTCAAATCGGGCCGAAGTCTTAGATGATCACTCATAATGCGCGTTCAGGATGTTTCAAAACTGTTACGAACGAGAGATTGTGACAAAAATTCACAATGCCGTACTCAATGATCGTCAATTGAAGGTACGCGAGTTGACTGACATTGCAAAGACATCGATAAGCCGTGTCCACTTCATTTTACACCAAGTTTTGTATTTGAGAAAACTTCCCGCTCGATAGATACTGCGTTTGCTAACTATGGACCAAAAACACATTCGAACGAACAAGCAAGAGTGTTTCCACTTGTATAAACGCTACTCCAACGAGTTTCTCCGACGTTTCATACCAGTAAATGAAACGAGAACTCATCACTGCACGTCAGAGACGAAGAAGCAGTCCAAACAGTGGGTGGCAACAGGTGAAAGGGCTCCAAAGAAAGAAAAAACGGTTCCATCTGCAGGAAAAGTCGTGTCTACTATTTTCTAGGGTTCTCGTGGTGTGGTGCTCGTAGACTACTCCAGGGTAGAACCATCCCCGGAGACTATTACGCCTCACTACTGGACCGACTCAAAGATGGCTATTCAGACTAAACATCCACACCTTGCGAAAAAGAAAATTCTCTAAATGCGCCTTCACACAGAGCTGGGATTGTTGCAGCAAAACTGCATGACTTTCGCTTCCAAGTGCTTCCACATCCGCCATATTTGCCGGATATGACTCTAAGCTTACTTTTTATTCCCAAACCTGAAGAAATGGCTGGGAGGACGAAGATAGTCATCAAATGATGATATTGAAGCTACAAACACTTGTTTTTCACAGTTAAACAAATCTTATTTTACCTAGGGTATTAAAAAGTTGGAAAGTCGTTGGATTAAGTGTCATGATTTACAAGGTCTCTATGATAAAAGGGGGGTTTTCTCTTAAATATTGTGTTTTCTTCTCCTTGAACTCTTAGAATGCCCCTCGTATTTTTTACTAAAGATGTTACTTTGTTTAAATATACTTCCTTGGTCATGTGCTACTTGAATCATGTTAGTACCTTTAATATATAAAGCAAATTACTTTTACTGTGTAACATTAGATAATTATCTAATGTCACACAGTAACATTTTTTTTAATTATAATTAAAACCAAAATAAAAGAATACGTTTTTCATAACCACTATGACAAAATTTGTCATCCAAATTTTTAATAAACTTTTCCAAATTTTGACAATATAACATATATTCTAATTAATCCTTTTCGTATATTTATTACATTTTAATCTTATTAGAGGTAAGTTAAATTGTTGATTTTATGCTGAATTTTTTTGTATAGTGTTTAACGCCAGTTTTTACTACTGATGTATCACAGGTGGTGGACACTGATGATGCATGAGATGAAATGATAAATTGGGAAAGGATATTTTTTTTAAGGAAGGAAGCGTTCCAGGCCTAATTTTAGGGCACCTCCCCGGCATTTTCCAGTTATGAGGACTGAGGAAAACTTGAAAAAAAACCTCAGTCAGGGAGGACGATACTGGTGGGATTCGAACCTCGACCTCCCGCTCACGAGTCCGAGCCTTAACGACCTCGGCCACCCATAGCGGTTTGTGTGATGAATTTTGGGTAACTCAACATTAATAGTTGCATTTCGCATCATTCCAGATTATTTGGATACTAGTCGATCTTACCAGTAGTACCAATATGGTCCGGAATTCACATTAATTTTCTCACTAAGATTTGTTGAGTACAAGAAGGAAAACCTTCATGTGCTTCCAATAGCTGCAACCCTTTACATATTCCTTTTTTTTTTTTTTTTTTTTTTTGCAATTTTTAACAATAGAATTTGAAAGTGTTATTTGCAACTATTTTTTTATTCTTACCAACAGTAAACATATTTGCTGAATCATTCAATATTGACATGCATTCTTTTCTCTATATTTGCTTTCCTAAGGGAACAAATGGGTGCTGTAAATACCAATGATTTCTTTTTTTTTTTTTTTTTTATTACTTTCTTACCTAAAAAATCAGGAAACTACAAATATCTATTTTTTTTTTTTTTTTTGTTTATTTATGGACGCTCTTTAACATCTCAGGTCATCAGCGTCCCATTCAATTCAGGGCGTTAAACGGCCGACAAATGTTGTTCAGAGGCCTCTTTAATCAGGCTTGAGGTTCTTTTTCGTGCCGTAAATGTATGACACGGGACCCAGGGCTTGGAAGCCATACTTAGGCTTTTTACGCCCCGAAAAAAAATCCACCGTTCCTGATCGGGTTTTAACCCGCGATCTTGGGATTAGGAGGCAAGTATGGTTACCACTACACCACCAGGACCGACCACAAAACAAATATCTATGTGGTTGATATATGTTTTTTCTGTTGAAGTGTAGAACTACCTACAAAAGGCAGAGGAAAATTTTACTCTAAAAGACTCCTGGCAGTGCAGGTAGTAAATGTGGTTGAAACACTGGATCATTTTTCCTATAATAAATTTTATTGTAGCAAGGTAAGAGTTTAGTGTGTTGAAATATTTATTTTGTGACAGCTAATAGTGTTACTTCACGTTTTTGTGCGAAGCGAGTATTAAACTATAGTAAGATATTCAATAATTTATTTAATCCTCCATTATTCTGAAGTGAACACAGTAGGCAGTGTATGTTAATTATCATATGAAACTCGTGCAGTTTATAGGAAGATACAAGTGACTGCAAACAATGGACGTCATTGTTTTGATAATGGTATCAAATGTAGAAAGGGCATTTTTAAGAAACCCAAGCATTCAAAACTGTTCAAATATCTTAGATATTCTAAAAAGGCATTGCAACCTCGCAAAGATAGGAGTGTAGTGTTCCTACCAGCCTATTTTGGACCCACATAGTGTCGCATGTACTGCTGAAGGGTGTAGCAAATTAAAATTATCGGGAAATTGTTAGGTAATAAGCTAAATTCACTTGGTTTCATATTTTGTATCTTGCCTTAAATTAATCGCCTAAAAAAATTCCAGTATATTGAGACAGATCTCCTGCCCCCTATCTCACAAGGAAACAAATTTGCGTTATGCATAAATCATAGCTAATTAATAATGTTTAGCGTCTAGTATATTGTAAATAGCATAAAGCATGCTCTAGTATAAATATTTAGTAGACATGGTACATAAATTTGGAAGGGAGAGTAGACGAATAGAGGTCTGATATTTATTGTATAATGATTTTCTATAAGTTAAATAATAAACATGTAAGAAAATTCCTTAGAATCAGCAAGAGTTTGCAGCATATTATGTATTTGGTGCGGTTGCCTGTTGTGCCTCCGGCGAGAGACAGAGAGGCGCAACAATAGAATGATGCATCTGACGAGAACTGACTATAACAATAGTGTTTTGTGTTTTAGAAAAGCTGCTAATATTTTAGGGGCTGTTGAACATTCCTTAGGAAAACGCAGGTGGAAATACTTAGCAAAGCGTGGACTCTTTTTCGAACGCTCGCCTATGAAAAATCAGGATTTTAAAATAGTGAGTTTGAGCGCTTCAGTATGAACTATGACTTCGATTTTAAACGAGGGGAATCCGTGTGCTCTTGTCATGTAACCCTTGATCATGTGGTGACATTTTTGAAATGAATATAAAAAAGGGAAACTTCCTCGTGAAACGCAATTGCTAAAAGGCAGTTCCAGATTTCAGTTCGCGCATTCTCCAGTGGTCAGTTTGGGCACTAGGCAACGCAGTTCACCCACGTGGTATCACGCAGTGTGGCGTGCAGTTCACGCAGTCTCTGTAAGCAGACATTAAATCATACATCGAGAGTCGTTCTGATTCAGGTGCATACAAAGTGATGTCCATATATCTTGAGCTTCAAGAATCTTACACTAACTGCCGCATACTTTGCATACTAAGAGCAGGCACCAAAAGACATCCGGATATCCATGGTGAAAGTAAACTCGACGATCAATCCAGTAAGCAAAGAATTGTTATTGTTATTGTTGTCCTGTCTTCCTGCTCGATCATGTGATTCCGAGAGAACGAAACACCAAAATCGGGTCTCACAGGTCATTGTCATCTGCGGTGTTTGACAGGTTGTGACCGCGATGAAAAGAAAGTATTGTAATATGTAAAGATATATGGTCTATCACTTCTGAGACCTCTTTACAACGGATTTTATAGTGACATCCCCTGCATAGTAACAAGCAAAATGGTGCTGAACAGGGATCTGTGACGCGGTGTCGCAAGTTCTAAACACCTACGCACTGTTTTCTCATTGGTTCAGACGGTGGCACACCTCACAATGTAGAGACCCAACCGTAAAACAATAAAAAGAGAAATAGAGCCGCTGTTCCATCTCTCTCCCACTTGTCTTTGATGTTCAGGTGGACGGACTGTCAACGCCGACAAACACCCTCGGTACTACCTCGACATATTCCTGATAGGTAAGAGCCGTCGGAAGCTATTATTTGTAATTGCAACTTAGACTGGGGACATGGCCAATCATTAATAAAATTAGTTGGCATGGTGCACAGGATTTTGCTTTCACTATCACCCTCCTCCCAAAGTTACGACAGTCCTGACAACGGCTTCTCTCTTATATTTGTGGATTTTTTTCCAACAAATTTTGGATTAGTTTCTTTAGACATATGCACAGTCCTCATTTCTTATGACGCATGTCAAGAAGTATAAATCTTGACCACTTATACACTTAAGAACAGACATGACTGAATTCATAAGTCCTAAACTAATCATTGAAACTTTTTAAAAGTTTACCGCATAATTAAATGAGCAACGCAAAAACGCAAGGCGCTTCTTTAGGGTTTTGAACTAATACATTAATTTGCATTTTATATATTATAAAAATTCTCCATAAAACACATTTTAGAATATTCAGTTGTACATTTAATACCTCTCTGGACTTCTCTTTAAAGTATTGTTATTAAATTTACCACATATTTTAAAAAATATATTTTTGATAATTCAAGCTAAATTAAGAAATATCGTAATTAAGTGGTTATAAATTGTATATAGAAATTTATGATAATATTTCTTAGTAACATATTTGATGACATCCAGAAAGTATTTGAACTTTACTATATATGGAACTTTTGTTAACCACGCATTGCATTGCAAAACCCAGTTTTCAGCAATAACTAATTAAAAATTTGCATGTACTTTATCTCACTTAATTGTATGTTCGTAATAAAATTTGTATAAAGTTACAAAGTATTTAAATTCAGTATAAACACTTGCAGAATGCAAAGAATCGAATACTCTTCACTAAACCAATCACTTTGCCACGTGCTGAAAAATTTCTATGTAGAACTTTTTTTTCTATTTTGTGAAAAAAAAATAATAACAATATTATAAGAAACGTGGATAGCAAACTAACAGGAAGTGAGAGGAACCAATATCACATAGTGAATTCAAATGTTCAAACTTCATCTCAAAAACTGTGTAATTATATAGAAATAGTGAAAAGATGTACCGAAAAATTAAATGCCAAAGGTCATTTGAAAGCGATAGATGATTTAAAAAAATATAAAGCAATGTATTAAGAGCTTCAGTGCTTATAATATTTTCAGTAATGCCTAACCTTAATAAGCCAAAATTTCAATCTAAAGGCTTCTTTTGTTTTTGCACGAAATTCATGTCTTAACACATTAAAGTCGGTCCTGGTGGTGTAGTGGTAACCAGATTTGCCTCCTAAACCCAAGATTGCAGGTTCGAATCCGACCAGGAACGATGTATTTTTTCGGGCGTAAAAAATCCTAAGCATGGCTTCCTTCGGAAGGGAAATAAAGATGTGGGTCCCGTGTCGTACATTTACGGCACGAAAAAGAACCTCAAGCCTGAAAAAAGAGGCCTCTGAGCAAAATTTACCTGCCGTTTCACGCCCAGAGTTGAATGGGACGCTGAATACCTGAGATGTTGAAGAGCGTCCGTAAATAAATCAAACCAAAGAAGAAGAAAAAACACAGGATATTGATGTGCTATTATACTGGCGTAGAACTGGCGGAACGCGTGAATTTTTATATTTATGATAGTGTGTGCACCAAATGGCTAATAGATGGCGGCTACATAGAAAAAAATTGGAGTAAGAATGGAACTGCAGGGACAGATACAAAATATATATGCCAATTTTAATGGTTTTCTTTAGATTTTTAAAATAATTTCAAATTTTATGGTCATTTGGAATCAAGAACGTCTGTCTTTACCTAACTACATTCATTGGGTTCATAAACGTTTAATAGCCTCAATAATTCTACAGAAACTCGAAAAAGAAATTATTTTAGCTAATGAAATTAGAAATTCGTTTTACGCTGTGCTATATGTGAATTAAACCTTCAAAATGTCAAATAATATCACTGAAACAGAGCAGACAAGTAACTTTAATGGTACGCACACCATTACAGAAAGTATACAGGAAGTAGGACAGTAAGAAAGTAGGGTAGTTTAATTAGTAATGTGCGAGGGTACTTTCTTGTCCTACAAGGCACTTCCTAGAAACCACGCGGGAGAAGGCAGGTCAGGGAAAGAAAATAACCAAGCTCCACTCTAATGGGAGAGTAAGTAGGTAGACACAGACATCAATTACTTAGGAAAATGTGCTGAACAAAAGGACGGGAAGAAAAAGTGAGGATCATAAAGAAAAAAATGTTACAATCTTTATTAGTGATCACAGTTCCCTGAGGTCAGATATCTGTAACTTGTAATTTGCGACCTCTTTCATAAGACCATAGTTAATACACTGCAGTAAGTTACCAGATGCCCCTATTTCCGGGGATAGTTCCCGGATTTATCTGCCTATCTCCGCAATGTCCCTGGATTTCATTTTATGTCTCTGAAATCACAATTTTCTACCCTAAATCTTGAAAAGTAGTTTCTAACACTAAAATCCTTTAAGCGGGAGTGAAGTATGACTGTAATCGAGAATTGCAATGTCACTCAGACTGACTGGTGCTATAATTTCGACTATCGGTATTTAGGGATTCAAGGATTTTTCCCCCCTTGACTGAGAGATTTTGCATTTTACAACCTGACAACTCTGACTGCATATCTACTTCCGCTTCATTGACTTTATCGATTTTGTTGCTTTTGTTAGCCTATTGCAGTCGCCGGCTCAAAACAAAACAAACAAACAAAAAAAAAAAACGAAAATGTGTCGTTAGTGACTCTATGTTGGACGATTTTCCATTTCTCAAAAGAAGAATACTGCACATTGCTCATTTGTGAAATAACGCTCAGTGGTGGGAGAACAGTAGTTGTTGAATATGTTGCAACTACAGGGCCATTTTTTCCCAACCTCCGGTCGCTCTGCTACGTGACCAAACAAACTTAAGGAGGCTAATCTGCGTTGTGTGCTACTCCCCACCATAGCATTCGCCAAGGCCAAATTCAATACATCTGTTGGCGCTGAGCTACAGACACTTCAACATGGCCGCCATAATTGATTCTCCCCCAAATGCGAGTTGTGAAACGGCATTCGTTTTCTACTGGCAGAAGGGAATAGTGCGCAGAAATTAATTGCAAAATGAGCCGTGTTTATAGTGCAAATGTATGGGTGCGAGTATTGTGCGTGAATCGTGCAGATAATTTAAAGAAGGCTGAATTGATGTTCATGATGAAGGTGGACAAGGACACAGGTCTGTCGCTAATGAAGCGAGTTGATCAAGTGGTTTGATAGAGACTGAGGTTTACCATCAGTTAGTTGTCTGTGGAAATTTCCGGGCCTTTCAAGGTCAGCTCTGTACCGATTGTTACAGAACACCTAGGCTACCGAAAACTTTGTGCACGCTTTGTTCCCAAAAAAAAAAACCTATCTCCAAACGCTGGTGGCAACCCTCTATGAAGAGAGTATTGGAAAACTCGTCTATCGATATGACAAATGCCTTAATCTTCACGGTGACTATGTGAAAAAGTAACTGCAGCTGTACTTGTCTCCTGGTAATAAAACCATTTTGTGATTCTTATTTGTCTTTTTGTTATACCCTATCGGAGGTTGAAAATAAAAAGTAGTCCTCGTAAAAGACACATGTGTTCCATGATTCGAGAAATTAGTAACACAAAAGTGTCATCATATTTTAGGAAAATTGTGCCAAATAAAAGCGAAATTAATATTGCGCTCCATTCCATACAGTGAAGCATCACCAAAGTTTGAAATCTATAAATTATAATTCTGAGTTGATCAAAAAGTTTAATGAGGCAAAACTACTTGTTCTGGAACAAAAATAAAAGCAATTGTTAAACAAGTGATTGCACCTTGGGAAGCCTTGAAAGAAAGTGACAAGAGCTTCATTTATGCAACAATAAACTACTTCCAGTTCTTGTTCGTTATGTGCATGTAAATACCGATATTGATCAGGAATAAAACAGTAGAATTCATTGAAATTACTGGAAAAACTGCTGAAATAAAATATAATACCTCATTTCAGAAAATCAAAGATTTAGGGCTGGAAAGCAAGATAATAGCAAAACAATTTTTCATGATTTGAAGAGAAAAGGTATAAACAATGTTCCGGAGAAAATGAAGAAAAGTTTGGGCAGAAATATTCTTGGTTTCTGTTATGTTGCACATATAATAAACAAGTGTGCACACTTTGCAATTAACTCCATTTCTGTAGATATTAAAGGACGTGTACGTAAAATGTTCGGCTACTTTCTTATGTTTACAGTAAGAGTTGAATGAGTAAACAGTTTTGGAGTTTGTTGGGTAGGAACTCAATAACATTCTCTATTATAGCAACGTAAGATGGCTGCCACAACTTCCAACTGTCACGAGAATCTGTGAAATATATTCTGTATTGTTTCATAATGCTATACTTCAAGCTGAAGGAGGAGTAACTGCAGTGGAATCTTGTATCATTCTAAACAATTCGATTAAAAACTTGCAGTCAAGATGATGGTTCCTCTGCCTTTGGCATTACTTGAAGAAGACGGTTCCTGTAGAGACCTGGACTTTCTTACTATGACAAATGAATTCTAAAGTACAGCTTTTGCATATCTAACTTCTTAGGGTTCCCACTCTATAGTAAAGAGAGGCCTCTGAGCAAAATTTGTCGGCCGTTTCACGCCCTGAGTTGAATGGGACGCTGATGACCCGAGCTGTTAAAAAAACGTCTTTAAATAAATCAATAAAAAAAACACTCTATAGGCATAACATGTATGATGAAGAACTCTTCTCCACAAAGGGAAACTTTCAGGAGTGTCTCCAGTATTGATGGAAATAGATTCAGTTGATCTATATTTCTCCATTGATGTAGTGTGCGACCAAAGTTAAATAAATAAATAAATAAATAAATAAATAAATAAATGGAATGAAGATGGTGCTGAAGTGTGCTCAAGATGGAGTGCCTCTGTCCACCATAAGTAATGAATCAGTGAACATGGTGTTTTCATCCATGAATATAACCGCCACGGGTGGCCGAGGTCGTTAAGGCGCGGACTCCTGAGCGGGAGGTCTGGGGTTGGAATCCCGCCAGGACCGTCCTCCCTGGCTCAGGTTTTTCCAGGTTTTCCTCCGTTCTCATAAATGGCAAATGCCGGAGAGGTACCCTAAACTTAGGCCTGGAACGTTTCCCTCCTTAAAAATAAGTCCTTTACCACATATATCATTTCATCTCTGTATCATCAGTGTTCATCGCCTGTGGTGCCTCTGTATCGCAATGAACATAATTACGTATCGTATTGTATTATTTTTACAATGCATTCTAATGTGTAATACAAGACCATTTTAGTCTGAAATTTCTTTCATAACTTTCCTTTCATAAAATTTTTGGGTTCGGACTATCCGGTTTTTTTGGTTGAGGGATTGTACTGTAATGCGTTTTTCGAGCTTGTAGGTCGTAGAAGATTGTAGGAATTTCTCCAAAATCTACTTCTGGCATTTTCCAAGGCCTGTCAACTCTTCTTCCAAATGGCCAGACAGCAGATGACTCAGCTTTTGACCTACAATAGGCTAGACCATCCAAGCTCAAAAACGCACATTTTCGGTTATAGTAAATACAAACAGGTACAAAAAAGTTTTTTAGGAATTTGGACAATACTGTAATTAAAATGTTGTTTTGAATAAAACACAACAATTTTTACAATTTTGACCATCCAGAGCAGTCAACCTAATGCCACCAGACCGAGTGGGTTGACTCAGGCGGTAAAGCTGTTTTGTTACAGGTTTGAAAGCACCAGGCGAGATGGGCTGATGCTATGAGCTTGCGCTTTGGCATCTGCTGAGGAGCGGCTCTTGTGAGGGGTCCAACTCCCTGGAGGGCTGGTGATATACATCCTTGTCTTACCGCTCCTGGATCCCAGCCACTGGTGTCTCCCTCATCTCTTGGAGATGTAACCCGTTGAGGGCGCAGCACAAACAGCAAGGCTTCTCCCTCCACCCCTACCAGTCCAATTTAACTCATGTCGTCACATATTTACCCTAAAAGATTGAGTTTATGTATTAGCCGCAAACAGCTTAGCATTTAAAGACCAACATCATAACGGCAAGTCAACGGCATACAGAAACATGAGCGACATAAGGCCGAGTACCAATGTGTCTACTGTGAAGATATTTTACAATTAGAAAGCAGTTCAAAACTGTAATATACAACATTTAAACTTTGTAGCTCGCCTAAAGAAAAAAAGTGTTATGCAAATTCTCTGGATTAATATCGTAATATTCTTGAATAAAAAGCTAGTGTTTTACAGATGACAAACTGTTTAAACTGTTACTACTTGCACAGTAACGATATAGATCGATTCAGAACAATAATGAAACATTCGATAAAGAGAGAACATTTCCAAAATAGCTCAGTGTCATTTACAAAGTTCACATTGTTACATAAAACAAGAACCTCGAGATGTCGCATAACTGAGGACCCACATCAGTCAACAGAGAGAATCAATGAGACTCTCTCAAGCTTCTCTTTTGACTGTAGCAGCGGCGAGTATAATGAGAGACGGGCTGCTAGCGCTCCCCAAGGAATTTGCAAGAAAATGTATGCACATATTGATAAATGACCGAACCCTCGGGCGCAGACTTGTAAAAACTTGGGTCGGATGGGAAGGCCATATCAAAAGATGACAAAGAAAAATGAGCAAGCATATGATTTGGAAGTTTCTTATTGTTTCAGGGCCAAGCAACGCTCTTTTTACTGTGATACTTACACTCCCAGTTGGCAGGAACCATTACAAAGCTGAATGATTATGCAACCAAGTGGTGTGATTTAAGTATTTTATACTCTGATGCAAGAAATGAAACTTTTGTTTCAGCAGAGAATCGTATGGTTCACTCCGTTCAATAGTATGAATTAATGAGTGTAAATATTCAAATTAACGTATATGATATTATCTTTACAACCTTCCGTGCCTTTCATAATACATATAAAGGTAAATTTCTTAAATAAAGTAGTAAATAATAATAATCTCAATATTAGCTTAATATAAACATCCAGACCATGGAACCCCTCAAGTCAGTAGAATAACTATACATACATTTTTAATTCGGTTTAATTCAAGCCCCTTTCCCCTCGCCCCGGTTTTCAGTTTTTTCAGATATGGGCCGTCTCACATTGGACTACCTGCCTCCTCGTCCTTGCCTCCAGTAGAACCCAGCATGTCCCTTGCCCTCTGTTATAGTAAAGGAAGGCAGCAGGTACATCTTCCTGCATGACTCAGTACTACTACTACAAGTTTCCGAGAATGTGTGACCACGATTCTTGCTCTCCACATAATGGATAATTTCTCAATCCTCACCACAGATCTGCCGTCATGCCCCAAACCTAAACCTCGGGAGTCCCTGTTTATTGCGTCCAGCTCCATCTCCCACCCAGACTTTAACTCCGTTTATACTTCCAGAGGGTTTGCATAAGATAAAGGCTTATTCCTAGTTTTGGGGAAGATAAATTCCATGTAATTCCTGCACGTTTCTCTGGTGGATCTAGTATCTTATTGCAAATAGTAACGGATATATTTGAGTCAAAACTGCATAAACCCGTTTTCGCTACTGATAGTAACGCTCAAAATTTAGAAGGACAAACTCAAAGTTAATTACGCCTTCATAAGTTTTACAGACACTTAAAATTATCTTTAAACTATACAGACTTTAATAACAGCCCTAGTAGACTAATAGAGATTGAGCCTTGGGAAATGTATGACATTATTACTTCCTCCGTTTCAAAATATCCTATAGAAATAAATACATGAACTGGATTATCGTGCATACAGAGGTAAGTGTTGCTCTGAAGCATAAATATGTTCTACATTAACACAAACAGCCATATGCATATATAACTTAATTATTAGTGTATTGTACCGCATTATATAATAAAGCTCATTATTGACAGAAATCAAATAATGGTGTACTATAGTAGAAGGGCAGTAAGTCACTGTGTCGGTCCTGGTGGTGTAGTGGTAACCATACTTTCCTTCTAAACCCAATATCGCGGGTTCAGTCCCGGTCAGGATCGATGGATTTTTTTCAGGCGTAAAAATCCTAAGTATGGTTTCCTTCGGAAGGGAAGTAAAGTCGTGGGTCCCGTGTCGTACATTTACGGCACGATAAAGAATCTCAAGCCTGAAAGAAGATCACAGCAGCGTCATTTCAGTAGCTACAAGAGGAAAGCGCGGTTGCCAAATGTCTCCTTTTTAAAAAAGGGTTTTCTACCAATCTATAAAGGTGAAAATAAAGTGTTCATAACTTTTTCCATTGTGAATACCGATCTCTTTTGGTTACAAATTTTTACACACACACACGCGCGCGCACACACACCCGGATATAAAAAGTACTCCCAAAGAAACACAAAAACGTACATTTGAACATATGTTGTTTGTTTAAAACCTGCCGCCTTACCGGACAACTTCATTATCATCTGCTACAGGTGTGCAAAGTGTGGTAAATGCGAACTGATGTGTGTTTATCAATAATACACTTCAGTTGTTTAATTGTTTCAGTTAACGATGAGGCGCATGTGGACATCCAGAGCAATCTTTCGGTAAATACGCAGCTAAATACGCCTATTAGCTTTTCTAACGAACCTTGGAATGTCTATGCCTAGAACCGGTTATATAATAGTTGCTAATTAGAGATTGCCTTAAACTTTAATTTAAATAGTAACTATCAGTTACTGGTCATTTATGTTGCATAAAAATAACCTCAGACTATGCAATCTCGAGTTTGCACTAACCTTCGAACCTATGGCAACACTGCGAAACAAAAGAAAATTCTGTTTAGATCGAGTTGATGTTAAACTGTTTAATCCGAGAAAATCAATAATTATTCAATTTTTACGCCTTGTCTTCAAACATGGATAAGAAAAAGTCACAGCGAATGCAAACGACAATTTTTAGCGAACGTGAGGATATTATCATTGATCTGGTGCTAATACATAAAGAAATAATTGAAAAAAAGAAAACAGATTTCATCTCAAATAAAGATAAAAATAACATGGGAGGAGGGCATTGCCAAAGGGTTCAATAACTATTTGAAAGCTCCCTGCCACACAAGAGCCTTAAACTTAGTAGTAGCATAAACAACGAATTCAAAGCATGATTTCGCTTAGTTTGTGATTGTAATCGGGGACGTAACATTGTTCCAGTTTTTCGACATCTTTTGCTAAGAGAAATCGCATTTTGAATTATTTGCCATTCAGTTCTAGGAATGAATTTTTCTCACTCATGAAATACATGAGGAGCACAGTGAAATTCATCATCGGATGAGATGTAGGAATAATCAGAAATCTGTACAATATATCACTTGTAACATAACCTATAATTGAACGCAACTCTTATCTTTTGTTATTGTACGGAAATGAAAAGAGAAACATTGAACACACTTTATCTACATGAAATTAAAATAAACGTAGCTAACATTTACTAACATTTTATTTATAAATGAAATTCTTATGCTTCTGTACCCCCAGAAATGATTTAATCAATAATTATTAAACTCTAGTTATTGTTTTAACTTGAGAAATTTCGCGAGTTAGATTTAATTTTAGGTTAAGACGAAATAATCTTAGATTAATGTTTATATAACTAAATTTTCTAAGTTAAGCATAACTGATTGTTAATTTTGTGCTATAGACTGTTATATTACAGTTCCTTAAAGAACAATCAAAACTGGAGAACATATTTATATGGGATTTTTGTATTGCGTTATCAACAAACAAGACATTTCCCATAAAATCAATAATCCTATAAGAATCAATAATGCTAAAATGTTATCTTTAGAGTAGAAACGACAGATAAGTGCAGAATTGAGAAAAAAATATATTTAACATAAATAAAGAAGAGCAACTTGTAGGAATCAAACAATTTAAATCTCTTAAATAAGATACCAACAGAAAATTTAGAATGTGTTTAAGTCCGGGAAGAAGATAAGAGAAAGCCCAAGAAAACAACGGAAAACCGTGCATATAATATACAATAACACTTGTTTACCATATATAATAAGTGAATTTATGAAATCTGCCTCAACACTACGCTATTAACCATTTGAATGATAAGACATTTAAGTAAACAAATGGTATGATGTTTGAAGGAAACATTTTAATAATATTTGTCAGCTGATAATATAACATTTCCTATTCATGCTACTGCTGAAAGGTTCCTTAATTCCTAAGAATTATCGAATATTACTATATCTAAATCTCAACCATTTGCTGATGAATGATAAAGATGTCTATAGAATCAGAACGTTAAAGTAATGCATATTCATATAAAATATTTTAGTAAAATAAAATATATAAAATAAGAAGTATGCATAAAAGAAAAATTAATAAAAACTGTATTGCTCCATGTAGACGGTTCATTCCGGAGGCTTCTGTTTTCGAGCCATCTGTATTGATTTCGGCTTCAGTTTTTCCATCATCGAATATATTTCATTCCCTCCTTATCTACTCCTTACCCTCAAACAGAACGACAATTTCCTATCTACAATGTCACACACATTTGCATAATACTCCTTCCTGCTCGAAATATTTTCGCAAGAGGATCAGGAATCCATTTCAATAAATTACAGGCGGTTTCTTTCCTTTTCCCCATTCTCCTGTTTCATAAATACTTTTCCGTTTTCTTTCCGACGTATTTCGTTTCGCTTCAAAGGCATAGTGACCATAAAATCGTTTCTTTTATTACGTGTTGCATACGTGCTGGTTACTAATGTGATCTATGTCAGCACAAAGGCCCTGAGCGGGTGTGTGGAATGTGTTTGTATTGTCCTTGTTGACTGTGCTGGTTCGTGAAATTTTAAGCAAATAGTACAATACAAACATAAATTTCGGCAACTCTGATAATACCCCAGAATTATAAATTGTAAAAATGCTCAATGATTAACTATTATGAAATGGCTTGCTTGCTATTAGTTATGCCATACTTTATTCCATGAATGATGTTTAAGAAACGAGCGAAGCTAGTTTTGTAATTTTAATGGATACAATACTTGTATAACATTATAAATGAGTTTAATTAGGTATTTTTCTTTACTAGAACAATATATATTTTAACAGTAATAATAAAAGTATTGTCTTGTCTAGCTTCTGGCCATTGAAGAACTCAATGAGTTCGAAATATAGCAATTTAAGTGTTTATCCTATTCTACTTTTATTATTACTGTTAACTTGTTACATTGTTAATAGTGTTACTTTATTTTTATTTTTCTTTTATATTATATATATATATATTAAAATACAAAACTAGTATTAATATCCATTTTATAATGAATTATTTTGGAACAATTGTTTTATTTTACTTATGAGGCTATGGTACAGATGGAGATTGGTTCGTTTGTTTATGGTTACCGAATATTCATTAATGCAAGAAATTTTAGCCCACAATGAAGAGGCTTAAGTTTTCCTTAACTTTCAAGAAAATCTTATGATATTTATCACAATGAATATCCATATTCATTAACCGGTTGAACAATAATGTATTTAAAAATTATTTCAGAAACTTTAGTTTTGGTGAATTTTTCAAAGTCAGCATTTACCATAAATTATACCACAGAAATTTAATGCAATAAAAATACTTCTATATGCACTTTCTCATGAAAAACATTTATATATAAACACTTTTTCAAACATACTCAACATATGTGGCTTTAGCTATAAATCTTGTCCGCTTAGACGATGCATTAGTCTCGGCTAGTGAGCGCTCATACTTAATTCAGGTCCTTGAACGAGCTTTATGCACTAATTCCCCGCCGATCTAACTCATTCGATTCCATAGAGTCTAGATCAACTCATTTTTGTGTTCAGAAATATTTTAATACTAATCAGCTCGTAGTGAGCGTAAGGAATTTATTTAGAACATCCCCAGGGAGGGGAAAAAAACCTCTTTCTAGCACTGCAATTCACGATACATGTACAAAACTAAATCAGCTGTTTCAGTACGAAACAAAGGACACGAGCGAAAATGTACAGTTTGAACAAAGGGAAAACTTACGATAAATTGGGTTATAACTCAGGAAATTAACACGAAAGTAGATTTTGGAATGTAAAGAAAAAATTAACAATGAATTTAGAAATATTACAATCAATGCAGTTTCCTATACCGGTGTCTCACCTAACTCTACGGCCTCAAATATTTTCGAAATGAAACAAGATGTGAAAAATCTAGTTCCGCAGGAATGCTCCCATATCAGGGGCTCACACAATGGCAGGGTATGCACAATCCAGAAAATTAAAAAAATATCGTTTTCAACTCAAAGTTACATTTTTTTAAATGGAACATGTATGTTTTTTCTAGGGAACCGAAAATTACAGGTACAATTCCTTATAACAGAATTGGTTTCACTGTTCTAAACCGCATATCTTCTGAAATAGGCAAACTTTTAAAGAGTGGCTATGGATACAGAGTTTCTGACATTATGCAAAGTGCGGTACTGTACACAGAGCATGGATTGCTTCAAATGTGACTGTACAAAAAGCTTGCAGTAAACAAAACATTATCAGTCTGCTCACTGTACTAGTGTCTCTTGATCTGCTCCATATTGATAGTTGGAAGCAGTTGCATGCATTCCTAAGTAATATTTTGTTTACGGATGAAGCTTCATTCACAAGTCATGGTAATGTGAATTTAAGAAGCATGCCACTACTGGTCTGTGCAAAATCCCATTGGTTTCGCGAGTTGCTCATCAACGACAGTGCAGTGTCAATGTTTGGTGCGGTATAATTGGCAACTACGTCGTAGGTCCCTATTTTTATAAGGGAACATTAAATGCACATCGATACGCATCATTGCTACAAGACACACTACTCCTTTCATGGAGGTCGTAGGAGTCTATCAATGTGGTTCCGGCATGATGGGTACCCCGCACACTCCACTCATGTTCCCGGATCGATGGATAGGACGGGGTGGTCCTGAGAGCTGGCCAGCTCGGTGCCTCTATTAGACGCCATTAGAATTTCTTTGGGGTGCAGTGAAAGATGGAGTGTATCAGGAACTCCCAACGACACTAGACAATGTGAAACACACATTACCGCGGCATGTGCGGCAATACCTGTAGAAACACTACACTCTGTGCAACGCTCGTTTGTTCACAGTTTTCACAAGTGTATTGATGCAAACTTTGGTCACTTTGAACATCTGCTGAAGTGACACAGTTTCATCAGACGTTACTGATTATTTGTGAGTGGTTTCCTGTGCTGGATATAATTTACAAACATGAAGTTTATTTGAGCTATAGACTACAAGTAAACTTGTTTAGGAAAGCGAAAAACCAATTGTGTTATCACTAATTGCACCTCTAGTTTTCAGTTCGCTAGAAAAAGCATTATGTTCTATTTTAATATTGTAACTTTGAGTTGTAAGGGAATTATTTTTTTAAATTTTCTGGATTGTGCATATCTTTCCATTGTGAGCTGCTAACATGGGTACATTCCTGTGTAACTAGAGTTTTCACATCTTGTTTCATTTCGAAAATATTTGAGGTGGCGAGACATCCGGAATGCCGGTACTGAGAGAAGACGATAATTATTCCACAAACGTTTTAGAAAGCTGAGTTGAAGTATAAGCTTCATTAGTATGGCACCCTTTATAGTCGAGAACGTAAAACGCTTGAGCGGACAAGTTTTATATCCAAAGCTCGATATATAAACATGTAAAATAACTCAATGGGAACTGCAATTGAAACAAGAGAAATTGCAGCCATGGAACTCAAAATATGTGAAATTGCATGCTTAGTAAATAAGTACAGAGTCTTCTAGTTTTTATCAATAAAAAGTTTCACGAAAAGGGGCGAATTAAAGCATTGAACAGTTATTTTACGATTTCATCGGTTGCCAACAAACTATATTACCCCAGTCAATATAGATAAAAAAAAAGTATTAATTTCCGGTTTTGTATTCCACTCTAGTGGTTATTGTTCCGGTTATTTCTATAGTTGTGAGGTATTTGTGATTCACCAGGACTTTTAGAAATGGCACCCTGTAACACGCTTAAACAACTTTATTATTGGTGGAATGTTTTGTTATTGGCGTCCATCGCATCTCTATTAATGGCGTTTTATTTTGTGGTTTTTTCCTCGCTGTTCAATTATAATTATAAAACGGAATCACCATTGATAAACACGAAATATATGCCAGCCATGAACCGAGATCAAATCATGAGCCACAAGAAAAAAACGAATAAAAAGGTTTACATCCACATCCTGTATCAAGAAGAAATATTCACGAAATACATCATTTGCAAAATGTTATGTTTATTAACATTAAATGAAATAGGCATCGGTTACCTTTAAAGAACGTGGAAACTTTGAAGATGTTGCATCTACACTTTTACAAGTTACACATTGAACAATTTATGGCAAACAATGGTTAGTGGTTATATATTTTATAACTAGGGATGCATACGTTTTACAACGAAACCGCCAAAAAATAAATTTTAAACTTTTCTAGCGTAAATTCATACATAAAATCGTTTTTAGCATTTGCCATGAGAGAATATTTAAATATTTATGAATAAATTACATCCAGGAGTAATTCAACCAATCTTATGTGCTCAACATCCAGCCTCGTTTGTCAGTTGTTCAAACAGTTGAAAATCGTTGTCTTCTTATACTACTTTTAAAAGCACCTTGAATTGTTTTTCAATTGTATGAACAGACGAAAGTCTGTCAACACCGAATCGCTTACAGTGAGACTATTCACTGCCTTCGTTCTGCACAGTTTTTACATATGTCAATCGCCTTACTACCTAGCTAGTTTAAATAAGGGATACTTATTTCCAACTTTTCCTCTATCAATTTCCGTTCCATACTTTGAAGAGTACTACTTGTAGAAGACTCCTTTACAAACCAATATTCTGCTATACGAAGTTCGGTGGTTTTCCTCTTAAAAAAGTTAATATTCGCTGCTTCAGAAATGTCTGGAAACTTCTGAGTGTTGCCTTCATAGCAAGATATGGGGAAAAATTTCCCTTAAGTGCAACCTTGAAATATAGTTCCTTAGATAGATATTCACATGTACTGAATTTGTACTCACTATAAATTCGCACGTAAAAAGCAATATTGCTAGTTTCAATATATTTTGTTTCTGGGCGGCAAAAAAGTACAATTAAATGTAAAACAATGAAATTAAGTGAAAAATAAAAGATTATACCTTTTAGTCATTTGTAAAATTCAAAAATATATTCTTAAAGCATTAAGCAGATTGATGTGGTTTGATTTGTTATATTTATGAACGCTCTTCAACATCTCAGGTCATTTAACGTCCCATTCAATTCAGAGCGTGAAGCGGCCGACAAATTTTGCTCAGAGGCCTCTTTTTTTCAGGCTTGAGGTTGTTTTACGTGCCGTAAATGTACTACACGGGACCCAGGCTTTACTTTCCTTCCGAAGGAAGCCATACTTACGATTTTTACGCCCAAAAAATAAATCGGTTCTGGTCGGGATCGAACCCGCGATATTGGGTATAGGAGGCAAGTATGGTTATCACTATACGACATTAAGCAGATTAAAGGCCTAGGAAAGTAATCGGATATTTAAATGCTTTTAGTTATACCAGGTCCTCATTCCCCTACGCAATTAGAAATGGATTTTGCGGACAAGAAGTTACTGCTTAATAACCTAGACACCTGTCGCGGGAAATGAATGGAAACTCATTTATTGTTACTTTCGTTAATTATTAGTGATATATAGTAATTAATATTACACTCATCACAGTAATGCTCAAAGTGATTACCCTCAGCTGTGAGATATTCCTGAATCCTGTTAAAAAGATTTTGAGACACTCGCAGCAAATCATTCTCCCAAAGATTGTAAAATGACGAATTTTATCTCAGATATATAATAATTTTATATGGATGAACAAGCTGCAGCTGAGTGACTTTTTACGCACTGTCGAGAGATAAAACAACTTGCTGGGCTAAGCAATGGAGATGCTACTCCTGGAAATTTAGCACGAAATTCTCTCCTGCAGCACTTGCGTTATATCTTTTATACACAACAATAATAAATAAATATTATTTGTTCTAGTGTGTATCACATTCTCGAATACTACACTCCACTATACACAAACACCTAGTAGAAATTGCAATACGAACTTCCTTCAGAAAATACACGTGAAACAATCTACATGATAAACGCTACTGAGCATGTTCAATTGCCTGCATAAGCGGAACTTTAACTCCAATCTTACCGGAATCGTGCGCTCATTAAAGGTTAATCGGTTTGCACTATTGCATACAAATTTTGATTGCGTAGTGGAAAGAGATAAATTGCCCAGACTGTTTCACTCATGTGACATCATCTTACAATCGACCAATGAAACGAAACAAAACTTTGAATTTTGACCAATCATAGTCTGATTACGGAGTGAAATTATCGAAAGAAAAAAAAGTCAAATACGTTTTATCACGTGACGTGCATTTGTCTTGAGGTCCGTGTAGCCAATTCTATACCTCCACTATATAATTCCTGAACAGGCATCACCGACCACTTTTGCTAGAGGTGGTGGTGAGCTATTGATAGCAACAAAAGCATGAATAATCGAAAAGCATAACGCAAAATAAAAGGTTCTTCAAATAGATGCGTCAAACGTGCAAATTGATCTTATCTTTAGGAATACCAAACCACGGAATACAAAGAAAAATAGAGACACTGTATGTTACTTCCCCCCCTCCCCCCTCAGCTGGTATTAGAAAATCGAACGGTAGCGATTGTAATAGTCGACTTTTGTTCATTTCAGTCTCACAGTTTCTGAATAGAATAGATATTTTTAAGTATAACAAGTGTTAATATCTGTGAGCGAATTTCAAATCTATGTACCCCTTTTATTTCTATTCTATCCATACATTAAATAGGCCTAAACCAGTATTTTGCTCTTCTCTATCGGCATTATTCTGTCGCAAGATTGCTTGAAAAGGTTAGGTACAAATATACAATTATTACAATTTTGTAAGTCAAGTTTAGAGGAATTATATTTAAAATCTTATTTTATTCGTGATATAGTCCTAAAAATATCACTCGAGGGTCTGAGCTTTTCAGATAAATTCACTCACTACGTTGAGAATGTATCGGTAATCTCAGATCCTCTCGTGATATTACTTGTGATAAATTTATAATTCATCAACGTTGCATACTAAAAAACTGATTTAATTTTGGTGGAATTGAAATTCTCTATATATAATCGTGTAATGTGAAAATACCACAAAATTTATAAAGCTATCAATTCTCAATTTTCGCCCCATGACGTGGAATTTATTACCTGCCACCCCTATATACATTATAATCAACATATTAATGTTATGTAATTTTAATTATGTGTTGAAGTATTGTGTGTAAAATGTTATTTTCTCGTACCAGAGTGTAGAATTCACCCTAGCCATAAAAACTGACCGGGAAATTTGGGCAGGGGAACCTGTTGCCTGTCGTAGACAGTATTCTTATGTTTGAAGCAAGCGAACCGCTATTACTTGGAGAATTCTAAAGCAGGATCTTAATGAAGATGTTTCCTTTGTATTTTGTTAGAGAGATTTGCCTTTATCATATTAGGTAAGGGTAAGCGTAATAAACAACTTCCAGCTACGGGGATGAAAATACAATGCAATAACCTCTCGAGCCTAGCCTAACTGCACACGCATGTGTCATGCTGAGAGTCACGTAGACATGATAGCGTCGGAAAGAATTTCGACTTCAAGGTTTATTTAAGCTTGTAATTTTGCGGCTCAGCGTCAGTTCAGGAGTTCGGTTCAGTTGTTGCATCAGTTTTGAGTTATCAGTTCAGAGAGAGTATTCAGATCATCAGTTGTTAGTTGTGGGTCAGCCCCAAACACTCAGTCGTCGTGTATCAGCTGTTGCGTCAGTCGCAGTAAGAGAGTTATTACCGAGAGTTTTACTAAGTGTGTGAAACAACCGTGGCAGTTTTATTAAATTTCGGAGTTATTTAAGTGCATCATGGCGTCAGTATATCATCGTCAAAGTTAGTGCAAAAGTGGCACATCTAGTCGTTTAATTCTCCAAGGAGTAACGGTGTCTCTTTAAGTGAGAGAGACTTTATCAATAATAGTGTTTCATTCCACGACATTACAAATCTAATTATTAATCTTCTTGACTCCTTCTCTCCTGTAGTCTCAGGACCATAAAAAGTCCAGCTAAAAAAAAAAAAAAAAAAAAAAAAACCAAGAGCTAGTCGGAGCAACTGTAAGTCAGCGGAAATTCATCGGAGGGAAAGAAATTATCATCATCTCTGAGAACATTGAATCTCTATATTTAATAAAATCATGAATTAAAATCCTTCCAAATCATTCCTACATTCTTCACCCTCTTATTAAAAAAAACCACTGCACATGTTTGTCATATTTGACTTATCACATCTATGTTATGTGTACAATTGGAAGTATTTGTTGAAGAAACTTATTTCTTAAAATAAATACATCAATAAATTTAAAAGTTAAAAATACAATTACAATTCTTATGTTCCTTTATCTAAGTGTTGAGTTTATAATACTAAAATGTCTGCCATAAATTCAAAATTTGTATTTGAAGCAGAAAAACTTTTTAACTGTTATGCAATATTAAAAATATTTTCAATAATTTTATTTTAATTTTCTTTAATTTTAAGCTATTTATGGTTCATTTGAAGTTAATTAATGTTGCGATTTGATTAATTTTGCTTCCCAATCTTAACAGTGACACTTATAACATGTGTGCTAATTTTGAGCTCTGTAGCATTAAGCATTAAAATATATATATGAACACAATTGAAGAATGGAGAAAATTAACTTTACGTTTTCCATATAGGCCCGAGTGATTAGACTATTTCTCTACCACTGAGGAGGCCTAGGTTCAATTCCACCTATACTAAGTGGTGTTTGAGGGGGTAGAAGTGTGGCCGGGTCAGGATTTCTCTGGGTACTTCAGTTATCCTTACCACTCATTCCGTTGTTGCTCAACTCACTTCCATCCACAGCACCATCATTCTACGTAATGTGATAACGATGAGCATATTACAAATGGATTACCTAATCTGCCGCCCATTTGCAGAGCTCCAATGCTTTGATCGGCAAGCTAGAACTAACATTAGAAAGCACACACAGTTTTCGAGGTTCAAAATGGGTGTTTACGCCACACAAACATTCATTTTGAAACAGATGGTTACACGCTACAGAATAGCCAAGCATAATACCATAACAACTATTCGTATGCGATTTGCCACAGAAAGCACGTGCTTTTGAAACATAAAAAACGCAAAATGGTACCAAATATATTTCACAATTAAGTGTTTGTAGAAGAAGAAAAAGCAAATTATAAATCTTTATTTTGGGTTATAAAACAGAGTATTTTCTTGAAAATTATATATATATATATATATATATATATATATATATATTCAGTTTCAATATGATTATTGGATGTTAAAACATGATGAAGACACGGAATGTTTTATTTTGTTGACATACCTTTCTTTTTTTTTAAGATGACAGTAAAATTTGTTTCATAGAGTCAACAGGTGAAAAACGCTGAAAACTCTAAACTTGAGTGGGTATTATTTCCATAGTGTCTAACTTATCTGGCGTTGTTGATTAAATGTTTTGTAAATACTAGAGGAAGTTTCAGAGGCATTACACAAAATATCTTTTACAGACCTCTCCGCGTTAATAAAGAACATTTTATATAAATACATGTCGGGCATCTGCAAGGGAAAAAAGCACAAAAGAGCGATGTCTTCTGAGCGAAAATGCACCTCAGTTAAAGAAATCTATCATCTAGTTAAAGAAAAGTATAAAAGATAACGGAAGCAGTATTATATACTTTTCTTGATGCAAGTAGAATGCGACAACGTTAAACACAAGCGTTTAATACGAAAAATAAAAGGGCTCAGAGTTCAGCTAATACAAGATCAAATGTATTATGATGTAAATGTATCAAAGGTCTTATAAATCAAAGGTAAAATATTTGCACTTTCTGATACATACAAAGAAGCAGCTTCTCTCTTCTGTTTGCATCTTGCACTCCAAGGCTACCAACATTCATAAAAGGAAGTAGAAAGGAGGAGCGGAAATGAGCAGTCTCTCGAAGCGTTAATATGTTGCAAGTTCTGTTCTCTCAGCGCTCGATTGACGACAGGTCTCTGCGAGAGGTTCTTACAGCATTTGCATCATTCTGTCATCAGTTCTCCGTGATAGTCGAGCACAGCTGTCCAGTTATAAGAACTACCGAAGCCTACCCATGAGTGGAATAGTTTTGCTATTTTTGCAAGTATAAATAATGTTTAGTAAACATATTATACATTGCTTCAATAGCAAAGGTTTGCTTGAATTTTATTTGAACTTTCATACACCAAAAATAATTTCATCTTTGTTTTAAAAATAAATAGGAAATTAATTATTATTTTAAAAAAAAATTAAAGGCAATTCATGCATTATTTTATTTTATTTTTTTTATTTTTCCCCCCTTATCATTCGAGAATGCTTAGTAATATTGTATTTATTTTGAAAACAAGTTCTTGTGTTGGAGCATTATGTTTTAAAATTTAAATATATGCAGTCCATTAAGATATATATTATTTGTGTGTATTAAACATTAATCTTACTTGTAAAATCTAACTAAAAAGTTCAAGCATAACAAAGATTCGAACCTACGTAGTTCTCATTACCAGACACTTTCGTTTGCCCGCTCAGCCAATGGCAGAACTTGTAAACCCAGCGTCAGTGAATGCTGCATATATTTTTTCTAATCAGCCTTAATTTCTGGCCGTTGCTCATTTTATTTTGTGTTTGATTGTACCTGTATCTAAAATATTTACACCAAGCTTTTCAAACGTCCCTTCTTCCCCAAGACTGCAGACAGTTTTTAAGCAGCTCTTCTACAGAAAAACAAAAGCCTTTATGAATGCGTCGCATTCAACATTTCTTATTTTCTCCTTTTAAAATTTCTATTCCAGGTCACTAATTGTATTCAAATCAATTACTAAAACGCATACACCTTATCAGCGGTAGTCTGCAGCTTTTTCTAAGCATCATCTCTGAGATCATTCGTTTGTTGTCGAATAAGACGGATGTTTCTTTGAACGGAAAAGTTAAAAAACATCTTTTTGCGCAACACAAAGGTTTTCCATACTCTGTCAAAAGACACGAAACTATTTCCGAGAAGAAGCCAGCGTTTGAAAGAAATCGTGTTTAATGATATCTTGGCTAACGGCATTAGGTTTTTATACAGAATGCGTCTTAATAATATAAGTAGGGGCTGGGGCAAATTCAGGGATGCCATAATTCAAATGGGAGCATCCATACATTTTACATAGCAATGACTGAGAGCAGACAAAATGGATTAAATAGTGAGTTCATGAAAATTTTCTGTAATATTTCCACAGTAATATGAGGAATAATAAAAATTAAGCGCGACCATATCATAATATTTTCAATTGACGGAGCATTGATACCTCACAGCACGCTCGCGGTCGGTAAGCTCGTTAAAAATGAAAACAAGTTATTTATAAGTTTTAGGTAATATTTAAGGACAACGCGCTCATTGGTGATATTGAGGTATTTTATTATCAATATAAAAATTAATATTTTGCATAAAAATTAAATGCATGCACAAAATTTATATTTACTATATAAGATAGGTCAGGAAGACTGAGTAGAGAGCAGGATTGGCTAATTTGCTTCGCAGTTTCTTGCGCATGCGCAGATTGTTTATATTTTATAGACTCATAAATAATGTTTAAAATAGTCATTTCTCGAACATGATAATTTATTAAAAATAACATTATATTTAAATGCATTAATTTAAAAAAGATTTTTAAAAATCAGTACACATAATAATTTAATAATATACAAATAAGAAAAATGTGAAAAACGAGGTTCCTGGACAAAATTACCGGTCATTACTTCATGTAATGCCTAAAAGTCGCATTATATGACACTTGGACCACTTATCCTTTTGGCATCTATAAGTGCAACTAAATTAAAATTGTTCATATGGTCCATCAGAGCCCGGAATAGTCCATAGATCTAGACCTTATAAGTCGAAACTATCATTAATATTGTGGCGATTATAAAAAAGGTAGGATAGCTTGTTTAAGTGATTTAAAGCAATATAACATGAATAGTACGTTTGTTCTGTGCATTTCAGTACGAGGAGATGTTTTTTCTGTGGTTGACAATGATCTTTCCTGTAAGTATTGCTTGGTAAAGGTGCGAGTAACTACGAAATGTAATATTAAGGAACAAATACATGGTACAGTTCAACACCCGGCCTGTCATACATCATTGTTGCGAAGTTTATGCTGTCTAATAGTCGCACGTTTCAGGAGTATAAACAGATGTGTTGCGTAATGTTGTCTGATGTTAAAATTAAATACAGAGCAGCGACCACATTTTTAACCAAAGAAAGATCAGTTTAATTTTTTTAGCCTTTACGATAATTTCATAATTTTAAATTCAACAATACAACAGAATAATATTTATTCTACCTTAGCTGTTTGCATATAATAATCAATCCAGAAATTTATTTTCCCATATTAATAAATTAATGTGTATTAATTCTATTGTTACATAATTTAAAATTAAAATATATCTTTATCATCATCATAATTATATTAAGGGGTCACCAGCAAAAGGTACTAATTGGAAATTTTCCATAAAATGAGATTTCAACACAGCCGACAGGTGATAAACACGTTGCAATAATACGCTAAGAGACGAGCGCTTTATCTGTTTTCTTAATAATTGGAACTTGAAAGCTAAAACGGAAACCAAAGAGCAGAATTGTTAAATTAAATTATTTTTATATTAATAGTAGTTTAATTTGTTTTCTTATATCATTATAAAACTGTTATTTTACTTGATTGCGTATTCTCATAAGTAAAATAATAGATCATTTTATTGGATTATAAAAATAATCAATGAGTTTCATTCGATTAAAAGATCATACAGTATCCCATTGCTTATGGTGATAACCGTTTAGTTAAAAGGGACAATAAAAATGTTTTGCAACCAGCTTATCCATTGATAGACAATGTCCACAAAAATGTAACTAACGCAGCTACCAACAATGGGCCATAAGATATCAAAATATGCATACATGCGGTTAAATTTGCATAGTAGCTGTCTTACAGTCAGTTGAGTTCAGTCCTGTGTCAAGCGTAGGTGAAGAATAGTGAATATTTCTAAAGAAAACTTTAGATTCTACATTTTCGCATGCTATAAGCTAGTAAAAGATTGAAAAAAAAAATCCACGAAGACTTAACAGCGATATCTGAAGAAGTGCGAGAGACTTTGGAAGACAACCCTCGCTCTAGCCGGCCTTGGGAAGCTGTGAACGAGGGAGAGTTCAAAGAGCGAGGAACTTGTAGTGGACATATTACTGTTGAAATGCTTAGTAGAGAAAGGGTACCAATGTTGACAGCTGCGCAAAAGCAGTACAAATTCCTAACCAATGAAGAGAAGAAGAGGAAAAATGGAATGTGCAAGAAAACTGTTATCTTGTTTCCACCAAATGCTCCTGAAGATTTAACAGATGCATTGGTAATGAAAGCTGGTTATTACACCCCAAATAAATCTCAAAACTGCGTATAGGTAAATGAGAATAACCAATATCAGTTGTTTTTGACAAGATTTTCGTTCTCATAAGCGAATGTTCACTGTTTTCTTCAACTATGAAGGAATATTAGTGGTTGACTGTATGCCAGAAGGAAAAGAAATGAATGGAGAATACTACAGCACTTGCTGCTATTTTTGATCCTTTATTTGAAGAGCTGAGGGGACGGAATTCAAAGACAGGAACCTCAAGGCTGTTGCTTTTGCAAGACAATCCGTTTCCTCATAGAACAGCTGCAAAGTTAAGGGAACTGGAAATCGACAAAGTTCAGTTGCTTGACCATCCACTCTTTTGCACTGTGCGATTTCTGGTTGTTTCTTCGAGTAAAATCAGGCATTATAGGAAAACCATTTAAACGAGTGCAGCTCAAACTATAAATGCAGCTCTGTTGACAATATCTCAATCCGAGTACCGTAGTGCTTTTGACAAGTGGTTGCACCTTCTACAACTGTATGTGGAAAGTACTTTGAAGGATTGTGAGGATAAGATTTAGAATTCAGTCCAAACGTTGAGTTGACTCAACTTTTAGAATGCCTCTCATAAGAAAACGCGCTGGCATACTCGATACTACTATTGATGGTGCTCGGAACAATATGCATGGAGTGTTTGTAAATCGACGGGATTGTATAGCTTCATAATCTGTAGAATTATCTGAATTAACCTATAGTTTTGTTTCCACCACTTCATTGCCAGATTAAACCCAAACGAATTCTGTACAGCCCTCTGTCCAATACAAGCCTGAGACAAGCTACTGATAGAAATCTGACGGAACACAAGTTACATCAAAGTTGCCATGTTATTAGTCTCTTATATGAGTTTGCTTTTGTGCTCCTTATTAGTGAAGCTTTAGAACTCGCATGACGACAGAGTTTTGGAATATTCGATATATTGATTAGCCAAATAAGGAGGCTTGAGCCGAGCAGTGCAAAGAAAGATCGCGTGATAAGTTAGGAAGGCCAAGATGTTCATGAAATGAAAAGTAGAGTTTATGTAATGAAAAAGCAAGGAAAATCGTTGTGAAATATAAGATCGAGTACTGTTTAAACATCAAACATTTTTGATAAAGATGTCCATCCTTTATTGACACATCAAAACTGTCTAAGAAACAACATACGTTTTAAATACAGTTCTTAGTATAGGATCTAAACAAATGATAATCAGTGAGTGAATATGGGTGCTTTATTTGTCTACCCCCTAGTTACGATAGCAATTAGTTACCTTGTGAATGACTGAATAAGTTGCTTTAAAATAGGAGTTGTAAAGCTTTTCTCTGTAAAACTATTGGGAATCACTAACAGGTGTTTTAACAAATGAAATAAATGTTCCACGACGTCATTAAAGTGAAATAAATGTTTGTGGTAATGTGAACACAAGTAAATGTTGCTAGGGCTCTATACCGGAAATGGCGTTATACTCAGAATGTAGAGGCGATATGAAAGAATTGACTGCCCAAAAGAACAACATCCTGGTAAACCAAGGATTACAACTGCTGCACAAAGCAGATGACCATGAGTAAAGGAGACTATGCTGTCCGGTTAAGAAGTTTCTTGTAGACTACTAACAAATTAACTGGGATATATGTATGAATCTTTTATTTGTATTTTAATTTTTATTTTTAATTTATTTGTTTGTTAAATTTTTATTCATTTTGTTTGAATCAACGTGTTTCACATAAACTCCTAGCATAGACGAAATAGAGCAAAGTAGCAGTGTCCTCATCCAGATGAATCATGCTTCAATCTGCATCCGAATTTCACAGGAATACGTATATAGAGATAATTAGGTAATGCAGAATAACTTCAAAAAGGTTGGCTAGGAATAATGGAAAATAGAACAAAAAATTTTGCTTGATTTATGAAATAATATATGCAAACAGGTACATTCAAGATATTTTACAGTCTCTGGTTCGCTCTATTGCTGGAGTGTCTGAGCTCGAGTCCCCTTATATGCATAATATGAGCTCTGTAGATGCCAGCGCTTTTGTAGCGGGTGATATTGTATTCATATGGCCAGACACTGGATCTGCTTCAAAGAGTGGTTACTCATTGTTAATGTGAATACGACAAAAACAATTACTTTCCAAGACGGATCGGTTTGCAGTAGGCGGAGACAAGACATTTACGTATAACGGACAAATGCAGATTATGTGAAGACACACGGCATTACTTTTAGATGGACGGGAGGTGGGCGAAGCTTATTCACTTGACAAAAGCAAAAAGCAGGAGTGACAGTAACAGAAACTGCACTGTTACGTATCAAAATTCCAGATATGCCTGTAGGTTTAGAAGAAATCGTCTCTGGGGCATTAGTAATTTACAATGACATATGGAGCAGAAATTTGAGGATGTGAACAAATTGCGAACCTAGATTAAGTGAGGCCATAGGACGTTTTTTTCTAAAAGGAATTTTGGGGCTGTAGAGGAGCACGGCGAATTGAGGAATTAAGAGGGGATTGGGAGCGTACGGTGAGACCACAGAGTGTAAGATCATATTAGTGAAGTACTGGTTGCCAATTATTCATGAAATCAAACTTTAAATAGGGCATAGTGCTGCTATGAACATCTGGAAATGGGAGGAAATATTACAAGATGGACATTCAAATTCAGAAAGACGCTGGAAACTATACATCTGGACTTTATTTGAATGGCACATCAGGGGAATAGAACGCATAAAGGAGGGCTGAGAACCGCTTGAGGAACATGAATAGGCTGCAGAAAGATGCGCGATGTAGGATGTTTTTGCTGGAAGTACAATCGGGGATAAAATCTGAATGAGTGATGGAGCAGCACATCAAACAGGGACCACTATCAAAGAATCAATCAAAGGCTAAAATAAAACAAAACACTTAAACAAGCAGAACTCCGAGCTATTCTCCAATGTCAGAATAATGACAAAAAACACAAACATTTCTTTAAGAATTATTTTAATGGTGTTTGACGCCCGTTTTTATAACTGAGGTATCACAAGCGGTGGACACTGATGATACACGAGATGAAATGATAAATTGGGAAAGGGATGTTTTTTAAAGGAAGAAAATGTTCCAGGCCCACTTTAGAGTACCTGGAGGACGGTCCTGATGGGAATCGAACCCCAGACCTCCCGCTCACAAGTCCGCACCTTAACGACCTTGGCCACCCATGGAGGTTTCAATTATTATGCCCGAGCTTCACATATTTCAGAAAAGTGTTTTGGCTACATAGCATTATGAGTAAAATACAGGAAGCAGAAGAAAAAAAATGTGTAAGAATACTTACAAAACTATTGTCCAGTACTAGTGCTAAAGTCAAAATAGATATAGAACAAGAGAGAGGAGTCGGGAGAAAGAACCCCCTAAATTATTCATACCTACCGGAGGATATCTTCAAAATGATCAATAGTAAATACGTCATCAAAATAGAAGCCAAAAGATTATACAATCTTCCCTTTGCAGATGTTATAGTATTAACAGCAACTTCCATAAGCCGAACTCAAATGTATGGTACAATAAAGAAGTAAATGAATAAAAATTACTCAGTAATAGTAACTTAGAAATCATAAATACTAATGGAGTCAAATTAAAACACACAAAAGAATTCTCATTTCAATAACACAATCCACAAAGAAATTTAAAGACGCATCGCTATAGAGCGATCAAAATAAAATTTCTGGAGCTTGAAAAAAAGCATTCTTCTTGACAAACCCTAACTATTGGTCTTAAAAAGCAGTCATGGACACGTGCATATTCCTATCTCTCATCTGCGGTATGCAGACCTGGAGCCTAACAAGAAAAGAAATGTCAAGGATGAAGAGAAAAATATTGGGTATCAATATATAGGGTGGCCTGTGAAATGGCTACATCAGCAAAACAAACATTCAACATACTGTGGTCTCCAGTAGGAGTCTCAAGTGGAAATAGGCAAAGCATGCGAGACAGACATATCGACTCCCGCCTGGGATCTAAAGGGGGTAAGAAGACAGATAACTAGATATGATTGACTTAACGAAGGTATTAAACGTCAGTTGATAACATGGCCAAGCGAGGACTTTATGTGAAAGGAGTATAGAATATTATGTGATATTTCTAATTAAACTTTTTAAAAATATTATCTGATATTTATTCATGTTAGAATCACAAATTGAGCAGATATAGTGCTAAGTTTAAAACTATGTAATTCTTCCAACTTTCTTTCAGTTTCAGCTGTGATTTTCTACGCAAATGTAAGACAATCTTACCAATTGATTTACCTTTTCTAAAAGTGAAATAAACACATAAAAACCACACATTCGGTAAAAGAAATGTTTACATATGTACGATAATGAATCGAAATTCACCGTAACGGAGTATTGCAAGTACGCTGGGTCTTTCCGGAAGCCCGCTCGTGTAATCTCCTTTGAAGGTATTTAACGAATGTGTGTATGGTAATTGTTGTTTTCAAGAGTTTCTTGCAGCTGTAATTGACCCGTAAATTGGACACTGCATTTTTGCGGCACTAAAAAACGCACGCACCCGGATATGAAAGTGTTTTTCATTTTTTATGGTGTTTAACGCCCGTTTTTACTACTGAGGTACCTCAGGCGATGGACACTGATGATACATGAAATGATAAAGTGGGATAGGATATTTTTTTAAGGAAGGAAACGTTCCAGGCCTAACTTTAGGGTACCTCCTCGGCATTTTCCATTTATGAGAACTGAGAAAATCCTGGAAATAGGCTCAGTCAGGGAGGACGTCCTGGTGGGACTCGAATCCCATGCCTCCCGCTTAAGATTCCACGCCTTAATGACCGGGCGGTATTTTGAGTGTGTAATGTCAGTCAATTTTGTGAAATATTTAGTATACTCAGTTTGAGGTTGTAACAACACTTTTTTTTTTTTTAAGGTTCAAAAGACTTTAGACAGAAGCAGTTATCATAGAGGTACTGGAGGAGGAGGAGGAGGAGGAGGAGGAGGAGACAGAGGAGAATGAGAATGAGAAAGAGGAGGAGGAGGAGGAATTAGATGAATTCTCAGGTGAATCTGATAGAGAACATAAAATAGTTCACGAAGACGACAATGATAGTGACTAAGAACAAACCGGGGAATGTGATTTTGAAAATTCCAGGTACAAAATATAGCTTATCGCTTTTTTGGAGACAAGGATGATGAAACTATTTGGATTAGTACTCCAAGGACGGTTTCAGGTAAGACTAAGTGTAAAAATATAATAAAATCTTGCTACGACCTACAAGGATTGCCAGAAATATCGTCACTCACTTACAATTACCAAGATTGTAACTCTTGATAAAACTGTACAGTATACTAATTTATATATTATGAAAAAATGGCAAAGAGAAAGGGACTGTAAAGCTACAAATTCTACAGAAATTATGGCTCTTTTGGGCGTACTTTTCCTCATAGCTGCCAAAAAACGCAGGCATGCAAATGTTTTGTAATTATGGTTATCTTGAAAGCTGCTTTCAGCTACAAAGTATTTCTTTTTTTACTGCAGTGTATCAGACTTGATGTAACAAACAGAAGTTACCGCCTAAAACTGATAAATTAGCAGAATTCAGGGACTTTTACGTAAACGTTATTGATAATTGTAAGCACAGTTATAGTCTTGGAGGGTTTGTGACTATAGACCGGTTTCGAGGTCGGTGTCATTTTATAAAGTATATGCCGAAATATGACCTAAAATGTACGCAATGTGTGACAGCCGCAACTTGTATACCTACAATTTTGAGATTACTGAGGCAAGCAAAAGGCCCTTACTTTATGTCGAACAACTTTAGATGTGGTGAAAGACTAATATAACACATAGATCATCCACACAGGATCTTAATACAGAAAACATAAATATGGCACAAATCATCTATTACATGTTGTAACATTATATTTTATTCCTACTCATTAGCGAGTAAATACATACAGTACATTTGTAACAATTTGTAATTAGTGTTTATGTGCAATATTTTAAATAAACCCAGAATATAAAAATAATAGTCTTTATTTTCGTTATTTATTAATCTCGTCTATTTTTAAAAAATTATACGCCAGAAAAGTAAGAAATAAAAAGACAAAACTGAATGCGCGCCCGTATTCGGAAAAGGTTAAGCTGATCAAAACGTGTTGAACACACCCTTTTTCCCTTACAGTTTTCCAATATGTCCCTTAGGTACTTGTTAAAATAACACTTAAAAAAAAGAGCCATACACAAAGCGATGGTTTCCCATAGAGTACTGGACCGATCAAATCGCGAAAGTGTTCTGTTCTTTTGAACTCGATATAAGGATGTTCGTTGCATTTGCAATGGTCAGTTCCTTTGATTAAGCAGAAAACCATGTAGTGAACATCTTGCACAACGGAAGAAACTGAATACCTTCAAAGAAACTCCATCTCTGGTCTGCCTCGCAGTAAAGAGAGGAGAAGGAATTTTAACTGATGCGATGTCAGTTGTTTTGATAGGGCAAGCGAGGTAGATCATGCATGACATGTTAACTTTCATAAGAAAACTTTGAAGGAAAACATCTTCCGGAACTTGTACTCTTCCAAAGAAGAGGGGGAAATAACATTTTTCAAATACAGAAACTAAGTTTGCATATAATCCCTTCTCGCTTCGTGAAAAGATTATGGAACACTTGCAAATATGTAATTAAAATACTCTTCTACATAATAGAGAAATTCTAAAACTTAAAAAAATTAATAATTTCACACAATTTTTTTTTTTAATTTTGCATTTTGCATTTTTTTTATTTGATTTATTTATGGACGCTCTTTAACATCTCAGGTCATCAGCGTCCCATTCAACTCAGGGCGTGAAACGACCGACAAATTTTGCTCAGAGGTCTCTCTTTCTGGCTTGAGGTTCTTTATCGTGCAGTAAATGTACGACACGGGACCCACGGCTTTACTTCACTTCAGAAGGAAGCCATACTTAAGATTTTTACGCCCGAAAAAATCCATCGGTCTTGGCCGGGTTCGAACCCGCGATCTTGGGTGTAGAAGGCATGGTAACTACAACACCAGGACCGACAAGAAGAAATGAATGAAATGAGACAATGCATCAGTAAGAAACTTAAAAGACAATAACAGAAAGTTAATATAAAACAAACCATCGTATTACTGATGAGCCATTTGCTACCCTAGAAGCAAAGTTTCCTTAGCATTGGAATTGGTAAAGGATGTGGGGGAGAAGTTGTTTAATAGTGCCACGTCGAGGAGCTAAACATGGAGCAATTTTAAAGGCAGGTGCGTTGGTTTTGATAATTACCCCAAGTTGGTAAGAGTTACGTGCGGGGCCGACATTGGTAGGGCCAGCAGTAGGTCGCCTTGCAGCGGCTGCTGAAGTTCCTTTACCAATCCTGTTCAATTTAGGAATAATAAATATCTCAGGGTAGTTTGGCTGAGCCAATGGGTCAGGAAAAAGTGTTGCTGATGTAAATAAATACGTTTCTAAAAGTACATTGAGGTTATGATATATGAATAAATCGTTTCGAAGTGCCTAAGCGCTGTGTCATTTGTCGTATGATGATGAAGAATGTTCGTAGACCAAAATGATGAATGCACATATCTGAATTGCTCTGAACAAAGCAGATAAAGTGAGTGATGCAGCGTGCCGTCTTCGCAGAGTAAACTGAGTCTTGTCTGACTACTGGTGCCGACTTCCGAGAGAGAGAGAGAGAGAGAGAGAGAGAGAGAGAGAGAGTAGACAGTAGAATGGAAGACTAGAATCGAATGAAGCTCGGAGCTCAAAACTGCTATATATACAAAGTTTGAATCTATATCGTCGGGGCACTTAAGTTTCGCGAGAACCTTTTGCAAAAACGTCGCGTCTAAATTTTAACTTTAAATCCAGCTCCCTGATTGGCTAACCTAAGTTTGCATCGACTGGTCTGATTCGTTCTTTAGTTACTCTTTAAGCAACCTCTTCTCTTATACGAGAAATTAAAGGTCCGGACAATTGGGGTGGTTCACCTCTAGCGTGGTTTTTAATTCCGCACACCTACGTAATTTCTAGAAAACGATAGCGTCTTCCTTAGCAACAAGTATTTTAAAATTCGAACAAAAGCACTCCCACCTTGATTCTACAAAGGAAACGCTGCTTTCACCAGCCTCGCTATTGTCCAGAGGTTTTACTATGGGCAAACAGCAACAGGCACTTTCCTAAGTTATAAGAATGTTGTATATATAACATTGCAC
Source organism: Metallyticus violacea (assembly GCA_030762175.1). Classification (NCBI taxonomy): domain Eukaryota; kingdom Metazoa; phylum Arthropoda; class Insecta; order Mantodea; family Metallyticidae; genus Metallyticus; species Metallyticus violacea. The sequence goes on along the minus strand of CM060839.1, from coordinate 35,821,669 downwards.
AATAATACAAATTGATAATCGTTCATGATTGCTACATATCATGTAAAGAAATACATATATCACCAACGATGATGATAATAATAATAATGATAATAATAATGATAATAATAATAATGATAATAATAATAATAAGGGTTGAAGCCGTCCATATTGCTTCAGCCTCAACCATACACTGCAGTTAACCCTGAACCATGTTCAGCGTTCCAATGAAAACAATAGCAGGTTTCTGGCATTTAGCCACAAACTCTAATCTCCTCTTTCTGACGACATGAATCCTAGCTCACGTCAGGCTAGGAATTGTGCCAGCTTTAGTATTTATATAAAGTGGTTCTGAATGAGCATATAAAAATGAAGGGAAAGAGATGCTCTACAGAATATTTTAGGTTGCAGTTTAAGAGTCTGCGAGGAGATACGGGATCCGAAAGAACAATCCAATCATTTGCTGTTGTTTGACTTATCGTGCAAGAGATAATTTTGTCAATGTTGAAACAAGCAACATGATCTATTCCGATATGAAATGTACACTATATAGTTAGATGAAGGACTGTACTATTTCAAGGTCGCAGACATGTATCTTTCACAAGAAAGTTGGCTGCAATCACTTCACTGAAGGCAGATGGGCAAATGCAGAAGAATGGCTACCAAGGGAGCTATGGAAACAGAAGCTAAAAAGAAACACACCAGAGTTAGAATAAAATGTGCGGTACATGCGATGGCTTTTATCAACAAGAGAAAGCGTTGTGTGGGTTTACATTTCTTTGCATTTCGCTGTCAATACTTAGTATGGGGCATATCTGAACTATTTTTGCGTGAATTATTGGAGGAAGTGCTCATGGTCGTCTTTGAGACGATGTTAGTACAACATAATGGAAGACCATTTCATTTCAGGGTGGACGTCCGGGACCTTTAGGATGCTACATCTCCTGACCGCTGGGTTGCAAGAAGTTTGGGCCAGGTACGACAATCTTTCATTCAAATCAACAGTATGTTTGAACCAGTTTCATCCAGACTGTATATGTAGGTTACAAGCACACATCGCTTGACATCTTGCAACTTGCATCAATATGAACATAAATAAAATTAAAACGTAAAGGGGAAAACTGTGCGTTATAATAGACAACTATAAGTTTAGTGAAGTGAATCGATTAAAGGGTGGGTCTATTCGATTTAGATGTACAAATGTGCAATGCAAATTAACTAAACGAATTTTTAAATGAAGTATTAAATCCATTTTATAAAATTAAAGTTGCACAACATTATTATTATTATTATTATTATTATTATTATTATTATTATTATTCGGATTCTTACAGATGCTCTCGATCATCAGCATTCCGTCCAATTCAGGGCGTGAAACAGCCGATACATTTTGCTCAGAGGCCTCTTTTTTCAACTTGAGATTCTTTACGTCTGTTAGATCATACATCACCCTCTCTCGATATGCTGTCTTGGACCCACCTGAAGGACCGAAGAAACATTCATTGTCTCTAACTACTTTTCACAATTATTCACACATTCCCTCCGTCTTATTTATCTTCTCGTTTGCAAAACCTATCTTCCTCTCATAATCTTAACACACACTCTAAAACCCGGCACGTTCTGTTATTACATTGCACCGAACATTAATTACTTTATCTATTACTCAATGTCATTCACCGTAACCACTGCCCGTCTCTGGAATGCATTGCCACGGGATGTCAGAGACTACCGAACTTTAGGAGCATTTCATAAGAAAATGTTTAATATTATTAGAGATAATCGATTACCCTAGATCCAGATTCCTTGTGTTACACTGCTGTAGAATTATTCATTCTATTATTTTATTACTATCATAAATGTTCCCATCTCCTTCATAGTGGTGTTAGGGTTTTTAATGTTATGTTTCGCTTGTATCTTTATTTCCACTTTCAGGATTTACGTAGGTTGATATATGCAGAAACTGTCATTGCTGGTGCTTGTATATTATTGTTATTTTATTTTCTTATTTTTTCTTTTTCTTTAGTTAATATTTTTCATTGTCCATATTAATGTATTACCATACACTTATTTATAACCATTGGTTTATATGTGTTCGGGTATTATCAACTTTACTGTCAATGTTATGGTTGTAATATTGTCGCTATAGCTTCAGTAATTATTATTAGATTGGTACAACGGAAAAAAATGCCTAATGGCTTTAGCTCTACCAGAATAAATAAATAAATCTACGACACGGAGCCAACGGCGTTACTTTCCTTACGAGGGGAGCCATACTTAGGACTTTTACGGCCGAAAAATCCGTTGACCCTGGTCAGGACTGAACTCGCGATTTGGGGTCAACGAGGCAAGTATGGCTACACTAGACCACCGGGATGTTATGTATGTGTTAAACACGTGTAATAACTAAAACTTGCCATAAATAAAAGAATAAATGGTCGTTCAAGTATCGTGGGTACTTTTTATTCTAAATGGGGATATAAAGTTATTGATGACTGCATTGAATAAGAAAGAATTCATAGTATATAAAAACACCTGCACTGGTAAGAAAATATAATAATGAAAATATAAGATACAGCGAGAATAGTTTATAAGTCCCGATACACAGCTCAGCCAGTCAGCTGTAAAATCCGGTTGACTTTTCTTGCGGTGCTCGCTTTATCATTTTAAAACTTAGGAACAACGTATTAAATTACAGACTTTGGTACTCAAATTTCTTACAGTAGATGCTGGAAGGTGCCCATTGTCCATGATACAATTCACAGGATTTTGTTACCGACTCATTAAGTTCCTTGTGCGTGAGGGTTAGTTGAAGTAATCTATTTTTAAATGTTTCCAAAGATAAAAATTACATAAGCCTCTTCAAGTTTGGTTGCAATTACTTCATTATAAGTTAGATTTTAAATAAGTTTCGAGCTCGAACATTCTATATTAGTCAAATTTTTTAAAGACTAACATGATACTAAATTTAATATGAAACTTTTTAAACACATGTTTTTCATTCTTTGTTTTTCAGTTAAACAAGTTGTGACTCACAGTTTACAAGAAGCTGATTTGGAGAATATCAACACATCCATTCGAAATGTCTGAAAATGTACATATTAGACCAACATATATGTGTAAATTTTCTCACACACCTTTATTATTTTTCACCAGGAGTGCCAAGACATATTGAATATGTGCGTTAGAGAAAATACTTCATTTTAATATGAAGTATATTTATTCCATTTTCATTTAAGCATGCTAGAGCATATCATCTGAAAGCTGTATTTTGAGCGCGTTTAGTGTACGACACTTGTTTACCTCGCCTGTCATGGGGCCGTTTTGCTATGAAGGTACCATTTAGGGTCTCATATTGTCTGATCCATCACTGCCATCATGCCATCCATCACGATAAAATTGCCCTTCTAGCTCATAAAAGCAATAGAGAGTTTGAGTGGCATTATTTGTGCTAGTGCTTCATATAATCATCATTTATCTACATTATATTTGTTGCTACAAATGTTTCACTTCGTAATAAGTTACTAAACACCTTTTATGTTGGTCTAAGGTTTTGAAGTCTTTTCAAGCTTGACACATACCGTACCTCATATTATTTCGCCTGCTCTTAACATTTAGCCCTCATTAGGATGCTCTTTCTTTTTATTTATATCAAATACATCTAGGGTTATAACATTCCCACACCACCTACATAACCGCTGAGGGATGTGGTTCAGTGACATGAAAATTGCTATATGAGTATAACCACGTCCCTAGAACTCGGCCGTTTTCTACTAACTTTTATTTTAAATGGAATAATCTATATACAGTGTGACCTAATAAAATATGACGGTTTTCAGAACACTGCCGTTTCTATCGATTTTACATTAATTATGGTATTGGCTGCTATATATCTATGCAGTTTGTTCTGTCCATTTAGTAAACAACAGTATTGATAATTGGACGGTTGAAAAACATGTCTCCCATGTGTTGTCACAAGAATTATTGAATCTAAGTCAATCTCCTACGTTCAGAGAAGATTTAGGCTAGAATTTAATGTACGAGGAGGAATGTTGGATACACTGGACTTTTAAATGGGTGATAATGATGAAAATGAGTTTGGTTCCAGCAGGCTCACACCGCTCGTGAAACAATGAACACTTTGCGGATCCTGTTTCCTGGACGCGTAATTTCTCGATTTGCTTATGTTACCTACCCAGCCAGATCTGATATTTTTTTTTTTTTTTACTGGGATACTTGAAAAGTAAAGTGTACTGCAACAGGCCAAAAAACCATTGTGCATTAAAATAAAACTTAACTCGTGAAATTAAGAACATTGCTCACGTTTTATTGCAGCGAATTATGGTTAAACTTCGCGAGCCGATTACACGAACGTGTTCCTTGTTTGGAGCACACGTAAAAAATGTGATTTTTATAAAGTAAGTTCAGATTAATAAATTGCATTGTGCTACTTGTTCCTTAAAAAAAATATTTTTATTTAATTATATACGAGTGACCCACAAGAAGGTTCTGAAAACCGTCATATTCTATTGGGTAACCCTATATATATTTTCACATATATTTTCGAACATTCAATAAACGCTTTTCAAAAAGTACCCATTAGATACTTTTGCTAAATCAAGAAAGCATATGAGAAAAACGTTCTCATTTTTGGTATCTATTTAAAAACGATCCAATCTACCGCTGTTCACTTAGTAATGCTGGATATTTCCCGGCACATATTTTGTTTCAATTTATTTAGGAATATATTTGTATTTTTTTTTAAATTTACTCCAGAAAAGAAATAATTAAGCATTTGTGGTTCCCTTGAACCCCTGACATAACCCCTAGAGAGTTTAATCTTAGGGTAAATTAAAAAATACCGTGTACAAGACAAACCCACATACCCTGTAAGAAATTAAAATATCCGCCAGGAAATTAATCATTCCTAATCAATGTTAACTACAGCGAGTAATGCATAGCTTTAAAGAAGTGTCAAAATGTATGGACAACGACAGTGGCCAGTTTCAGCACCTCCTTTCATAAAGTTGGTCAGTAAAACCATTTAAAATAATTGAGGAAACATTGCGTAGTCGTGCCAGTGCTACTTCTTTTATATCAGCAGAAGTAACCGTAAACGCTGTCGCATATAAGCAAGTTGGTTCATAGTTAATTGAGTCGCTTTGTATTAAGACTTCCTTTTAAATAATTCTGTTTTTTTTTTTTTTTACAACAACGTTATAATGCTCTTTTGAAAAATGTAACCTTAGCTTTCATACGTTAAATTCTGAACCCAATGTAACACGTAATCTATTAATCCAGTCTTGTATTGCTCATATACAGAGGGTGCCAAAAATGTATACATACTTAAGCAAGGGAAAAACTGTGTTAACATAACAAAACTGAATTCACACAAACAGAAAATGATAAACACTAATCATCTTAGACTTTTACAGTTACAACAGTTGCTCAAAATGCCCATCATTGGCGTCGATACACTTCTGAGTAAACAACTTTCCCTGCTACGGCTTTATCCTCTTGTATCATGTTCCGAAACTACAGTACTGCATTTTCCGATCAAGGTAATATTCATTTAATGTTTGCAAAAGTTTGAGGATGAAAACACTACAACTTTGCTATTTTAATAATACGACGTACGCTGGTTCTGCTAATCCCAGTCTCATGTGCACATTGCTTTGTAGATTTCTGCGGTGAGTGCTCACAATGTTCCAAAACGCGGGGCTTGTTGCTGTGAGATCTCCCAGATCTGCCCTTGTGAACATCGCATACAGTACCACCAGTCTCAAATTTGTCTCGAATGCGAACAATTGTTACTCGTGTTGGCGTTTCTGTTCTGTACACACTTCTCCATTGTCTTTGAACGTCAACAGCATTCTCAGTTTTCCAATACCACTTCAAAATTGCTTTCCACTAATCAAACGATAATCTTGATTCCACATTGTTGTAGCAACGCTAACATAACGTAATATGTGTCACATACAGAACATCGAACGATAATCTTGGCTTCATTTGTTCATTGTTAATTTACCTTTCACGCACCTCACATAATGTATGTGAGTCACATCTATTGACAGAACATCATACTACACATTACTGTTGTTTTTCGGTACAACTTTGAAATATATTAAATAGATATCTACTGTGAAAGTGTGTATACATTTTTGACACCCTCGGTATAGTTTCCACGTGTGAAATAGTGGTAATGTTCGCTTCTTTTTTACAATTAGTGATGTAATGTAGTTTTATCGGTTATTCATTGAGTGGCGATGTTACCTAACACGAGAGTTGAGGCAAGCGTGATCAGTCGAGAGCTAGGTTAGTACAAAAATTAGGTCGTAGAAGCTTTGTGGATCTGAAATCGATGGCCAGTATAAATAATTTCATGCACTGCGTCATGTCACAATGTTTGTAGATAGCGTTCCAGATATGTTTGTAATAGTTCATGAGTTTTGCTTGAGGGAATGAGGTTTTGTCATATTTTATTCCCTTCTTTCTGGAGCCATGAAGCCTACTCCTTTATTTCCTTTGATTACGAGGTGTTCTTTCAGCTTCAGATGTAGACTTCTTTAAGTTGATTGCATGGGAACTTGTGTAGACTTCCAAACGATGGAAAGCTTTGCGAGTTTACTTCTGGGAAAAAAGATTAACGTTTGTAAGCGGACTCATTTAGCAGTTAGCTCTGTCTGAATCACTGTACAGCCTATATTCCTTTTTTGCTGTAGGTAACGAACGCCTTTTCTTGATTATCATGCCAGATTCTATATTGTTGCCTGTAGAGATATTAATTTTCGTTCTATTCATTAAAACTGTCTACAAAAATAATTCGCATTTTTTCACACAAGAAGAAACTTAAATTAGCCCTCAAATATTAATGTGTTCTTTTATTTCTTGCAGCAATAATTCACCACTCTTCTAAAAATAGGAAAATGCAATAGAAACGACGCCGATTGTAGGCAAATGAAAGGAATGAACGCTGCATTTTCTGCTTTTTTGTTGCGTTAAATTCGTCGTTAGCGTTTATGTACTATACATGCTGAATACACCTAAAACGAAGGATGCAAGTGTGTGCTGTTTTCATCGAAATGAAGTTCAGACAAGGTTCTCCAATGTAGCTCATATAACGATTCCAATAATTATTTTTATATTTCTAGCATACAAATAGTTTCAGTTCAATAAAATTACAGCTAGATGAAATTAGAATGTTACTCGGTGTTTTGCTTGACTCTAGGCCAATTAGTTGACGGGATAACGTCATATGTAGGGCTCGGATTTTCACATCTTTTTAGAAAATTCACACATCATTAGGCAAACTTTAACATATTTTCCTGATTTATAGGCAAAAAACAAAACATTATAAAAAGCTCCATTTAACTACTTGGGTACTGAACTGGAAATGTAGCTCATATCCCTGCCTACTGTGATCGTATTTGTACGTGAAGTAGAACATGCTGAGTGTTGTAGAGAAGATGGCTTTGTTTACTAATATGCAGAAACAATGTCGCGCATTCTTGTATTGTTTACGCTGAGAGATATTCAGATATAAACAGAGCTAGGACTTGAGTAATCGGAAGCTTTCACGGCCGGAGTCAGAATTATAACTAGAAGTTTCTTCCGGGCTTAGGAGCCGTGGTCTCTTGGAGCTAAGGAGTCCAAACGTTTCATCCTCAACTGCGGAGGACATCTTCAGTGGCGCGGTTTGAGTCTTCTGGGCGAAGGTCCTGCCACGACTACAGAGCTAGGACTAATAGGCAACAAAGAAGAAATAGTGGAGAGAGCATTAATATGTTAGTTCAAAGAATTGCTTCGGTAAAAATAAGGAGATTTTACAAAGGATCGTTATGGGAGAAATGTGGCAATATATGGAATTAAGAGGGAATGTTTCTTGGAAATAAACTGAACGAAAGATTGAAGTTTTTATGGCACAATATCAGCGCATTGCTTTCATGAGGTTGGGAGTATTCCCCTGTGTAACGGATTTTTCTGAGGCCGGGGGGCGTTATCCCCGTAGAGATGGTGATATTGTCACAGTCTACTTTTTGAGCACTCACCCATCTTTCTTTACTACAGCAAACTTAGCAAATGGCTGGACACTAGAGGAACGAGACACAGGAAACTAGGAAATCAAAATATAAAGAATTGCGATGAAAATTGAAGTTAAAGGATTCTTTAATGTCGTAATCACATTTTAATAAAAAGTGTCACCTTCCTAAGGACGACACTAAGAGGGCCCGTGACCTGGAACTGTGCACTTTACATTCACCGTTCCACTTCTATCGACACACCGACCATTTTCGAACATGTAGACATGCATTGGGTCGAGAAAAGCATTGAAGGAAGAGCATGCAAATTGGCCCTTGGAGGTGCTCACTCCTGAAAACATCTCTCTTGTGGAAAGAGAAATTATGGGAGACTGGCGGCTCAAAGAAGCAAGGTTGACCTTTCTAAAACAACAGTCCTTCGAATTATTCATGGGCATTTAAACATTTTTAATGCAGTTTAACCCCCGTTTTACTACTGAGGCACCACAGACGGTGAACATTGATGAGATGAAATTATATATTGCGAAAGGATTTTTAAGGAAAAAAATTCCAGGCTGTTTAGGGTACCTACCCGGCATTTGATATTTATGAGGACCGAGGAAGACCTGGAAAAAACATCATTCAGGGTGGACAGACCTGGCGGAATTCGAACTCCAGACCTCGCGCCCACGATTTCGCGCCTTAACGACCTCGGTCACCCGCGGCGGTACTTTTAAACATGAATAAGGTTAGTACAACAAGAGTACCTAAACTTCTTTCTTAGTCCAAAACCAGCAACGAGTCATCTGTTGTCAGGCATTTTTGGAGCTCTGTCGTGGCAACGAGAGAGGTTCTGCAAAGCATTGTTACTCTACTATGATCCCTTGTCCAAAAGAGAATCAATGGAGTGACGTAAACCTGACGAAGCACCGCCTCTAAAGGTCACTCAGTCAACCAAGAAGATCATGGCCACAATCTTTTGAACTGTGAAGGAATACTCTTCATGGACTTCAAGGAGAGAAACACCACAGTAAATGGGGAGTACTATGCTAGCCTACTGCACAGACTACGTGCTTCCATCAAATAGGAAAGGCAAGGAAAGCTGAGTGGTAGTGTGCGCCTTCTTCACGACAACGCGCCTGTGCACAAAGCTCTTGTGAAGAAATGTGGCTTCAAGGAAATCGACTATCCAAGTTACAGTTCAGATGTAGCTCCCAGTGCCTATTTCCCCTTCTCAAAACTCTAGAAACCTCCGAGAAAGGAAATTTATGTGTAATGAAGATGTGATGGATGCTGTTTATGCCCATTTTGCAGACAAGACTTGTAACTAATTTTGGGGGGATTGATATGTTAATTCAAAGATGTGAGAAGTGTATTATAATAAAGGGTAACTACGTTAAAAAGTGAAATATAGTTGTCTTTATCATACCTAGAAAATGGTTAGACCGAAAATTTATGGACCTACCCTCGTATGCTTGAGAAGAGTGGAGCTTTGCGGCGCCATCACCCATCTTCTCGTACAAAAAGTGCAAAGCATAACATTATGCACCATTTTCGGCAATGACCGCATGCTTTTTTCAATGTCCCTGCACCAAAACTTGAACCTCGAGTAATTCGTAGACACCAAACATCCACAAAGTTTTATCCGTGCCCTAGGTAATTATGAACTCAAACGTGGGTGTAAAGATTTGGCTCATCCACCGCCACGGGTGATACTATACACAACCCAACCAGTACGATCATATAGAACCTCCGCGATATTCCGCACTCTGCTGCGACAAACTGGCTCAATCAACACACATCATGAAACATCATCTCTTGCCCTTACTCCTAAAATGTTCACATAGAAAACAAAAGACCAAGACACATATCCCAACTAAAAACGAGTTTGAGCCAGAACAAAGAAGCGCAGACAAATGTCACAGGCATGCTGGCCCCTCGAGTCTGCATTAATGAGTCAGTCACTGCCTCATCTTCAAGAAGATTACGTCACTGATGATGTCCAACACAGTCGTACATGAAATGTGAAGGAAAAGAATTTCATTGGATTACGGCCTTACATCGCGGAAGACCCAGTTTGTATAAAAACATTCTTTTATTAAAAAGACATTAAAAATATAATATTCCAAAATTGAAAAATCAGATAATTTGTCACAAATAATATTACGAGAGGGTCTGAGATTGTCCATAAAATCACGAACTCTAAGCTCTGACCCTCCAGTGATATTTATTAGGACTATTACACAAATAAAACTTGACTTACAAAATTGTAATAATTGTATATTTGTACTTAACCTTTTCAAGCAATCTTGCGACGGAAGAATGTCGATTGTGTGTAATGCCAATAGAGAAGAGCAAAACACGGGTTTGGGACTATTTCATAAATAGAATAAGAATAAAAGTGATATATATATATATATATATATATATATATATATATATATATATATTTGAATTTTGGGTACAGATAATTAACACGTATAAATGTTATACTTATGAATATCTTCTATTCGGAAACCGTGAGACTGAAATGGGCAAAAGTTACTATAATCGTTACTGTTCAATTTTCTAATACCAAGAAAAAAATAATAATATACTGTATTTATTTTTCTGTATTCTGTGGTTTGGAATTCCTAATGATAAAATCAATTTGAACATTTGATGCATCACCAAAACGCTTTGAAAAACTCTCCATTTTGCATTAAGATTGTACATGCTTTTGTTGCTATCAATAGCTCTCAACACCTCTAGCAAAAGTGGTCAGTGATGCATGTTCAGGAATTATATTGTTGACGTATATAGTTGGCTACACAAATTACAACACAAATGCGCGTCGTTTGATAAAACGGATTTGATATTTTTTTCCATAATTTCACTCCGTAATCCGGTTGTGATCAATCAAAATTGTAAATTTTGTTTCGTTTCGTTGGTCGATTTTAAGATGACATCACATGAGTGAAATAATCATATAAATTTATATTGGTTAAACTTGAATATTAAATAAATAAAAGTAATTTAATATTTACTACTACAGTTACTTAATATACAAATTATGAACAATGAAAAATGTTTTTAACATTACTTTAAGAAATTTGAAAACGTCATTAAAACTTATAAATGCATATATTTCATGCCGGAAATGTGGACGGTGATACATGTTGTATAAGAAACTTCAATGTTTTTCACAATCTCTAACAATAAGAACTAGTTTGTGACTAGTGATTTGCACACCTATGATTGGAAATAATAAGCCTCTGTTTAGTGATTCTTTGGTATTCATCATTTATTTGTTCCATTGTCCTGAATTCTCTAAAGCGAAGGGAGAGAGGAATAATATGAAAACATGCACAAGAATGATCTGCATCAAATTTTATTGTGGATGGCTATTTATGCACTTCTTTGTCTTGCAGAGCTGTACTTTTTCTTTTAACACATACAAAAACTGCATATTATTGTTTTCAAATGGCGGATGCCGAATCAAAACATTGATTTTACCTCCCCTTGTGCGGCGGAACCGGAAGCCTTTGCAGCTGACAAACTTTTGGAAACTGCCTCACGAAAAGCACACCCTGCGGGGTCGCTATAACCACACACGCAAAAGCATCTGCTGTTGTTGCGTATATTACGAACTTCTATGCAGGAAGTAAAATGGTATGGTTTTTAATTTACTTGCACAGCACGTGTGCAGTGTATTTCATTTCTAGTGTCTCGGGGTTTGTTTTCTCCCTTAACAACTGCAAAACCTATCTAACTTTTCTGCATAGTCGTTTTTCATCTTATTCATTTATCATTTGGAAGATGCTAAGGTTATTTACTTGTCTTCTAAACCCAAGATCGCGGGTTCAAACCCGGCCTGGATCGATGGATTTTTTCGGGGCGTAAAAAGCCTTTGGGAGGGAAGTAAAGCCGTAGGTACCGTGTCGTAAATTTACGGCACGAAAAAGAACCTCAAGCCTGAAAGAAGAGGCCTCTGAGCAAAATTTGTCGGTCGTTTTACGTCCTGAATAGAATGGGACGCTGATGACCTGAGATGTTAAAGAGCGTCCGAAAATAAAACAAATGAACAACAATAATAAGAATATTTATATTACGGGTATCGATAAAGGAGGTGAAAATTGGTTTATAGTTTAATAGTTTGCCGTTTTTAAACCTTTGCTTTCACGTGTTTATTATCTGCCAAACTTAAAAGGAAAAATATTTTCTAGAATCTGTGATGGTATCTGTGCTTTTTTTTTTTTTTTTCCCCATCTACATGCCTTGACTCTGTATATTTTACACCTTTAAATGGACAATTCCTTGTGAAATTGGACATAAAATCAAAATAGATAATAATCCTATAGTAATGTTAATATATGGGGTTTTCAAAAGTAAGGCGTAAATTAAATTCCTCATATTTTCTTTATTTTCTACATAATCTTAAAAATCCGTGGGACTGCCTTTTCACACCACCCAATGCCACATTTTTTTTTCATGTACAAGTAAGAATGTTTTAGTGACACAAAAGTTATTTAGATACAAACTATCAATCCTTGGCCTCTAATGTGCATATGTTACACCCTCCAAAGTTTACATGCCAGGAAATATCCCTCTTTAAGTATAACTTGTTGTCTAGCATTTTCCAACAACATACATTAGTATAGTTTTGGAAAACGCTGCACTGTATTTCAGGAAGTAGTTTTGCTATCCTGAACTAGTTCCTAGTCAAAGCACACTTCTAATCAGGTAAAATCTATGGGAATGCCTAAATGCCCTTACTACCCTGGCATCTCACAACAGACCGCTACGAGTGCCCGAGGTCGTTAAGGCGTGGACTTGAGAGGGAGGTCTGGGGTTTGATTTCCACCAGGACAGTTCTCCTGAGGACTTTTCCAAGTTTTCTTCAGCCCTCATAAATGGTAAATACCGGGGAATTTCCCTAAACTTAGATTTTTTTAAGGAAGGGAGCGTTAAAAAATCCTTTCCCAGTTATCATTTCATCTCACCATTGTCCGCCGGTTATGATGCCTTAGTAGTTAAAACGGGTGTTTATGGAAATGAAAAAGCAGATCAACAGAAATAAAGAATACTGAAACACAGAATGTCGGCCCTTAACCTGTGGTTGGAATCAGTACGCGCACTGTTAAGGCCGAAATAAAAAAAAAAAAAAAAAAAACACCACTTGGGTGTGGATAGGGTTGCCAAATACCAACTTGGGTGACAACAAGCTAGGAAACTGCTCCTAGGTCCAAGCAACAATCTCTCTTCACCTCTCCTAAAATTGGATAGAGGAGAAAGAAGGAAAGTAGTTGCATTAATTGCTGAAAATGGCCACTTCAGTAAACATCATTAAAAGTGGGACTTTACAGAGATGAACCTATTTGTAGAATGTGTAAAAGGATGAGTAGATCGCTTCGTTTGTGCTGTTTTATTGCCCATTCCTGAAAGAAAGATTTGTTACTTTTTTATTTATTTATGGGCGCTCATTAACACCTCGGGTCTCATTCAATTCAGAGTGTGAAATGACCGATTTTTTTTTCTTAGAGGCCTCTTCTTTCAGGGTTGAGGCTCTTTTTCGTGCCGTAAATGTACGACCGGGATCCAAGGCAGTACTTCCCTTCCGAAGGAAGCCATACTTAAAATTTTACGCCCGAAAAAATCCATCGACCCTGGCCGGGATGGAAGGAAAATAGACTTACTCTTTCTATAACCAGGGAAGACCTGGGAAAGGACGCTGACATTGGAACCAAAATACTACCTACAACTTGTTCAAGGAACAGATTTAGGGAAACAATAAAAAAGGTGTGTCTTCCTATGGGGTTGCATAATAAGCCTTTTAGACTGACGTACGAGAGGTCAATACAACTTCAATAAAACCTTCCGTTTTTTAATCTAATCTACTTCTTGTGTTACATTCTTTCCGTTAAATGTGAGTATTTTTTCCAGCCAAAGTGCGGGAAGCTAAAATAAATTTATTTTCTGATTATAGCGAAATAACTAGTGTAATTGTAAATGATATTTAAGTCATTTCCATGTTTGTAAATACGGTTCTTCCCATTTTAATTTTTGTAAAATTGTTTGTATAATTATAACTATTGCTTTATATTTGTATAATTTGTTTCTCTTTCTAATTGTGATCATACTTTAGCATGTAAGCAGACGGCGCATGCAAAAAATACATCATTAATATGTATATACAATTTTATAAAAATAAAGATACAATTGCAATGCATTCAGATGTAGGATTTTCTCATGGTGGCCTAAGCATTTCGGATTAGGTATGTTTAGTTTATTACCCATTTCACAAATCTCCACATTTATCTATCCTGTGTTGCTGATTGCTTCAGTGCTGCTAAAGCTTACATAATGCTAACGATACTGTTCTGTATCGACATTCCCCAGCGCGCTTGCTGTGCTCAGATTACGCAAATGCCAATTCTAGATGCACTTCATAGACGAGAGATAACGGGAATCAATAGAACTAATGAGCAGACTCCCATCTTGTTTTCAGGAAGTGTCGCTAAATCGTGGGGAAAGCCGAGTTTCCCATTAATGCATTCTCTAGTCCTCGACAGGAGCATGGTGACGCAGTTCCAACTGTCCGTCATTATTGGAGCAAACTCGGCGTTGTATGAATTTTTCAACATGTCACATGTCAGGCAGGCTACAGGCTATTTTCTGAATCCATGAAGTGGTGGAACAATTTTTTTTGACCTGATTTGTGTGAGAGGTGACACAAAACAGACAAGGGTCAAGTGACGTCTGGACTTGGCACTGCTGTGGCTTCTCGTTCGTGGTGCCTGCCGCCTTTCACCTTCGTTTTAGAGAGCAGCAGCTCCTACTTTGTGCGGTTTCTCCTCATTATAGTCATTCTCGACTTGATTTACCTGCCCTGGCTCTCTTCATTATTTCTTAGACCCCCTCGCCTCGACACTCCAGCTACTAACAGACTATCAAACCTCTTTCTGTTTTTTTTTTCTTCTTATCATTTTTACACTTCTGTTTCTTCCTGTACATTTTTTACAAAACTTATCCCTCTTTTCTCTCTCAGCAATTTCTATACTCTGTTAACATTTTTTTTTTGTTAAATTTTTACTTTCTTCCTTTACTTCTTTATACTTTAACAAACAATTATATTAATTCAGGATTACTGTCTACTCTTATGAAAGTCAGCATCAGCGGTAGCAAATTAACCTAACCTAACGGTATTCCAGAGCGAGTATGATGTGCGCTACCCAAAAGAGATCAATTTAGAACAACATTGATCTTTGATGATCTCGAGGAAACAATTTGCCTACTGTACGGAGAAACCGATACCTATAGGGAGGTATATTCTGGCAGAGTGCAGGGAAATGGAGCTTTTGAGAAATGAATATTTACCATCACAATTTCTGAATTTCAACAGAAGTTTGAACATCTGCACAAATGTTGATGGACGAGATATATACACACACACACACAAACCGGGAATATTTCTGGCGAAGACCCGACAAAGAAGGTTAATGGCTATAGAGAAGGTAGGGGAATTTGGTAGGGGGGTGAATAAAGGGAAGGTGGACTTTTTATCGCCCTTTTTTTTACTGCTGAGAGATGATATTTGAGATGAAATGATATATTGGGAAAAAAATTTATTAAAGAAGGAAGCGTTCGAAGCCCAAATTTAGGGTACCTGCCCGGGATTTGCCATTTACGAGGAATAATGAAAACCTCAGTCAGGGAGGAAGGCCATGATGGGAATCGAATCCCAGAACCTCCCGTTCACGAGTCCAAGCCCTAACGATCTCGGTCATTTGTTGTAGTAGATTCAAATGTAAGGCTTCTATTCATGTATGCATATAATTATATAAAACTATTCATAGAAAATGCATGAAATAAGTATATCAGTGTGATTTTATATATGCATGTATACAGGCCTATATGTACATATGTGTATATATATGCACACAAAGTAAATAAATTAAACGTTAAAACGTTTGCTCTGATTAACTATGTAGCTAATCAAATTATATCGAAGAAATATCACTTATAATGTATTACATGATTATGAATGTACCGACGTTACATTTCCAGTCAGAGCGGGAGTTTCAATTTCTAATTATGCCATGGTAGTTATTCTGTTGACTGGGTTTTTCCTAGGTTAGTAATTATAGGTTTCTTTCATTTTGATAAACTTCCTAGAATAAGTTTCTCAGCAGCAGCATCTTTTAATTTTATGCCACAAAGTGGGCTACCACATTCTGCTTCGCTAACGGTCGTCACCAACACCGTTGTAAGTCAAGTGCAATATTTTAGCTTTGTCAGTTGGGAGAGGAGTCTACTTTCTTTTCGTAAGTCGTTTCTTTGGGCTTTCTGTTACTTCACAAAGTTGCCAAGTTCTGAAATGGTCTGGTATCACATTCCCCCTTCTTTATGTCAAACTTTGTTGCTACAAAACGAAAATCATTTCCGTCGTAATGAATTAAAAAACTTTTGAATATTAAGGGTTGTGTTTTAAGATCTAGGGACATTATTACTTTTGAGGAAATTAAGCAAGTGCTACATTTTCTGCCTTGATAAATCGTCGCATGAACATATTTTTGAAAAATATGTTTTTTTTTTCAAATTACGAGCAATTTAGAAAAAAATAATTTCAACCTTTAATAAAAGCATTGACCTCAGACTTACTAGGAAAATCCGAGCTTGAATCCCAATTGTATAAACTAAATTTCATCCTAAATTTAATGATTGCGTAAATTTTTATATCAGTCTAAATGTTTTTATGTACGGCATGCGAAAGCTGCTATAATTTGATTCTATTTAAACTCGATCGCACAAACAGCTGTATACATTTCCTCGATTTATAAAAAAAATACATGAAATGCTTTCTCGTCCTTTTAAAAAACATGCCAAGTACATAAATGATTAAAAGAAGAAAAAATAGAGAAAAGAGAAAATTGGATACACAATACAGAACAGCTGTGAAGTTTATCTAAGCTGTTGTAAAAAGCTGCTTATTTTATTTGTTATTATTTAGTTCTAGTTTAATGCAACAACAATTCTAAACGGAATTACTAATAAAGAGATTCTTTGTATTAACTTTAATTTAGCAGAGATTAATGAAGTTATGTAACGAATCAATCTTTCTTCTGTTCTCTATCTTGAATATTCTTTTCACTTAACTTGGAGAAACCAACTCCCAAGATAGGACAGGATGGCTAAAAACGAGAAACAAGTAACAAATCTGGGGGATACCCTGGAACACATTTAGGTTAAAGTGCTTAGTTTCTAAAATTAACAGAGTATTGTTTTATATCTATAATTCTTTCAAATTATTACAATTTTCAGCGTACATTTGTGTACTGAATTTTTACTTTTTGGTGTCCTAGCATATGCCAAAATATCCCCTTTTTTGTGGCAATAGTTTTTCATGAAACTCCTTACAAAGTACATTGAGTTTGTTCTCATCTGAAGCTCTGCCTTCAATGTGTCTACGTGAAGAAATCTATTACTAATGTCCGCTTGTAACATTTTTCTTTGACTGAAGGTTCTTTCTACAAGAACCTTCGATAGAGTTGTTGAAACAAGAAATTCATCAGTTCGCTGAAGCTACCATTAGTGGGTAATAGTTAATACTTATCAGCCACTTGTTCAGGCATCAGTGTTACTGATTTCTTTTAGCAATGTCGATAGATTCTTTGATTATCATTTTTTTCATGTAATTCATTCAAATCAATTACATTTTGCAGTTTCAATTTTTGAACCAACGCCAACAAAACATTAAAGATTTTTTTTAAAGTCAAAGGCATAAATCTCAACTTGGACAAAATACTATCGCTTGAAAAATCAAACTTGCAAATTCGATAATTTAATATAGTTTCACACCACTTAAGCACATGACTGTAAAAAGAACTTGCAGCAGCGGGAGAACTTCTCGCCTTAACTAGCTTCCCAAATATACATTATAATAACAACATAAAGGGATTTACTTTTAGCTGAGAAAAATGATGTTAGAACACCAGACGTTTTGATACATTCTATTCAAAGCTTCGACAAGGTTTTTGTTGTTTCATACATAAATATAAGTGTGTACGAAGTACAGAATTACTATATTTCGTAATATTTTCCATTGTAAATCTGCATATACAATTTAGGAAATATGTTTAACGTCTACTACAGCTCTTCTCCGTCAGTGTTATCAGCCTTTGAAGAACTGGATTTCTCACTTTCATCACAAATTTACCTTTTCTCTCCTCCTCCCTCTCTGCCAGCAGAGTCCAGCATGACCATCTCTTTATGTTCCATCTTGTAAAGAAGTGTAATAAATATTTTCCCCCCTCCATCCTTCCGGGCCATATGTGTATCCACGATTCTCCTCCTCACAGATAAGGCAAATTCTCAATACATTTTCATTGGTGACAATCATCCGCCATGCCCCTGTCTAGTGAGTTTGATTACTGTTTTCATATACTGCTCCATCTCTCATTCAGATTTAGCCTTGATTGTCCTAGCGAAATCATATCTCTGCATTGTGCAATTGTCTGCTGCCTATTCATATCCCTCAAGCAGTTCATAACTTTTCTCCATGCGCTCTTTTTACTCCCCGATCTATTATTCTAATGGAACCATACTGACATTTATCCGAACTGATAACTATTTAAGCTCGATCTATTATCAACAAATGAAGTAATTTTAAATTAGGTGGTACATCTAAGGTTTTCATGCCTTTATCGTTATGATATTATGTCATCGTTTCCGTATTGTTAAGAAAACTTTACTGGCATGTATGCCATAAAACGTTGATCTTTATAACAACATATTTATAGCTCTATGATTCCATAAATTAAATTTATATAAACTTGCATGTGTAATTACATATAGGAATTATTTAATAGTAAAGCTGACATGGTTTATTGTGCGAACGTGCTCTGAAAGTACTATCTCGTATTTGTTTCTACAAATACTACATCGTATAAGAAACTCTCAATTGTATCGTTAAACACGATACATTTTTAACTATAAAACATTACATGTCACATAGTCATCTCTATTGACGCATTTTCAATCACCCATTCTTAAAAAGTTGCTGTGGTAACGACAGAAATCCAAAGATGAGAAATTTTATTCCCTTGTAGAGAAATTGTTTTCGGTATAGTATCTATATCGTTCATCATTCCGTAATATATGAAGGGTATGTTAGAACATTCCAATCATAGATTGACACCAGTTCATTATCTTTCATGCTACCTCCTTTGAAAATACGGGCATTCAAGCTAGAGCTGTGATGAGGTTAAAAGTTGAAGGTTGTCCGGGTTTCAAGAAATTCAATAGGATATCACACTTTTTCTATCTCAGTTTCCGATTATTGGCTGCATCCTGAAAACTAACATGTCTAATGCCATCCCTACAGCGATTGATTATAGTTTGATCCGGCTTATAATGGTAACAACAATCTCCTCAATGGCCGTGACGTGGTCTAGGAAATTTTCAGCTTCACTGTGAGTCACAGATTAAAAAATAAATGTCAGACTTGCATTCAGCAGTGCTCATCCTACACACACAACATGACATTCCTACGCTGACAAATTACTGAGGCCAATATTTAGTTTGTACACAGATGCTTTGATGATCCACCGAATCTTCATTATGTGAGGTGGTATCTGTATAGCACCGCCCGGAACATGACATCTCTTGATCGGCACCGTCACCTCACTGCTCACACCCAATGTTTGGTCCCTATATTCATTTACCAAGCCTTGAGGAATACAATAAGTACACCTTTCTCCACCTCGCTTCGTAAGCACTTTCACGTTTTGTCCGTTGTCAGTCACATAGCAGTTAAATTTAATGGCATGGTGACAGGAGGGTGCAACCTTTGTTGAAGCAACACACACCAATGATGTCATGGGTCATGAACTATGAACAGCTCTCGTTCCCGGCTGCAGGTACTGTTGAGTGGTGCTGACATAATCAAGTTTTCTTAACTGCTTTTAATGCTATCACTTACCAGCTTTATGAAAGAAGGTGTCGCAACTGGCCACCGCATTTTGGCCTTTAAAACAAAAGTATACATCACTAGCTAAAGTTCACGTTGAATATTTCCCGATAAATACTTTGTGCCAATTCTGCCACGATGTGTGGATCTGTCGTCTGCATGACATGCTAAATTTACCCCAGAGATAAAAGTTGCAAGGTGTTAGGTCGGGGGGATAGGGGTTCACAAATCCTTACTTACAACTCTGCCATTCTGAAGCACCCTTTCAATATCTTTCTACGAAATATTCGCTGTATGATTGCTTTTTTTGATTACAAATGATGTATTGGGAAAGAATTTTTTAAGAAAGGAAACGTTCCAGGCCTAAGTTTAGGGTACCTGCCCGCATTTGCCACTTGAGGACTGAGGAAAACCTGGAAAAAACCTCAGTCAGGATGGACGGTCCTGAGGGGATTCGAACCCTAGACCTCCCTCTCACGAGTCTGCGCCTTAACGACCTCGGCCACCCGTGGCGGATTTTGCTGTATGAGCAGATTATTGTTGAAAAAGACCAAAATCATTCTCCCTGTCGGTTAATTCTCTAAATAAAAGGGGAAAAAATTGTACTCACGTATGCCAGAGCTATTTTCTTTAACAATCTAGTATCTCTTTGCATAGAACTATAAGAAATGTCCGATTGTTGCAAAATATATCTAAGTATTTTTGTTTCTTCGGTGAAAACCCCACTCTGTCTTTTACGCTTTCTTAGATTGAACAATATCCGTGACCTGAAACATTTTATAAATACTGAGTATTGCTGTACGGCCTGAAACATTTACACCCGGGAATCTTTCTTCAAATCATCTTTAGATTTCTTGACGAGTTGAGCGAGTTAACACATATGAATAATAAATACATGCTGAGCAGTAGAAAACATATACGAGTTATAACTCACTTCACGATTAAATTTAAAACAAAACACGTCACTCTTAAGTGACTGAACTTAGTCACTCACAGATCCAGACCGACAGCCAGAAGCTAGCGTGATCTTGCTCAAGTAAAAGAAGGGAAACACATGTGCACGTGGTACTTAGAGGTTTGCATTAATGCACATGGCCATTTTGAGCACTTTTTCTAGAACTGAGTAAAACGATTCAAACTCATAAGTGCAACTAAAAGTTTACTTTAATTCTTTTGTTTGCTTACAAGCTCTCTTATCATTTATCTATAGGTTTCCCATTCATTCTATAATAAAGCTGGTAATAAAGTAACAATTTTAAAACATTTTAAAGCACATTTGTAATTACTTCTTTAACATCTAAGGAACGCTGACATGGTAACCCAATGCTGTTCTTTTGCATTTTACAGACCGGTGTAGCTATAAAAATTAAGAAAAGAGATAAATTTCAAAATTAACGAAATATAAGGAAAATGTATTAAAATTAAACAGTGTTTAAATCATAAGTTTGAGAAAGTAGCTGACGACTCAGGCAAACATAGCTACCAATTTTCAGAGACGGGATTCTTGAAGGCGTAATAAGAAGAAAAGAGCTTGTACTTCTTGAAAACTTTCTGAAATGTAACATCTTAACTTATAAACCATTTAAAAGTACTAAATTATTTACTGTGATTTCAGTATGAATATTTTAATTCGAAGACTGCTCAGTTTTATTAGAACTTGGGACAACAAACTATAGTTTTCATTAAAAGCAAAGTTTCCATCTGTAAACGTTTGGCCTCTGTGCCAGATTGCGGTCAGGACTTGGAAACCTTTCAGTGTATTCTATTATTATCTGTTGACGGCACTGTTTCTCAACAAGTTTCAAAGAAAAACTATTTCTTTATCTACACGCTGTTCCAAAGCTAGATCTGAAATTTAAGAGAATAGGCGTTTAATCGTAGTTAATGTAGTACCAGTGTTATTTGCTGGTGAATATTATAAGCTTTCTTATGCTGGGCGTTTATTTTCAATTTTATCTAGTTGATATATACTTTTTAATGCATATAAAATATATGCAGGAGTTTTTCTACATGTAACTGTAATCAGCTGATGAATTACGCAATGATACATGCATCAGAACATGGAAGAAAGTACGATTGAATTAAAGAAGACAAACTTATTGAAAAAAGACTGGCATAATGATTTAAGTATATAAGCCTCCTTTCTGAACTGCTGCATTAGATTACTTCGAAAGAAAACATTCTTTTATGAAAAAGCCCGAAATAGAAAACGAATAGTTGAAAAGTCCCGCAACTTAGATCAGCCAAACAGAAGATCTAACCCCTTCCAGTGGCTGAGATTCCTAACGATATAATCGTGGCACCATTCTCTATTCCAGTCAGTTGCGAGCGGGATTTAGATAGACGGGTAGTTGTGTGCAATTTAGAGTGAGATTTCATTGAATAATGTGTACAATGGTGAGATATGGAATTTTTGTCATATATTCATCTTCAAGGCGTACATCAGCTACAGAAGGTCGTATGGCATGACGTATATTTCCATGCAGCCCGGTTCCTATTCGAAATACAACATAAACATAATACAGAATTTTGATGATATTGGTTTTTTGGCTGACTGGTAAAACTCGAAGATAGCTACAGTTAGAGCGGTGTATTTCAGTTTGAGGCCTCCTCGGAATGTGATTTTTATCTTTGTGGGGACATTGAAAAATAAATAGGATATTCAACTAACCCTCACATACCGGAGGAACTAAACAAACATTCGGAGCAAAGTTAGGTCGATTAGTGATTGGGAACTGATGCATGTCAGTAATAATTTACTAAGAGGATGTGGATTATGCGTGAGGGAAAATGGGCAACATTTCCAGCACATGCTGTAAGGATGATTACCAAACTCTGTTATTTAATGTGTTGAATCTACTGTTCACATGGGGAAGGGCTTGAGCGCCGAGAATTTACGCTAAAATAATACCGCGAGTTCTAACCGATGTGTGGCTGGCTTTGTATTGTTATCACTGTACTTTTTAATTGTTTCCCAGTTAACCCACCTTATTCAAGGAGTTAAAATACTTTAGGGATAACTTTGTTCTTCAAATCGTGGTTGTGATGCTCTGCACTTTTTAAACATCTGCATGGTAGTAACCAGTGCAGACGCAAACTTCATTCAATAAAGACTTGGTCTGCCGGTCTATTTCCCCCCTACAAGTCAGCTTCGCTTGCAGCTACAACCGTGAAATACTCCCAGACGGGCAACAGCTGTTCTCACAGTATGCTGCACCTCTCATTCCTCAAATGTTTGGGCGTATACAAAGGCAAAGCTGGGTCTTGGTGGAAGCGAATAATCTGAATATGTCAAAACATAAGCGTCTATTATTTGCTGTGGTTACTAATTTTTAATATTTATACAGTCAATAAAAGGTTCCAAAATATCAGTTTCATTAAAATTTTGGGTTTTTTTTTTTTTTTTTTTTTTTTGTGGGGGCCGAACCTACTTATCGGTTATTGCGCATAGAGGTTTTAATCCAATGGGGTTATTACAGTTAGAGACTAGCAGAGTACGGCTGCTTGCTGCAAGAAGCTAGTTGTAAGGTCCTAGATGCCTGTGCAGGTAGCAGCTTGTAGTCAGATATTGACTTTGTCAGCCAGTAATGGTGCGTTCATATGTTGTTTCTTTGTGTGAAAACTATGTGATAATTGTTTTCGTTAGTTACGTCACTACATAATTGTATTCTTGAAAAACATTTGTGAAAACTGATAATTGCAGAAAATTTATAACGCAATATATCCTGGCAGTCGTTCTCAGGTACAGAAAATGTTTGCCATCTTTATAAAAAGTTACGTGGGACAGTATCTCTTAAAGACAAGAAACACGTTCCAAACCCCGGCGTTTTTACGAAAGAAAAGTTAATGAAACACGGGACTTTTCTATGCAGTTGACAGTAATGTATTGCCGCTGAGGGGCATCATTTTCAATTCAGTATCATCTTATGCTTTCAGTAAAAATATAAATACTAAAATAAAATACTATTTTTACTCAAGGAGACTTTACCTCCCTTTTACTGTTTTTGGCGGCTGCTCTTCCCTAGAAAGCATCCATACTCAGGCGCTCCGTAACCCATAAATTCACTGAACTTATAAGTCAAAATTCAGATTAAATTTTAATGTTAGTTATGTTATTATTAGTGAATTAATAAATAAACTAAAATCTATTATATTGCGCGCGTTTCTTTAAAGATGTGCTGGAAGAATAGTAACACAAATAATGAATTACTGTTCAAATAAATCCGAAAAAGAAAAAAATTAAAAACATGTTTTTAGAATAAGCAATATGGCAAGTAATTCTAAATATCGAATGAATAGCGTTTAACGCCCGTTATTGCTACAGAGGCACCACAGGCGATGGACACTGGTGATACATGAAATGAAATGAAATGATATATTGGGAAAGGATTTATTTTTAAGGAAGGAAACGTTCCAGGCCTAAGTTTAGGGTACCTCCCCGGTATTTGCCATTTATGAGGACTGAGGAAAACCTGGAAAAACCCCCAGTCAGGGAGGACGGTCCTGGCGGGATTCGAACCCTAGACCTCCCGCTCACGAGTCCGCGATTGAACGACTTCGGCCACCCGTGGCGGTCTCTAAATACCGAGGGTGCCAAAAAATGTATACAAATTTTCACAGTAGATATTTAACATGTTTCAAAGTTGGACCGAAAAACAACAGTATTATGTAGTATGATGTTCTGTAAAGACATGTGATTCACATACATAACGATAGCGTTGCTACATGACAGGTAAATCAACAATGAACAAGATTATCGTATGATGTTCTGTAAACAAATGTGACTCACATTACGTTACGCTGGCGTTGCTACAACAAAATGGAGCCAAGATTATCGTTTGAACAGCAGAAAGCAATTGGAAGTGGTATTGGAAAACCGAGAATGTTGTTGAAGTTCAAAGGCAATAGAGACGTCTGTACAGAACAGAACCGCCAACAAGAGTAACAATTGCATACATTCGAGACAAATTTGAGACTCATGGTACAGAATGCGATGCTCACAAGGGCAGTTCTGGAGACCTCGCACAGCAACAAGCCCCGCGTCCTCGGCTATGGTTTTGGAACGTTTTCAGCACTCACCGAAGAAAACTACAAAGCAATGTGCACGTGAGACTGGGATTAGCAGAACCAGCGTACGTCGTATTATCAAAACAGCAAAGCTAAATGTTTTCATCCCAAGATTTTTGCATGCAGTAAATGAAGATGACTCTGATCGGTGAACGCAGTACTGTGAGTGATTTCGAAATATGGTGCAAGAGGACGAGGCCTTCGTAGAAAAGTTGTTTGGTCCATGAGGCACAAATTAAGTTGAACGGAACTGATAATCGGCACAACTGTGTCTGCTGGTGTGCAAACAACCCACATGTTATTTTGGAAAAGGCTGTTGATTTACCTGGAATTAATGTTTGGTGTGGGTTGTCATCTAGGGATCTAATTGGACCATTCTTTTTTGAAGGAACGGTAAGTACCTGAACATGATGATATGCACATCCGTCTTACCCACCGTTCATACACTCTATGGAAACGAGGAATTTTATTTCTAACAGGATGGTGCACCACCACATTACCACCAAGATGTACGTGCGTATCTCGATGTCAGTCTTCCAAGGCACTGGATAGGACGAAGGAAGAGGTCCGATTGAGTTTCCACTGCGTTATCCGGATCTAACTGCATTGGACTTCTACCTATGGGAAACTCTTTGTCTACCATAGAAAACCAGCTAACTGGCAGCACTTCGGGAAGAAACTGAAACGGCATGTGCTGCGATCGCTGAGGACACTTTCGCAAACGTTGCTCAATCAGTAGTTCAACGTACTCAGAAATGTACTGACGCCGATGGTGGGCATTTTGAGCAACTGTTGTAACGTAAAAGTTTATGACGATTAATGCTCACCATTTTCTGTTTGTGTGAATTCAGTTTTGTTATGTTAACACAGGGTTTTTATGTCCTTGAAGTGTGTATACATTTTTTGGCACCTATATATTTAACCAAGTCTGTCAATTTCTTTATTCAGTCATTGCGTGTCAAAGATTTGAGAGCGAAAGGAAATAGGTAATTGTTTCAGATATCAAAACATTCACTCAGCAATATGAATATTGCTACCCTCAATTTATTAAAAATATAGCCATAAGTTTTCCGGAATTTGGGCTCCTACAAGCAGATGCTGGAACATATTTCAGCAAATATAATTTGATTATGCTCAGTGGTTTTATTCAATAGCATAGAGTACTATCATTTTTTAATATATGATAGTGTAAATAAGGAATCCAAAGAAATCGCATAATACGCGTATATTTAATCGTAATTCAGAAGTATTTCAGTATTTAATGCAATCATCAAAGAATAATTATTATAAGTACATATAAACATATATCTTATTTTAAATTAAAATGTTTTGAGTGCAATTATTCTAGTATTCCTTGCTACAAAATGCTAAATTTAAAATATAGAAAACACCCTAAATGGTTGATAATGAAATCAAAATGATAAATTTTAAATTTCAAGTTGCTAAAAACTGCTACCCTATTTATTAGAAGTAAACTCAAAAATATGGTAAAAGTGGATTATTTTGAACATGACCTTGTACACTGGTAACTTGAGGAAGATTGTAGGTATATGGTAATAAACAGTTACGAAGCTTAGTCTGTGTTTGACAGCTATTTTGCTGCATACATTTTGTAAACAAGCGTTCAAAATGGAGAAAGAAGAATTTCGTGTATAAATAAAACATTATTTTTGAACTGGACAACGCCTGCAGAATTTAAAGCGAAAGTGAAGACACGTTACGGCGAATTGCACCTTCTTGAACTTCGGGGTGGAATTCTCAACTCGGCCGCTGGTGGGACTATTCTACATGGACACCTCCGGGAGGAAGGAATGGAGTGGAGGATGCAGCGGGCGGCTAGGAATTCGATATGGCGGTGTTCGGATGTAGGCGGAATCCTTAACATTCCTTGATCCCTGGATAAGGTCCACCCAGAAACCACCAAACGCTAGCTCAAATCACCGCAACATCACACTGTACCATATTCGCTTTACACTTCCGACACTATAACTGATGCTGTGGAAGAACGGAAAATCCGTGAAATGAAACATCAATTCCAGCATTCGCCTAAGAAACCAGAGAAAATCACGAAAAAAAAACACATTAAGCATGACCATTCCAAAGGATCTCTCGAATGCGGATCTCACGCGTTAACATCTGATTCACTCTTCGCTCATAATGGTGTGTAAATTCTTTAGGAGTTCAGATACTGAAAGTACAAGCGATCGAACCGCTCTGGAAATCTTATTGTTGATTTCGTTTATTTATGGACCCTCTTTAACATCTCAGGTCATCAGCGTCCCATTCAATTCCGGGCGTGAAACGGCTGACAAATTTTGCTCAGAGGCCTCTCTTTCAGGCTTGAGGTACTTTTATATGCTGCAAATCTATGACACGGGACCCCGGCTTTGCTTCCGTTCCGAAGGAAGACATACTTAGGTTTTTATGCCCAATAATCCATTGATCCTGATCAGGATTGAACAAGTGATCTTGAGTTTAGGAGGCAAATATGGTTACCATTACACCACCGACTATCCTGTCGAGATAACTGCTCCCGAAGTTACTGAAAAAAATCGATGAAATGATGCTGAACAACTGGAAATTGAAGGTGCGGGAAAATGAAGTTCTAGGGATCGTGTGCATATTATTTTACAATAACTTGCAAATGAAAAAAAAATGTATTGCCCAGGTGGGTACCGCGTTGGTTAACGACAGAAATGAGAAGAGTTATCACTCCAGCGCAGAATTTGGATGTGTTAAAGTGAATTCAAGTGAATTTTGGAAGACGGTATGTGACAATCGACGAAACGTGGATCCATCACTATACGCCCGAAACTAGGGAGCAGTCGAAACAGTTTGTTGTAAATACTGAAAGCGCTCAGGAGGAGGCAAAAACAACCTCCTCAGCAGGAAAGGTGCTAACGACTGTGGGCTTGCCATGATGAAATTTAATTGCTAGTTTTATAAAATGGTAAAACCATAATTTGCGAATGTTGCGCTACGTACTGGAGCAAACAATTGCCGCGATCAAGAAAAATCTTCCTCATTTGGCGAAGAAAAAAGTTCTTAAAATCTTAAAGCTTAAAATATGAAATCCTACTTTATTTCCCCTACTCTCGGAGTTGCCTTCACCAATATGAAGTCATGGTCAGCAGGAAAGATATTCGCATTAAATGAAGAGGTTCTCAACAAAATAAATTTGCATTTTGAGAGTAGCTTAAGGATGGGACAAATAAAAATAAAATTTCTGGAATAAATTTATAGATTTGAAACCCATTCCTTTTCAAAAAGCCATTTCTTTATTTTTACACGAATTGTCATTGGATAGCAACAATATTTCATGCAGTTATTCAATAATACTGGGATTAATACCTTATTTACATTAAGTATAATATACATGTTAAAAATCACCACTCCTCTGTATTATCACATAAACGTCAAAACATGTATTACTAGACATCTGTTTTATTTTGCACTTATTGTCGGGTGATTTCATTAGGGGTAACTAGACTAAGAGCATGCATGAAAACTACAGGTCTAGGTAACTCTCACTTGAACTAGGAGTGTCTAGAATAAATAAACATTCGTTCGCACGTGACAGAAATAGCTGAAGAAGCTGGGCTCCATTTTCTCTAACAGTATGCTGGTAGCGCTACAGAAGAAAAACATGTTACCGTCATGGTAGTTTGCGAGCAGGTTTGCCACATTTCATTCCGTTGCTCGACATCGACAACCAGACGTATTGCCCTTTTTTGGACGCTTGCAGCCCTAAACGTTGAAATGGATATAATTATCAAACGAGTAATGTTCCAAATATTTCATATATCAGAAATATTAAAAATAATACAGCGCTTACGACAAGAAGTATATATATATATTTATTTATTTATTTTATTTTACGGACGCTCTTTAACATCCCAGATAATCAGCTCCCATTCAACTCAGGACGTGAAACGGCCGATCAATTTTGCTCAGAAGATTCTTCTTTCAGGCTTGAAGTTCTTTATCGTGCCGTAAATCTACGACACGGGACCCACGTGTTACTTCTCTTCTGAAGGAACACGACTTTGAATTGTTACGCCCGAAAACATCCATCGATTCTGGCCGGGATTGAACCCGCGATCTTGGGTTTAGGAGACAAGTAAGATTACCACTACACCACCAGGACCGACTCTTATCAGAGAAAGATATTAATTACTTAAGGACCATAAGGGGTTACTTTAAACCGGCGAAGAAACAAAGCTGTTAAAAATTTTGGGATGGTCTATATTAGATATAACACAGCAGTATTTTATTTTACTCTATGCAGTAAATAACTTCTTTATTGCAAATGGAACACAGTGGAGGACAGAATCCTCTTGAGCAAGTACGATTTTCTGTGCCATCAACGGATGCATAAATAATATATTAGGAGGACGAGACATTAGACCATAATCGATACCAGAGAATTTCGACAAATGTATGCAAATGATACAGACATTTGTGCGTGTTTGCAGGAGCAAAATGAACTCCATCTTGAGTGGAGCAGGACATGCTGAAGTGCGCCAATGAGATTCATGGGCTCCTTATGACATGTAGAATAAAGAAACCAAGGTTGTTGACCAATGCGAAGACATCATGAAGAACGCAACATCGAAACTGAAAGTCACTACAAATCAAATAAAAATCTTGTGAAGATACTATGGGCATTAAGAGTTTAAAAACTGAATCCTCCCAGATGTGAAACTTTTGTTTTCTTTTCCTTTACTATGGTCAAGTAATTTTGAACAAAAGAAGACAAGAGGCATGCTGGACTTTGCTGACAGGCAAGAATGAGGAGCAGGTAGGCAAATTCACGTCTAAAAAGGCTGAAAACAATGGGAAAGGGAGGGGGAAACTAAACTGAATTAAATAAAAAACTGGTGTGTATAGATGATATTATGTTTATTTATTTCATTGACTAGGGGGAAGGGTTCTATGTTCTGTGTGTGTAAATTAAGCTAATATTGCGAATATTAATATCATTGTTGTTGTTATTATTATTATTATTATTATTATTATTATTATTTTAACTGCGTTAAGCAATGGAGGTATGATTTATTTCCCTATTTATTTAAGTAATGTACCTTTTGTGTATTATGAACATGCACAGTCCGGTGGACCCGTGAGAAGGTTGCTAAGTTATTAGTATGCATGTTAATTTGAATACTATACATACATTCATGTTAGTTTGGAGATTTTTATTTATTTTCTGCATCCCCCTCCCTTTGTTGTGAAAGTTTAAACACTTTCTTACCTCCTAAAATAAAAACCTTTTTTTTTTTTAAATGAAATTTTGTGTAGTAACTAGATCTATAGAACCCCCATGGTTTAGTTGGCTAGAACAAATGGTTGTTAACACTGTACACCTAGGAATCAGTGGTGCGGAGTGACATTTATAAACAAAATCGAAATTTCCGACAATTCCCCCTCTTTCTGCCATTTTAATTCTTCCTGTTCTTTTCACAGTAATGGCGGTGCCAATGAAAGGGAATATCATTTTTCTGTTCTAATGACAGTACTTACTACACAATTCTTCAAGTGGGTGATGTTCATTTGTCCCTTTACGATTAGACCACCCAATCTGGTTCCTGAACTGATATGGATTCAGTAGAGATGCTTACTCCACTGTAGGTAGATGTGACTTTCCGTACCTAGGTTCACTCAACCCCCAAATATGAGAACATAGTTAGCCTCTGTATACATTGACAATCTGATGTTTCAGAACTTCAATAGACTGAAAGAATGGTAGATGTAAAAATTGATAGTGCAATATAAAACAAATTGGTTGAGTTATAGGTGTAAAACACGTAATCTAGAGTGCAATGAAATTATGCTGTATAATTTTTACACGTCTATACGGATCGAGAGTTCGCTAGGTTTGTGTTTCAGCCGCCAAAACAGTCCTCCCTGACGAAGGATTTTCCAGGTTTTTCTCAGTCCTCAACAATGGGATATGCCGTAGAAATACCCTAAACTTGGTCCTGGAACGCTTCCTTTCCAAAATTCCTTTCCCAATAGATTTCAATTCGGTCCAACTATTCTAATGACAAAGCACAGAGCGACCCAATGAACTATGAACCAACTTACGGTGTTTTGTGTGCAGGAGTGGCGTTCATTGCCGTCTGCTGGTATCATAATGGGGCACCGATAACCTACACAACAGTTTTCTTAGTTATTTTAAAAGGTTTTACTTACCTACTATGAAAGGAGGGGCTGAAACTGGCCAACGTCGTTGTCCATATTTAAAAATTATCCATCACTCGTTATAGTACACGTTGAATAATGCTGGCTATTTCTTGATGGATATTTTGCTTCAATTTTCAGATGGAAGTATTTGTTTGTTTATGTTTATATATATGTTTATATATAAAATATATATTTCTTGAGATAAAAGACACAAGGAGCTATGCCTGGGGACCGAGAGCCACCAATTCTTAATAATAATTGTCATTTTGAAGCACGCGTTCAATTTCTCTTGACGAAATATTTCTGTATGAGCGATGGCAGAGTCTTGTTGACCGAGAGCAAAAACATTCTCTCTGTCGGCTAATTCTATACAAAAAGGATGGGATTAAAACGTGTTCATATATACAGCAATTATTTTACAAGTTTGTAACTTTAAAAAATGTACGCACAGTCATAAGAACTACCTGTTTGTTATAAAAGGTGTATAAGTGATTTTGGGGGGAACTCTCCACACAATGACCGATATCATCTGATGTTCCCTCGGTGCTATCTGTCAAGTTTCTCAGAATGAACACTACTCCGACCTGAAATAATTATAAAAATTGCTGTATGGCCTGGAAAATTTACAACCAAAAATATTTCTTCAATTCGTCTTTGAATTCACTTCGAGGTCAATTATACCAGTCGTAACGCATTAAACACCACACCGAGAGCCAGAAGTTAACGTTAACTTCATCCACAAAGGTGGGAAACATGAGTGGAAATACCTCAAGTTGGTTCATAGTTTATTGGATCACTCCGTATTTAAAACGGTATTAAACACTGTACATAAAGGTTTAACAATGATGTGATTCAGAAAATGCTTTCATTTCAAAACTACAATGTAAACAAACAAAAAACTATTTAACCAAAATCAATTTAGACGTTAAGGGGGGGGGGTTGAAAATAATATTGGTTACATTTGGTGTCCTCGTTTTTAAATTTTCAAGACTTACTTTATGATACCTTAATTTTAAAGAAAATTAAACTTTTATTACATCCTTGTTTTTATTCCTCCTCGGTAATCGGAATTATTATATTTTTTTGAATTTAGACAGGATAAAACTATAAAATAACTTCTTGATCATTTAATGTAAAATTTATGTTTTATGTTTTAAATTATTTAATATGGCGAATTTTCTTCAATTCAAGAAAGAACAGAGCTCATACGGTTTAGAGAAGTGCGAAATAGGCCTTATTACTGAAATATTTTTAACTGTAAATACGGGTAGCCGAGTCGTTAAGGCACGAACTGATGAGCGGGACATCTGAGGTTCAATTACCGCCAGGACCATCGTCCTTGACTGAAACTTTTCCGTTTCTCTTGATCCTCAAAAGTGGCAAATGCCGGGGAGATCCCTAAAGGTCTGAAACGTTTCCTTTCTTAAAAAAAAATAATAATTTCGCAATTCATCACTTCATCTCATGTATCATCACTTGTGGTGCCCCAACAGTAAAAACGAACCTTAAATACTATTCAAAACAAACTTCAAGGTGTTTTATTTTATATTTTGACCATTTATATAAGTTTAGGTTGGCAGGCAACGATAGAAAATAAAATATGTGATAACATTTTAAGTATTATGAGGTTCAATTGAAATATAAAAATTGGGGTGTCTGGGATGAGGCAGTAAACAGAGTTTTAAACTTCGCACTCAATATCTAAATTGACGAGCATTTGTTTAAATTAAATTTACGTTAAGTAGTTATTCAGACCGGGAAGCTTTGTGTAGTAATCACGGTGTAAGTTTTAACACGTCATTAATATATTTATATCAGAATTTTCAGAAGCTATGGCAACTACTGAATATTTTCAATAATTACACAAACTTCGATGTAAAAATATTTGTGAACTCCACATTTCATTCGATAAGTTGCGATATATTTTCTTCATACATTCTAAATAAAATCAGTTCAAGCTATCCAATCCCCCAAAATCTCCATAAATTGAAGTATACAAAATTCTGTATTTCAGAAAACACACAAAATAAATCGGCTTCCATAACCTCGTTAATTTTAAATGTAGTTGCAGTCGAGAAAGGAGTATCGATTGTACCCTTGTTGCTCTACACTAAGCTTCTTTTCAAGCTTGTCGTAATAGGATTTGGTACGGAGCGATTATAAGCATGCGTTCCTCATTGCGGTGACGAGGTTGTAACTTTAGAAACGGGGGGTACAGCATTGTTGCAGAGAACTCTATTCACACGGGGAAATAGGAATCGTGGCAAAAGTAAATAAAACTTATATAAAGCAGAAAATTGATCAGAAATAAAAGAGCAAGTTCGTTTAACTTTTTCCCACATTATAAAGATACTTTCACTGTCGCCTGTAACACATTTACAGCTATACAGTGTGAATGAAAGCATTATGACCTAAAAGAAATGTGTAAGTAATAGTTTCTTCAACGAAACCACGCCTTTTAAAGCCTTTTTCATTTCCAAGATGTGGCAATCTTAGGTAAATATCCATACATAGAGAACGGTCAAACATCCTCCAACAGAAACGTTGCATTATATTTGCAGCTGTATGTTGCGTGAGTTTGTTTTCAAGCAATGTGTTTTTCATCGTCATCGCTTGATAATTGTGTAAAACCAGTAGTAAATAACTTCCCTTTGGTGGGTATAGAAAAGCCTGTTGGGAAGGCTGCGAAAACACTAATAGTGATTATTTTAGACTCAGTAGCATGTGGGTAAACTTAAGTATTAGATATATTCTATACATTACGTAATTAATATATGTTTTTATTAACATTTAGGGCACAACCCTTTGTGCCGTTTTTGCCCGCATTTCCTTCTTGCCTGATGCTTTTGCTTCCGGTCACGTCGGGACGGTTTTCCGGTTTCTCCCTATCGCAAGTTCTACCATTTGGCCACATAACCAATCTGACAGGCAGATAAGCCCTGGGTAATCTAAGGGGTAGCGTGCATTGGAAATGTTTAAAATTCATGTTAAAAAGTGATGTTCTAATTACTTGTTTTAGCCTCTGCTATCGCTGGGTCTACGGGAGGAATTAATCAAACCTCACTACTAAAAATACTATTCCATTCATCAATTAATCGATAAAGTTTGTATAAAATGATTAATCCTATAACTGTGGGATGATTAATAAATAAGAAATCTATTCTTAGGACTTCACAGCAGGATTTATCCATTGGTATCCTTTATTTTCAGGGCTCATAATTCATTTTCTCTTCAAAATTCTCCGAAAGGCAAGCCCTGTGATCCAAGTACCATACTGTAATGCAGTAAAATGTTGTGACTCTATTTGCGCCAAGTTGCCTTTTGTAATGCTCTTAATATGTAGAGAACTTGGTTTTATAAGCCAGTGAATAAAATTTGCCATTTTGGGCAAATTCAAACTGTTTTATCTTATGTTTCAGAGGGACATATATTAAATGCATGAGCCCATATATTATTGTATTGTATTTTCAATTATTATATTTTGGGGTAATATTTAGATAGCTTGTACCTTTTGACAACAGAATACTTACAATTACAATTTTTAATAAATCATGTTGAAACTGTAAGCCTCTCTTCTCCCGTGTTGTAAAGTTATCTTTCTATAATCATTTACTTGGTGTTTTCCATCTTGTACACTTCCAGGGTTAAAACTTAGACAGGCATTAACGGGAGTGTGTTATTGGGTTACAAAGCAGTCATACGTAGCAATTTTCATGCGGAATCGCTATTATTTTAACAGTTTGTTAAATACTTTATTGTCATATTAGTGCAATTTTGTGTTTCACCAAGATTTCGTGGTTATTATAAGAAGTTTGTTGACGGAACATTTTCATTGAAAGAATTGAAAATCTAACTACGCGTTTAGTAAACAATAAACATAATTACGGATTTCCATTCTGAATTACACATTTGGAATACAATGAACGACGGAATGATAATCAAATTTTGCGCAATAATTATTTTAAAGACATGAAAATAAAAATACTTCATTAAATATAATTTGACAACAGAATATTTTATAACCCTTATCTTTTGCCAAAAATATGCTACTCTGTTCTAGTTTTTGATATTGTTTCTGTTGCTATGATTTTCGATGAACATTTATTTGTGTTACTGAGTTGTCGGTTTTAAAACATCATGCTCAATAAAAAAATTTCCATAAAAACATTCCCACAGCTAATGAGGCTTCGAAGGTTTAAAAAAAAAAGCTTTAACTGGAGACAAGCATCACTTTGGCTGTTGTTGATTTGATGTATTTACGGGTAATCTTTAACATCTCAGCTCATCAGCGTCGCATTCAATTCAGGGCGTGAAACGGCCGACAAATTTTGCTCAGAGGTCTCTTCTTTGAAGCTTGAGGTTGTTTTACATGCCGTAAATCTACGACATGGGACCCACGGTTTTACTTCCCTTCCGAAGGAAGCCATCCATAATTAGGATTTTTACGCCCGGAAAAATCCATAGATCCTCGCCGAGTTTGAACACGCGATCGGGTTTATGAGGCAAGTATGGTTACCACTACACCCCCAGGATGGACTTCATTTGTGTCAATGTGAAATAATTGCTAACATGTCTACCGATATTTAGGAGAATATTAATTAATGTATTAAAACACTGAGGGGTATATCTTCCCATTATTAACTGACAAGACAAGGCTCTCGCCTGTGGTGCCTCTGTAGCAAAAACGGGCGTTAAACACTATTCAGAAGACAAGGCTCGGCTCTCCACTCGTGAGCGGGAAATCTGGGGTTCGATTCACGCCAGGACTGTCCTTCCTCAGTCCTCGTTAATAGCAAATGCCCGGGAGGTGCCCTACGACCTGGAACGTTTCCTCCCTTCAATAAAAATTCCTGTCCCAATTTACCATTTCGTTTCATTTATCATCAGTGTTCCCCCTTGTGGTGCTTCAGTAGTAAAAACGGGCGTTAAAAACTATTGAAAAAAAAAAACAGGTAAGGTGTGGAAAGGAAACATTGCAAGAAAATATAAATACCAAAAGGTATATTTTGCTATAATGTTTAATAACACTTTTTAATTTATTAAATTCGGTTCATTGGATGTTTTACAGCATAATCGAGTGTGGCCCTGTTCTATTGTAAAAGGTCTCTCAAGTGTGTAATTCCCAGTTACGTGTTAGCAGCAGCTCCAGAGGGAAAGAGAGAAGTAGAAGAACATGTTAGGTAATTTATTTTCAAGCCAACTACACGGATTCATTCCCTTAGATTGGTGACCACCATACACTACGGATTTAAGCCCAATGGAATTCTTTGTATGGAGGTAGCGAAGAAGATGGTATACCAGCGATGGGTAGAAAGGAATGTTGCTGTTGATGCAGAAACAATTTTTGAGATAGACAAGCAAAGATGACGTAAAGGGAAGGTAGTATAATTAGAAAACTACTAAATTTAAACTACCGATTGATTTTCCCACATAGTTAACATTTTATCTCTATTACTGTTAAACGAAACGGGTTTAAAAATCACCAGCTCTATTCGTTTTAGGTTTACTATTTTTATATGTATAGGATATGTAAAGACAGCTGAATTTTTCAAAAGCTGCCAGATTTCAAAATTGTTACCAATTTTCCGCATTTACTTCACAATATTTTGCTTTTAATACATCAACCACATATAAGCTTATAAATTTGGCAGGTCATTGTGATAGTTCAGTAAAGCTCTGGGTTAATTACCAGTACATCGTTTTCATCCATCTCTTATGCAATGTAACCTTGGGTGCTTCGACACTGAGTGAGAGCCCAATTGTTTTCATAAAGTTGACCTCCAATTTAGTTCCTAACGCTGTAGGGATTAACTACAGATGCCTGGCGGTATACCTGTAGACGCTGGATGATGGGGCTAGTGGCGCCGCAGAATTTTTCGTCTTCACCAGAATGCATAAGCAGCCTCCTTAAGATGACGCGCTTGAAGAATAGTTTCTACTTTTCTGATTCAGTCCAACCTAATATCTACAGATGATAAAGCGTGGGAAAGATCTGCCCCATTCCAACGAATTCCAAACGTACGCTGTTGCAGCTTTCGTCTAAATTGAAACAATCTGCTAATAATTCTCCATTGTTCTATCTGCACCTCATATTGAACAGAAACGATAAAAATTCTCATATTAATAATGCCTTAATTAATAAACAGGAAAGAGTGTTTTTCTTTATTGTGGTCAACAGAATTAAATGATAATTAGACATGTCTGAATTATTAGTACATAATCAGTCGTACATTCTGAAAAATCAATACAAATGAGTTTATAATCATCTGAACAAATATTGTTACGTGCACTAATACATATTAAATAAGCCAAGGGCAAAATATTATTTGTATTCTTTAAAAGTCAATATTATAAATTAAAGATGAATGCTAAAAAATGTGCTTAAAATGTCCAACTGGTAACAAAAGTACAGTTATACAGAAGGAGCAGGAAGTATGAAATATTGCTTATAATTTCATAATTTGAATGTTTCTTAAAATTGTCTATGTAAATTTAACAGACATATATCACTTAATATTTACTCTTACTTTAACACGTCTATATCTTTAGGCATACAGAATGTTTCAAAAATACATTTTTACTAAATGTAGGTCTACAATTGTTATAACAGGTTTGAATTAGTTTTTCAATTCTGTGAGTTAATACGCTAATTCGTTATTAGTTATTTATTTTAATTTTCCGTAGCGTTATACAGAAAATGTTAACTTAATGTAAATTAAGTAGATATATAATTTTTTGGGAGATTAACGAAAGCAACAATGTTTTTGAAAACATTGTATTTTTAGAGGGTAATATTGTTTACCATGACAAATTGTAATGAAAGAGAAAGAGTACAGGCCTTAGTGATAATTTGATACAGTAAACAGATGAAAACTCTGCAAGACGAGTGAGTTTTAGTAAAGCGATTTCAAAAACATAAGTCCCCGGTGTCATAAATTGTTTAACGAAACGGAAAGTGAGAAGAATAATAGAAAATTGGAAGGCTAAAGTTTGCTCAGAATTGTCAAAATGCCCTTCCTATGACATTGCATGCACAAGAAAAACCACGTGCGACCACAAGGCAAATAGCACGGGATTAAAGTGTCGGTAAAGCATCTATTTTTAATTTAATCAAACTGCAAATGGCACCCTTGCAAAACATAATTTTTATTGGAATTAAGTGAAGACGAATTAGACCAAAGAAGTGAATTACATGAAATTTGAATTGAAATTAACCAAAATTCTACGTTTACAAGAGACACAACAATTTTATAAGAAGTTCGTGTTAATCGGCAAAACTGTCGATTTTGGAAAAAACTGACATTGATGTTGCAACAGCATATACAACGTCCACGGAAAGCATATGTAAGTGCAGGTTTAGCTGGTAACAATAAAGTTGAACCATTTTTTATTGAAGGAATTCTATTATATGATATCCATCTACAATACTATATCTATTGCACAGCAATATCATTCCGTATTTCCAAGAGTTACTTCCTTAATAGTAAAATGCTTTAAAATATCTGGTATCAACAAGATAGTACCCCAGCACACTTTATAAAAAACAGCAATTTTCTTATAAGATTTTTAATTTTAAAAGTTCGATGGCATTCCAAGCCGAAGTTTTCAAAATTTATGTTCTGTAAAAGCTTAGCAAAAACTTCTTTGGGCTTAATTCTAAGCTATCTTAATTTCATTTTTTCTACGACAAACTGTTTGCTTGCCGTTTAATATAGAACAGATTCAATTCCCCTAACAATATATCTAAGATGTTCAGGAGAACGTAAACTTTTGTTACAAATTGCTGTCTCAGCTTTCTGAAAGAGTTTGTTTTTATATAAAAATCATATACATTAAACTTTTATAATGACATTATATGCATTATAACAGTTTTAACACATTAATGAAGCAAAAAAAAAATAATTTCATGGATTATTCAGTGCGAGCACTAAAGGTTAGAGGAACCGGTTAGCATCATGGGCTTCGCTGTCGTTGCCCGCGCTCTAGCAGATGAGCATCTATTTTAAAGCATTTTATTTTCTATGTTTACAAATGAGATTGGGATGTAATATTCTTAAACAGAATGAAAGATTAAAATAATAATATCAGGTTATCTGCTACAGATACAATTTAATGGATGAACCAGGTAGAAATGGGGCGACCGGGTTTAGTACGGAAAGTTCCAAAATTTAATGATTATGGGAAGAATTCTAAACGAAGCAATAACGGAATATAAACCGTTTTAGTTATAAATTATTTAAACATCTCAGATCTCATTTATTGAATGCTACTCAAGGATTAATTAATTCTCTCATAATTGTATGGTTCTAAGATTTACGCTAACAGTTTATTATTCGTAAGGATTAAAATACAACGTGAAATAAAATAAATATTAATATAATAAAATAATATATTTAAATAAACAGTATTCTTTCATAGGTTTGTTTTTCCTAATTTTTAGCATAAGCGTTTACTGTTGGCATTGTAAAAGAGACATTTGTTACAAAACGCTCCTGATGTGTGTTACACAATCTTTACCACGTAATTCATTCATGATAAGCCATGTGCAGATGTGATGCAACTTAAAGTTGGGTCCTTTCCATCTGTTGGTTTTTATTGTCTTAGTGTAGAATAGTTCTCTAGGGGTTTGCTCGACTTGCTCTTGACTTTCCTCCAGTACGTCTTTCGAATCGAAGGCAGTTTTAATTTCGCCCAGGAAAAACGCTTTCTGTGAACGTTAAAATCTGTAGCATAGATTTTAAATATCCAGCTTTTATGTTTTGTAATCTTCTTAGACCGGACACTTAAACTTATGCGAGATAAGCTAGATTACCTAATATTGTAATGCAGTGGTTGTTGAGATGCTGTGTGTCTTTGAAACGTCATACATTGTTCTGTCCCAAGACAATACAATCATAAAACTGAAGTCATACATTTCAAAGAAGTTCATTGATTATGTTTCTCAGGAAATCAAGGCTTTCTATTCCCAAAACTAATGGATTCGACTTAATATCCAGTTAAATGCCATAGATGCAGCTGGAAGCTTTTTGTATAATCTGAACAACACCATTTTATTGTTTTCTTTCGTTGCTTTA
Source organism: Metallyticus violacea (assembly GCA_030762175.1). NCBI lineage: Eukaryota > Metazoa > Arthropoda > Insecta > Mantodea > Metallyticidae > Metallyticus > Metallyticus violacea. The sequence goes on along the minus strand of CM060839.1, from coordinate 35,781,401 downwards.
GTTTCAGATCTCTAGTTCAGAATCTCCACATTCACTCTTTCAAAATGTGGTTGATGCTAGGGATCCATAAATGGTAAGCAGTTTGCAATATATCCTACCTTGGTAAGTTTATACTCAGTGAGTTCAGCATAATCCTTTTTTGAACCATAATGCACATACAATGGACGAAAGAACATAAGGTATTGCACATAAACAACTATCTCTTCCAGACTAATTGTAGCGCGCAATGTGTTGAAAAAAAAAGAAAACTTTGAACTTAATTTAACAACCACCTTTGTGTTACAGTGTGGCCGACTTAAATGTACAATAAAGCCCAAATGTATTACTTAAAAATGTATTACTTAAAAATTACTTAAAAAACAAATGTATTACTTAATATGAGATTTCAGTACAGTATTTTCTCAATTTAAAGAGTGATACAATTTTTCCCCTTCCCCATAGGGGCAGTTAGCAGCACAGCACATTCTCTAAGGTACTGGAGAATTAATAACAGAGAATCGACGGGATAATTAGCTAAGACCTATCGAGACTGTTCGATCAGGAAATGGGAAGTTTACTTTGCAAGGCGGGACGCGAAGTTTCTATTGCGGTTCTATGACCTTCCAACTGAGTCCCAGAAAAACAAGCAAGCAGAGAGTACATGTACATTGTTCCACAGTCCACGATATACTGCATAAAACATTACGCCTACAAGCCTGCAAAGCGCAACTCCGCCAGGAAATCAAACCTGTGGATGAACTATGACGTACATCCTCCAGGGAAATAGTTCAGCTAAAACTGATGAAAACGAGGCATCCCTCGACACTTCCGGAAACATGCACAAAAGCAATTGTCGAATATGGGGAACGGAAAACCCCCACGTATTACTTGATTCATTCAAAGCAAATGTGTAACGTGAACTAGCGCAGAACAAGGTCATAGACACCTTCTTCGCGGAACCAGCAAGCACTTTCCTGGACATGCTAATAGTTTCCTCAATATGTAATTATACAGCAATATTGAGCACCATGTCACTATGCGCATGTGGCCAAGAACTTCCCGCGCGCTGGAGAGGTGCTCGACCTGTCGCTTGGCCACCTAGACCCCAGACATTTCTCCGTTTGATTTTTCCTGTGAGGTTCTGTCGAGGCTCAAGAGTATCAAACACCATTACCTGAACTTGCTGCTGAACACAAAGACAGAGATAGAATACAGGTTATATGTTTGTTGTGCGACTAATGGTGCTCACATCGAGGTGCTGTGAAATAAATGATGAAGTTACTGCTCCTGTAGTAAAACTGTTTTGTATTACTGTCTAAGAGGAACAAAACTTTAAAAAATATATCCGCCGCAAGCTGCTACTCTTTCCAAAGACGATTGTCGGGTGAATTAGAATTGGAAAGTTGTGAAATAGTTTGAGTGTACCTAACCGGATATTAAGTGTTTAAAAAATCCCGATGGCTACTAATCTACATGGACATGACATCAGACGTAATAACTACCATTTAATAACTGAACTTAAAATGTGTTACATTTGCTGTATTGAAACGTGAAAAATTTACTCTTTAAATGTTTTAAATATATGATAGGAAAAACCTAGCATTGTGTGAATTGATCTTGGAATATATTTAATAATTAAATTAGTTACAATACATAGATTTAGTTGTATTGCTTGTATTACTCTATAACTAATGTTTTACAAGTTGTCATTTATGCAACAAAAGTTTTTAAATGAACAATCAATGTTTATTGTAACTAACTTTTCTTACTAAAAAAATAACTAAATTGCACCGACACACGAGCTTCCGTAGTAGTAATAAACACCTGTCATTTGCATAATACAAAGTGACCCTGAAATTAATGTATTATTTTAACATATTTTATATCGTGCTAAAGCCATCTGCCATGGGTGGGCGAGGTCGTTAAGGCGCGGATTCGTAAGGGGGAAGTCCGGGGTTTGATTCCCACCAGGACCGTCCTTCCTGATTGAGGTTTTTTCCAGGTTTTCCTCAGTCCTCATAAATGACAAATGCCGGTTAGGTACCCTAAACTTAGGCCGGGAACGTTTCCTTCCTCAAAAAAATCCTTTCCCAATTTACCATTTCACCTCATGTCTCATCAGTGTTCACCACCTGTGGTACCTCTGTAGTAAAAACGGGCGTTAAACACTATTTTAAAAAAAAATGCTAAAGCATGATTTATAGTACCACAAAATTGTTTCAAACAGGCAACTCTAATGGTTCATCAGAATGATAAATAATTTTAGTTTTTTTCTCTATTTTCCCGCAATCTGCAGCCAATAGCACACCAGTCAGTGAAAAACGAAAGATATAGTCCTGCAAGTACAAAAACTTCCCTGAAGTTGGAATGTTTCCTTTGATGAAATCTAGGGGGGGGGGGAGATACATGTTGCACCGGGAACGGCTTTGATGCAATCCAGAGGGGCGGATATATGTTGCACGGCCAACCGCTTTCTACTTGCAGGAATTCTGTCTATGTAAATCATGTTTTTGCTCGAGCACAATGCTTTGAGTTGTTGAGTGGTGAGGTTGTGTTACAGCAAATTAGAATAAGTCGTTAATGTTTTTTCCTCAGCAGGATCAGAGTGACCCCACCATTCTGAAAACATTAAGTATTCTCGCATTGCGATATTTCAGCAAGAAATGGCGTCAAGCTCAAGCAAAGCTGATGACCCGGAATGTGAGGAATGTAAACGAGCTAGAGTGACTTTAGTGACTTTGATGGTTCAGATCATGAGCCGTGTTCATGGCAATAATTCAGAGCTGGAACCATACTTGCTTTCTAAACCCAAATCGCGGGTTCACACCCGGCCAGGACTGATGGATTTTTTCGGGTGTAAAAATCCTAAGTATGGCTTCCTTAGGAAGGGAAGTAGAGCCGTGGGTCCCGTGTCGTACATTTACAGCATGATAAAGAACCTCAAGCCTGAAAGAAGAGGCCTCTGAGTAAAATTTGTCGGCCGTTTCATGCCCTGAATAGAATTGGACGCTGATGATCTGAGATGTTAAAAAGCGTCCGTAAATAACACAAGTCTATCAATCAATCAGAGCTGGAACAGGAATTATAAAATGGGGATAATGGAGCGCTAAAAGTAGTTAAGAAAAAGAGTGCAATGGGACATCATTCGAGCTCGTGCACATAAATTATTATTTCATCTGAGGAGGTCATTGGACCTGCCAAAGGTCTCTGTAGGTCTTGTATGAACTGAATGCCTGGTCATGTCTGAAAACTGGTGATATTTTAGTGGAAATCGTTTTGAGAACAAACATAAAGCTATAGCAAATCAGACAAAGCTTATCTGATAATAGAAGATACAGACATAACAGAACTAAAGGCAACTTTGCACTTGTTTTTCTATTCAGCATTTTATGTCAAATGATGGACATCTAAATTCAATTTTCGCAACTGGTGAGACTGAGAGAGATTTTTAGATAAATGATTGTTTGTAATCACCTACTGCAGTTTTGTCCAGTTGTTATATTTAATTTTAATCACTTTTGTTAGCTACTGCTATTTTGAATTCACTTTTAAAATTTTTCTCCATAGTAAACATGTAATTAGGTTATGATTGATTCTTAAAATCACTGCATGTCGAATTTTGAAAATCACATTTATGGTAAAAAGGCTAATTGTGCATACATGAAGCAGCTTACAATGTAATTGTTACCCGATATATTTCTAAATATAATAATTATTAAAATTATGTTTAGTTCATTGTGATTTATTGTCATTATTATCCCCACTGTGATTTATTATACTCATTTATAACTTTGAACCAGCTGTGTGACAAAATATGCATCATACGGGTTATGTGTTAACATATACATATACCAATATGTTAATTCGGTATTTAGGTGATTTTAACTTGTTAGTAGAGCGGTAGGACAGGAAGAACTGTTCATAGTAAAGTTAGTTATTAATATTATTAACTGATTAGGTAGCATTTCTTTTCTAGCCTTTTTCATACCGGAGCCCTATAGCATCTCAAATTGCCCCAGAGTTGTGTAGGCAGTACATTCCTTTAGGATGTTCTAGTAATTGGAAAATTGCATTGGCCTAAAAATACTTGTACTTGCATAAATGAATTTTAAAAATCTATATTTGGCCTAAGATATAATTAATATATATGTGATTCAGAACTATTTACTATGATTTATCCATGTAATTGAAATTCCTTTAACCTATAAAAGCAAATGTTGGAACTAGGAGAACCTGGATAAAACTGAGGAAATGAGATAGTGATATTGTTTAATAACTTTTAAAACATTATACACAAAAAGGTGGCAATGATCATACTTTTAATTAATAATATATAAAAGACTATACATTGGCTATGTTATGTGAAATTGGACATTAAAATTCCACGTTTAATTTAGAGAGAGGAGAGAGTGAACTTAGAGAAAAATATGGGTATTTATCAACGATAGCTTTTATGAGTATTTAAATTATTTTTTAAATTTTAAAATAAACCATTCTTAAACGTTGCAGAATAAATTAACGAACTTTATATTATGTGAAAGCTCTTAATAAGCTGTTTGTTGCAAATGACTCATTGTCAAACATTGTTTTGTCTTATGGGGTTGCTTCTGCTTGTGTCATCTTAGAGCAACTTAATTTTTTTTCTTTAACACATACCCATTTCTTATTTGAGTAGATTTTTTATTAGTGTTTAACGCTCGTTTTTACTACTGAGGCACCACAGGCGGTGAGACTGATGATACATGAGATGACATGATATATTGGGGAAGAATTTTTTTAAGGAAGGAAACGTTCCAGGCCTAAGTTTAGGGTACCTCCCTGGCATTTGCCATTTATGAGGACTGAGGAAAACCGGAAAAAAACCTCAGTCAGGGAGGACGGTCCTGACTGGATTCAAACCCTAGACCTCCCACTCACAAGTCCGCGCCTTAACGACCTCGGCCACCCGTGGCGGTTTACTTGAGTAGAATAACACTTTTCAGATTAATGGCTTCCTTAACAAGAACCGAGAATATAAATGCGGAATAAAATAAGGTTCTTTCCGAGGGCAGTTTCTCCAGTGTGTGGTCGTGCAGCGAGAGTGTGCTAAACAGTTACCTAAATACAGTGGGAGTTCACATCTCAACAAGAAACGCCGAGAATGAGCTGTATGCCTTCCCCACGTTTTAATTTTCGGAAGTTATTTCTGAAATTGAACCATGTGTTTAAAAACGTATATTTATTCCATTTTTAGTGTGGAACATTTTAACGTTTATATAAATACTTCAAAGTTAATGTAGTTCATTAAAATACATCATATGAAATAACTCTCTGATTAAATTAATTAATGTTTGTTATTTATATAAAAATTTAGAGAAAAGATGATTTATAATTTTAACTTTCGTTTCGGCAGAGCATAGGTTCCAGATATGTTTATTTTAAAAGGCGCAGCTTTTCTTAAAATTACAAACATTTAAACATTATACCAAAAATGTATTGGAAATGGGGGTTTAATATTTTGCTAAAATTTATCTCTCTTGGTGCCTCATATAGAAATAAAATTCATTAATTTAAAAAAAAAAAACAGGTACTTTTTAAGCGCCTTATCCGACATGTGGAATGTCCCACATATAGAAATTATGACCATTTAAGACTTTTTGGGCTAGAATAATTGAAGTCATAGTCTAATAAACGTAACCGAAATTTAATTGAAGAAACACCTGTTGCAGGATAAACGTTAAGATTTGCACTTCCTCTAAACCTTTTTTGTGCTGTTGGCTTACTGCAGCTTGATGTATAAAATGTTTCCTGTTTTCAATCTTGGCAGCACCACAAACAACTTTTGTACATCTTCAATTACTTACGTAAAACAAACATTCTGTTTCAGATAAATTGAAAAATAAATAGAATGGTTTTAAAAATGACCACGGCCTAATTACTTGCAATGACTGCAAAAATATTTTATTTTCATTAAAAGAGCTCAAACGTAAGAATGCACATGTCCGAGACTCTCCTTAAAACTTTATTTACTTTGAATCCAAATTAAAAAGTATCGTAGTATACTATCAGCTTGCATACGACACATTTAAAGTTTATTTCATCTCCTTATTGTTCTTATACATATGCCAGTATTATGACAGCCTGCAGGTGCAAATAGAAATGATGTATTTAATGATAAAGTGAGGTAGTTAATCGTCATGCTCAGGTGGTTTCATAAGCACTCCAGGAAATACTACTCCAATTTGAATACCATGGTATAATCTCGCAGCGCATTTCCAGCTTGTTGTAATTAATCATTTTCCGGAAATTCGCGCTAGAGGATGTCATATTTTCACAACAGTAGCTTTAAAATAAAAGTAATTTTCAAAAAATCGAATGTCATTTAAATCATAAGCATCAGTGTGTGCGTTACAAACGTTCCCTCTTATGATTTGTTTTGTTTTTTCCCCTGCCCTTTCACATTTTCGTCTCTAAAACTTGACTATTAACTTCTTGCCCTTGTATTTTATATTTCCTTCTCTCCCTTTTGCAAATCTAAGAACATATTCTTACTGTGTCTGTTTTTTTACAATAGGTTAATTATAAACTGTTGGATTGTCTATTTCCTCCATAAAGAATGATATGCAGTAGTTTCTTTACTGTCCGAATTTCAGAACTATAGATGAAATGCACATTACTCCAAGTGTAATAGATAATAGATGAACAGAGTTCGACCAACCGTAAACATTGCGATATCACTTTCAGCAAGAGCTCCCTCAATCTGGAAACTTTCATATTCAATAGTTGGAATGATCCTCATATTCAATGTTACATTTCTCTATTTTCAACCCCTAATGATCGACTGTAAGCAAATGCATTTCTAATGGTTGATTTATTTATGGACGCTCTTTAACATTTCAGATCATCAGCGTCGTTTCTAATGGTGAAAAAAAATGTAAATCAGTTAGGAATAGTGTGTTAAATGTGTAACATTCTCTCTCTATTATATTAAGTATGTTACTTATAAATTTGTGCGCCTACATAACAGAATAAACAAAACCTGCTTTACTTAGCCACAACAAATTACTCTATGAAACTGGAAGCCTTTCGTCTGTTTTCAGGTCATCCAATTATCTAATGACCGACGCCACTGCATGAAACTGCATCGGACAATAAGATCACATTAAGCTAGCCGTCTCACGAGGGCTTAAACAATATCCCATGGCAGAAAGAGTGAGTGAGTTAGAGTGAGCCTAATATTTTCTAGTGCATTTACAAAGTTACGTACTCGTCAGGGGAAACTGGAACTATTTGCTTTAATTTCTCGAACATTTTTGGCATTTGGTTATGAAATTAACCATTACCATTCTTAAGTCTCTTTGAGAAATTAAATGTATATTAGCGGAAATTATGCTTTAGTTTGTCTAAAGTGTATGGATACTGATAATTTATGAATCGCATATTACTTGGAACTTGATCAGCTGGTAATTTCTTTTCAAATAATCTCCTTACGACTTGAGCACTCTGTACGGACATGCGACTCAAAGGCTCCTGTGGAATAATTATGTCAATAATTATGTCAATAATTAGTATTGTTGGTAGACTTTACTCAAGAATTAGATATGTGTTCTTTGTTTCACTGTTTAAATGACACTGAGCGGCGTGAAACTCGAGGTCAACGTAGCAGTTCGGTAAATCCGCCATTCCGCCCAGAATTGTATCGCCAGACTTACGCTAAGCGATGGCTTATCGGCCGATGCAGTCCCAGCCGCGTCAGATAACTGGATGATTCGATAGTGCAGGGTCGTTGGATTCGCCTATAAGAGAAATATGGCGCATCTTCGGTAGCCTGAACTCTTTTTCCTTCCAAAAGGTCTCGGTAAGTTGATGTAGTGCTATAACAGTTATCAAGGTGATATGTTGTAGTGAGAGTCATACACGATACTTGCGTGCCCTTTTTGTACACAGAGGGTTACCGGCACTATTTAGTGTTAATAATGCAACTATAAATAGACTCCCAACAATTAACTTATGAGTGTTCTAGCTTTAGGAATACCCTGTAAAAGAAACGGTTGTACTTGATTTAAGATGAGGAAAGATGTACTTATTACGTGAAAATGTGTGTGATTTTAAATTTTAATATTCTAAAGAAATGTTTGTAGTAATATATTTTCAGAAATATGTGATTAGTTAAATTGTTTACGTGGCAATGTTATTAAAAAAACTCTCACTGTAGGAATTTTTACTTTTTGTTTGGAATTATCTTTAGTTGCTGGAATGAAAACAAGTAGGAAACACTAGTTTATTTACTATCATCCTTAAATAGGCATCGAAATTCTTAAAAACTTGCCTTCAAGTTTAACAAAGCTTATTGTACCCACTCTTCCTACAGTCTACAGTCAAATACCAACATTGCTTCAATCAGGTTCATTCTATTACTAGTGCTTAGAAGTTCGAATGCCTAATAGTTTTGGTTAATCTTGTAATTAATAGAACCTGGAGTATTCATTAGCTAGGGTACAGGACGAGCTTTTTTCATCGTCCTTATAATCTTTAGATACCAGCATTAAATAAAACCAAAGTGAATCCAATGGAAACATTTAGTACTTATACAGTGACAATAGAGAACAATCTGGAAAATAATTATTCGTAGGTCCAGAACAAAATGTTGTCTTTCCCTTCCCTCGTAGGTCCAGAACAATATTGTGCCTCCCCCACTTTTTTATGCAAATAGGTAGTTGCAAAGAAAACCATACCATGCATATCGAAAAAAGTATCACAAACAATATCACAAGAGGGTCTCAGATTGTCGATAAATTTTCGAACATTGTGAGTGATATTTATTGGGACAACTTCACGAATAAAATAAACATTTAAATATAATTCCCCTGAAATTGGCCAACAAATTTGTAATAATTGTATATTTATACTTAACCTTTTCAAGTAATCTTGCGACAGACTTATGGCATTGTCACTAATGCCAAAAGTGAAGAGCCAAATATGCATTTAAGATTTTTTCACGAAGAGAATAAAAATAAAAGTAATATATATTTGAAACTCGTTCACAGAATATTAGCAATTGCATAAAATGTTATACTCACTTATGAATACCTATTCAGTAATCGTGGGAATGCAATAGAAGACAGTCAACTATTGTAATCGCCACCGTGCCATTTACTAATACCAATTGAGAAAAGCAAAAAAGAGAAAACATTTTAGCATTATAGAAATTTACAAAATTTCTTCAGAATGTTTGGCTGAATACGCAAAAATAATTAAGTGAATATACTATAATTTAATTAAAGATACAATTATTGAAAACACAATTTCAAATATGAATGAAGGTCTGTAATTTCATTGGATATGAATTACAGAAGAAGATGTTGAAGCAGAATTCGCACATTTATTTAATACTGCCGAATGAGTTCTTCATTAATCTATGTGATGCTTAGGAATTGTATAGTAGGGGCATAGAGTTAGCTACGCTGACCATTAGAGAAATGAAATTCATGTGATAAAAGGGATTTGATAAAATTTCAATACAGAGCTGTGATTTATCATAATTCAAAAGTTTGTTTCATCTCATTGGGCGATTTTATGACGACGTCACATAAGTGAAATAGTCACAGACAACCTCGCCTGACATATAATACTATTCTTACCGAAAAACAATAAAAACAAACAATTATTAAAAATATAGACATATGTATTCTGAATAATATTATTGATTTGTCGATATCTCTAGTACAGTTTAAGTTACTGTTAAAGAAGTATTTATTCACAAATACGATCAAAGCCAATTCCCAGTTTACGATGGAAAACATCGATAGTGAAAATGTTATTTGTTTTAAATAACGCTACAAATAGAAACAAAAGTATATAAGTGACATTTTGTAGGTAAACCTGTGGATGTATCTGACACTGAAGAAATTTAGAATGAGACTCAAATAGGAAAATTTCGAGGTATCGCCGGGATTCGAATCACGGATCTTCGACTTGTCCTGCCCAACCATAGCCGCGAATCTCCTATGGCCCATGTTACATTTTTATGATATACATATACTTGTAAAAGAACTAATACGAAATTAGTTGGGTGGCCGAGGTCGTTAAGGCGCGGACTTGTGAGGCGGAGGTCTGGGGTGCCAATCCCGCTAGGATCGTCCTCCCTGACTGAGGTTTTCCTTAGTCCCCATAACTGGCAAATGCCGGGAATGTATCCTAAATTTAGGCCTGCAACGCTTCCTTCCTTAAAAAAAAATATCCTTTCCCAATATATCATTTCATCTCATGTATCATCAGTGTCACAGCTTGTGCTGCTTCAGTAGTAAAAACGAGCATTAAATATTACAAAAAAATACGAAATTAATAACCTGGGCGTATTTATCGTATTATCTGTTATTTGTAAATCTACTAAGCTTAGTTTTACTATTTATGTAAGTTTACGAAGGACATTATTTGAAAATTAGGTGCACGCAAAATAAAACATAAAAACGGGACGTTCAGATATAATCCAATTTTAGGAATATAGTGCAAAAGCAGGTGGTAATAAACCAATTACTTCTAAATTTAACTGTCAGAAAGTCGACATTTATAATGCACATTTTGAAAAGCGAAAGGATCTGGACAGCAAAGCTGTCATTGCTAATGGGGCACAGAAATAAACATGAATGAACCACAATCAAAAGCGCCCGCAGGAATGTGAGGAGAAATGACGTAAGTGCTTGGAAATGAATACTGAATGTCAACACATAGCTGCACTTTGATGTTATGAATAAAACACTAGCGGCCGTTGTTTCACTGTCCAGAAAAAGAATGGGGTATGAAGGTACAATCTGGAGCATGTGGAGCCCAACATGTTGAAGAAAATTATATTTTAGGGGCTAAAATTCATTCTTCTCTCGTTTCATTGCTTTAATGTTATTTTTATTTATTTTTATAATACTTAAGAAAAATGGTGTACTTGTATATTTACTGCGCGTTCAAGTTGCAGCTTTGTGCAATAAGATTAAATGAATAATATTTTTCCATATTAACTTTTAAGATAAGTATACTTTCACAAATAATTTGTGTCCTGCAAAAACCTGTTCGAGACAGTGATGTGTTTTGTTCAAAAGAAGGAGGTGTTACTTTGTTTGAGCCTCCTTAATTCTCCTGGATGTCAAGTAAGTTAAGGCCAGTTATCGAGCAATTTTAAGTATTACATTTTTATGGTTTTGTCGCCCAACTCACGGCAGTCAATGGTAACTCTCGGCAAAGTGGAGCATAGCTATTTCAACTTCAATTACAAATGAAATGAGTCTCTTCCTTTTAACACGAGAGTTGAAAATGTCTATCTGGCCCAGGCCATTTCAGATGTACCGCTCACAATTACAGTTTTTACAATATTTCATTATATACTAATGCCTTTATTATAAATTCCAAATAAACAGAATACCAATTATTCACTTCTGTTGCATCAGGCCCCATCAGCACAACGTACTGGAATTCCAGGGGACCCGGCTCTGACCCGACCCCAGGATCCAAAATGATATCTACCTTACTCTATTCATACCATCTTTTTATAGACTATATACTATTAGTTGCGTGATTTTCTTCTTATCTCTTCACTGTCCATTTCCACTTCTGACCCACACTCCTGCACTCTTTCATGAATGTTTTCTGCGTTATTCTATTACCCCTTTTAAATTTTACCTTAATGAGCTCATTTCTCCAGTTTTCAGTTTCCTTACAATCAAACACCATATGTTCTAAGTCTTCTTTCCCTCCGCATATTGTGTATTCCCCTTGTGTAAAGCCTCTTCTTTCACCTTTTAACTTCCACATGCCTGCTCTCGCCCATGCCTCACCTTCTTTTCCCTCCTTATTTGTTTTAGAATATTGTAAACCACAGGCATTAGTTCATCTTCCAAAATTGAGCCCTTTTAAACTTTAAAACATACAAAAGTCTAGTTTACGAACTGCAGATAAATTATCCTCTCATACAGTCTTTTTTTTTCTGTAATTGGATGTTAATGATAGACTAATTATTCATCGTTTAATATATGTATTTTACTGATAAGGCATGGTTCCATTTACATGGTCATGTTTCGACGCATTTCGGTGTATGTAAGTATGTTTCATCAGAGAAGAATATTAAGCGTGGATTAAAACTTCCGTAATATTCAATTTTTAAAAATTATAAAAATTTACCGTAATATTCGAATCACTTGCCTGCTATTCGTGGACAACAGTGACCTTTCATGCTAAAAGTTTAAACTGACTTAACTTCGGAAGATATATGTGATAAACATAACAGAAATATGTGTGTGTTTCAACATCTGTCATAAGTATGTGTTTATTTTCGTTGTATTCGCGAGAACCCGCATCTGCTGTACGGTTATTACATCTACTTGTCGGAGTTACCGCTCTGAAAATTGACCTGCCAACGGGCGACAAAACCATGAGAGCCGGAAGAGGCTTGCTGTACTAATTAATGTTGCGGCCTGTATGTACATATGTGATGCAGAAATACAGTCTTAATGTCAAAACAATATCGAAAAAATGGTGGCTTTACAATTTGCAAATCAAAGCATTTTAAAACGACGAAAGAGACATTCTAGGCAACTCCACAAATGTAAATTCCATCAGCATTTCACCAACTTAGCCCTACGCATTCCTGATGTATAAGAACATGTGTGTAACCGTTCTGTTTTGCATATTGAGCATAGCACCATCACCTATTACCGGCGTTTAAACAGAGATCCAAACAAACGGACCAATTGCTACACACTTCACGCTCTTAGGCAAAGAAAAATTTTGATTTTTTTGTGTAACAAATATTTAGTACAAAATCTTTCTAATTATTTTAAATATTAGAAAAGTATTTTAAAATGATACGTTTAAAAATATTATTATAATCTTTATATATAAGAAAATGGGAAATCTTGTAACATTTTCCTCATTTAAGGAAATATTTGCAACTTATGAAGAGAAATATCATGAGAGAATGCATCAAAAGCTTTAGAAAAGTCGTAAAAAAGATCATTCATTAACTTGGATTTTTCTAAAAATTCAACGCATTGTTCGACGAATTTTTCTATTGTATTATTAGAAAATCTTATCCATTTTGGTTTAGAAATAACGGATTGCTTTCAAAATATTTAGTAAAATTGTTATTTAATAATATTTCAATTATCTCGGAAACTGTTGGAATTATACTATTGGAAAGTTTGAAAAGCCAAGTTGGTCACCCTAGTTCGTAAAGTTTTCTCATATAAATATGTGTCAACCATTATTTAATTGTTATTTAACAAAAAGTCTGTGCCTCAGCGTTTATTGAGAAGTCTTTCTGTTCGCTATCGATTTGTCCATCATTTGGAAACCTCCCGGTACTCTTGCTGAGAAATTAATGCGATAAATTCAGGATAGAAAGCACACCTTATAGTTGGATTCTTACTATGGATCGGATCTTAACTAACTTCATGTTCTCAATTTACTCCGCAGGTAGCAGTGAAGAATTCAGAGAATGTAGCTCAAATTAGTACTACTTCGAGAAAAGATTTATATAATCGTCTTATTTTATATGAGGCAAAACAATGGTAAATATCCATGCAGTATTTATTTCACAGGTTTTAACATAATATTTATACATTGCACTGGCAAAAATATAACTGTGTTATATGTTGAGATGCTTTTAAAGAAATAAAAAATACCATATTTTGTTGACTATTTACCACTGTCACTTTAATTGCACCAATTCGTATTTTAATTTAATTTTGTCACTGGCACTGTAAACATTAACATTTGCAATATGTAGTGGGCTCATATTTTGTTTATTGATTTATACGTAACGTCAACTTTCCCTCCGGCTTGAGGGAAGCTGAATAAATGCTCTTGCATCGCTCGACACAACGTACTGAAATTCAAATCAGCCTCATCTCGCGCACCTGCTTTCAGAGCAAACTACGTCTACGTTATAACAAAAGTGACACACTACACTGTAGTTTTAATGTCAAAGTATCTTCTTACTCTCTAGAAAGAAAATTAAAGGGTAAGGAGACCCTCCTTAAGTTGGTGATATAACAAGGATTTTAGGGCTAATGGCCGCTTTTAAGATAAAAAATGGGTATTAACCAAATATGAGGGTTTTGAAGATAAATTAATGTATTTCACTATTTTAACAACGTTTAATAGTGAGACACTACATGAAATGGTAAACTGGGTTTTCTTTTTAAGGAAGTATTCCAGGACTAAATTTAGGTTATCTTCCCACATTTACCATTTATGAGGAGGGAGGAAAACCTGGAAAAAACCTCAGTCGGGGAGAACTGTCCTAGTGGGAATCGAATCCCAGACCTCCCTCTCACGAGTCCGCTACCTCGGCTATTCGTGGCTGTGTATTTTACTCTGAGCAAAAAGTCATTAAATATGAAAATGGAGTAATTCCCATGTTAAAATGGCCGTTCCATCTTTAGCGGAAACTAATTAGAAGATGGACCCAAACCTCCCAAAGAAAATACCATAATTATTTACACTTTTCTCTTCTCCTAGTCAACTTTTAAAACCAAAAATGCATGAAAACAGCGATGTATATTTAATTATATCTTACGCCTTAAGCGCATTTTCTCTCAGCAACATAAGCTCATGGACCATTCCGGAAGATTTTGACTTTAATAAACTTTAACTTAATGGGCCAGCAAAGATTTATAAGAACTTATTGCCTACCTCCTATAATGGTTAGTCTTTCTTCTGCTTGTTTCTGGGTTCTCTTGGGCCAGCAGGAAGACAGCCAGTGCTCGGTATTGTCTCTTTTCTTAGGAATCAGATGTTTAGGAGTCACTGTCACCACGCATAACTGAGTATGCGTTGCTTTCGCCATTTGTTTAATATTGGGTGACTTTCGCTGTTTGTACGGACAAAGTTGACTTTCAGTGTTAATTGTTAAGTTACAAAAAGCCGATCTGTTTTGTGAAAATGAATAGGATGGATATTTTATTGAAGACTCCATTTTCGCGTTTAAGTTTAACTGTTAAGTCGGAAGTGAAATGATTTATACCTTATTAACTTGGTACATAATTAAGATTTTTTTCTTATGGTTTGAAAAAAAAAGTTTTATTGACAGCTCGTGAAGTGAGAAACGTATCTTGTCTATAGGAATGAGATTAGAAAAGAAATAGTAAGGGAAACTTTCGTTTCTGTACAGGCCGACGAAACGACAGAAATTACACGCAGTTCACAATTTGTTTGTTATGATATTACGATACTTCAGAACGGGTAAACAGGTTGAAAGATTCATAACATCGTCGCTCTTTCTGAATTGACTGCAGAAGGCTTAAGAACTATTTTCACAGCTGGTTTAGAAGAGTTTCATATAAACAGAAGTTTATAGCAAAAACGCAAAATGGTGCTGCAGTTATGAGAGAACATCGGGGTGGAGTATAAAACTTTGATTAAAGAGATCCATGTCATTTGGGTATCATGTAGTTAAACAATGAGAAATTGAATATTACTTGCGGGTACTTAAGTGATGTACCATGGAAGCAATCGCGTTGATCCACCGCGTCCGATTCATCTGTCACCAAATGTTCTGTTTAGGTGATTTCGAGCCACAAGTGAAAAATGTGCAGGTGCGCCATCATGTTGGAACCATAAGTTTCGCCGAATTTCAAGGCGAGCGTTCGGTATTGCCATACCATCCAGTAGGCTTCAAAAAACACAAATGCTGAATGAACTTTAGACACGCCAAGCGGCCGTTCTTACTATTATACAAAATTATGTTTTGTTTATATCTGACATGTCATAAAATGTAATGTATGTAATTTAAGGTAATAAATTCTACCTTCAAAATGATTAAGTTTGATACTGCCTTTCTACTCTAGACATTGTTTTTCCGTATCTAGTCTCGTATATTAATAAAGGTTACAGCGGCTTTTTAAAGAAATATTGAACTGTACTTGATACTTAGATACTTTAAAATATCAGTCAAGTATCAGTAGACATAAGTGTGCATTTTGAATAATTACTGAGAAAGTATTTCAATGTAATTTCACAGGATAAAATACAAAGTAATGAAGACAAAAGTTGTTTTGATCTGGTTGTGGTTAATATTTATCTACCAATAAATTCCAATTTACTTTGAAAATGTTATAATATTGAAAGAGATGATCTGTTGAAGCTGATGAAAACATCTAAAAATTACAGAATGAAATTATATTAAAAATGTACATTCTGCAAATTCATGGAGAAATAATTGGAAAACTAAAAGTGGCATAAAAAGAAGCTTTAAAAATACATTTTCATTTTCAGAGTAGATAGCAATAAATTTTAAAGATAGATAAGAGGAATGGGTTCAGAGGTGCAATTAGTCCTCTAATAAATTGAATACGTTCAATGCCACCTCTCATAAATTTAACATCACCTCTCGATTA
This sequence comes from Metallyticus violacea, assembly GCA_030762175.1. Classification (NCBI taxonomy): domain Eukaryota; kingdom Metazoa; phylum Arthropoda; class Insecta; order Mantodea; family Metallyticidae; genus Metallyticus; species Metallyticus violacea. The sequence continues at coordinate 35,765,058 of CM060839.1, read as the reverse complement.
TCGCGATGGCTGGAATGAGAAACGAGTTTTATGGAACTTCATGATTAATCCAAAAAGTTGTTGAAGGGAAGTTTAAACTTAGTTCTAAAAGTAAAGCACATTTGCAATAATGAAAACAATAGCTTCGAACATATAATATACCAAACAAAAATATAATGTTCAGAGTAATTAAAATGAAACACAGAAAGATAATAACAAAACCACGACGAGATTTTGGATAGTCACAGACGATTAAGCTAAAACTATGAAAATGTATACTCAGTCATACGGATTATGTTTGTATACCAAAGTTTTACATTTGTGTTTCTCTGAACATCTTGTCCTTGTTTAATATTGTACTGTTCGGTATGAAAGTTCCCCTACCTCCCCATTTTTCGCAAGTCAGTAAAAGTTGCTGTAATACAATTAACAAAGAAACATTATAGAAAAATTACAAAACACGCAATGTTTCGGAATATAAGCTATCCCTGTTCGAATGTAACTAGTAACTATTAACTACACAGTTATTGCGAATTCTAGTCAACCTACATCTACATAACCATATATATAAAGAAAAATATAAATAAAGTAACACTATTAGCAGTGTAACAAATTAACAGTAATTATAAAAGCTTTTAAAAGGATAAAACACTAAGATAAAGTCACACTTGAAATCGCTATATTTCGAACTGCCATAGAAGAACTCGACGATTTCGAAATATAGCGATTTCAAGTGTGACTCTATCTTAGTGTTTTATCCTTTTAAATGCTTTTATAGTTACTGTTAATTTGTTTTATATATATGCACTTATAATTTGCATTTAAATTTTGAAACATGAATGATAAAACAATGTGTTAATCCAAACTAACAAATATTAATAATTTGCAATAAATATAAAAAGTTTTGCCAAGGATCCAATTATTCTGTTTGAAGGATTGTTCATTTTCAATCCGCGCATCAGTCAAGGGATATTGCGCAAGAATGATTACTGAGAATTGACGGAATAATTGGCAAGGGAAGCCATAATGTTCAGAGGAAATCTGCCGGAAGATCCGCTTTGTCCATCGTAAATTCTATGCATGAGCTAAAGATTAGACCTATGTCACTTATGAAGAAGGCAAATACAATACAACAGTACAATGCCCCTCCTGAAAATAAAAAATAAGATGTAGCAATCAGTCAAAACGAACTATAAAAATTTACATAGTAGAACAAAAAAGTTGCCTCATGAGTGGGCTTAACATTTTTCTCCTTGTGCCATACTGTCTTCTCCAGCTCGCTTCAACCAAGCCAACTCCTATATATTTAAAATCGGTAGTCACAAAACTAAAACTTCTGAGAAGTTGACATGGCGCTCCGTTTTGCATGAATCTTTCCCCAAGCATAATGTATTTCTATTTGCAATAATTTTTTCGGTCATACCTTCTGAGATTTTAAGTATTTATCTTGAAATAGATATGAGGCAAATTTGTTCATTGGAAGTTGCCGCAGAAACCGTAACACGACAACTAAAATCTCTCTTCTGATTTTCCCGAATTTCATAATTTTCTTGGTCGTTCTCTTTTTCTTTGCAAGAAGACGAGGTTCTTGATTTTGTCTGAATTATAGAATTCAGTTTAAGAGCTGTCACTAATACTTGTTCAGTGTTTACCGTTTACTCAAAACTGTTCCAGGGGCATTCTCTCAATTATTTCCATTTTTTTTTTTCCTTGTAGATTTACCGAATGGGATTTTTGATCCACTTTCCACCATTCTCCTGATGTCGCCGATTCTTTGTTATATGAAGCTGCCCTTTCAAGAGTATGATGGAAATGCAAAAATACCAGAGTTAATTACAAATATGAGAGATTTATACAATAATATAGCAATATTCTTGTATATATTTATTTATATATATATAAGATTTAGAAGAAATACAGGGCCATCATTTGGACGACTGGCTGGTTTAAGGGGGATCTAGCTACCCTGTTTCTAACCGGTTCTTTTCCCTCTCCCTTTTACCGCTTCTCCGTTTGCTGACGCGAAGTCTTTGTGCTGTACAGAAGTTGAACGTTGTGATAGCACGTATAGTATACGTGATAGTATACTTTATGGCATTATACTTTAGCCCACAGAAGCTTCATGTATGATTCCTATATGACAACAAACTTATGTAGGGAAGTGAGACGGCGATTTATAGACAGATTATACCCTGCTGTTTGTGCTCCTCACAGAGAAACGGTTCGTAATCTAGTGAGTAGATTTAGGGAAACGAGATCTGTACTTGATAAGAAACTGAAAGTAAAATGCCGTGTTATTAATGAGGAGAAACTTGATGATATCGAAAAATAGTTAGAACGAACTCCAAAGAAATCTCTGAGAAAGCTTGCACAGGAATCAGGAATTTCACAAACCTCGGCTTTGAATGCCACTAAACTTTTAAAAGAAAACCCTTTAATAACTGCAGTTCTGAAATTGCAACCACAATAATGTGAATAGAGTTAATTTCTGCAACTGTGTTGGATAATGTTAATGTTTTCTCTATTAACTTTTGGTCGGACGAAGCATGGTTTTATTTAATGACCATGTAGCGATACAAAACAATAGATACTGGGGTACAGAAAAAAACCGATCTCGTACACGAATATCATTGTATGACTAAAAAAGTGTTGTTTCTTGTGCTGTAGAAATCTATGCGCTTAAACTTGAGGGACTATGAATATCCGACTCCGCCGGCAAGCTGCATGCTTTCCCATGCCAAGTAAATCCCCGTTAAGCCAGCCATGCATCCAAACGAAAGCGCGTTTTCTCCCCCCCCCCCACACACACACACACAATCAATAGAGAAATACAGTATTATGATTCAATCAATATTATTATATATTTACACAGATATGAGGACATGGAAAACTTATAAAAACATGAATGAATAAAATACATATTAACATATTTTCTTTGCAGGTGATTAAATAATACAAAATGGACAACAGTACACTAACAATAAACCGTTTTTATGAAATATGAATGTAAACGTCTACGTTTACGTATGCTGCTGTGTATGCATTGCTTGGCCCTTAGCGTGCTTGTATATTGTTTGCAACAAATCTTTAATAACGGATTAGGGGTCCCTGGCTATGCAGCCTAGTGAGTAACTTGACACTGATTTTTCTTCCAAACGAACCCACAGCTTAGGTTTAGTGTCTACATTTTAAACTTTGAAATTTAAACTTTTCAGCAAACCTTCCTCACTGTGTTCAACTAGAGACTCAGGTATTTTGAAAGGTTTATTTATGAAAGTTCTATTTAATTACCATTCTGGCTCAAGATATATTTTATAATGTTTCTGCCAAAGAATGTACACTGGTAGGTCAGGGTGTTAAGCCATCTTAATTTTGGCAAGAATTTAAACATTTCTCTTAGAAAGGAAGGTTTATCGTAATTTTGTATTTGCAGTTTGCTGGGTCAGAAATTAATTCACTGCTGTTTGTTGAATGGGTCAAACGTTTCAAGATTTATTCTTTAGGCTTAATGATTTAAAGTTGTAATTTAAATACTTTAAAAATGTTCAGTGATTTATTGCTATTGTACGTTAAATTAATTTGCGTTTTTCATAGTTGTTTATCATTCAAAATTAAAATATATATATATATATATATATATATATAATTTCATTATTCAGGTAAGTATAGTCAAATATTTATTGCTGAAATTAGGGAATTGTCCCATTCAACTGAATCATCTCCCCAAGGCCATGTCCTGCTCTCCTGCTCCTCCAGCAAGTTTCTGAAATTGAAGCTTGCCTCACACTAACGGAAAATGATATCGCTCTCAAATCACTTGAGTCATGGTGCCAACTGATTGGATTTAATAACGTTTTTAAACCCATGAGACTCCAAGATTTTTTACAAAGAAATTCACTGGCTTCGCCTAGAGTCGACATAATGAACGTCTGTTAAGGTAGCATATAGGCAAAAAAAAGAATTAAAATCATAATTTTTAAAACTTATCATTTTATAGCTTCAAGTTTCAAGAATCATTTTCCAAAGTTCCATATTTTAATCCCAATTCATTGTGCACCTAAAATTTAAAAAGCATGACTATGTTATCTGGCACGCCCACTTTATGTTTGACATTTTTGGTTTTGGAATTCTGTTTTACTAGTTTTCCTTGCAGGCAATTCAACTGTATCATATTTGATTTTGTATAAGTTTCTAAACCAATGTTTTGAAGCGAAATTTTTTTGCTTGTATTAAAAAAAATAGATACAATTAAAAAAAGATATAATAAAAATGTTTTGCAACAAAATGCGACGCCTCTCCGTTAGTATATGTCTGCATTCTTTTGGGTTTTCTATATATGGATACCGAGTACATATAAGGTACATATTTATAATAATGAGCTTAAAATAAAAGATGGTGTAACTTCTTTCTTTTTTAACCAAAATCATTTAAAAATGATCACGGAAATAGAACAGATATTCCAAAGTAATAGTACAACATTTCATTGCTCCATGATAAAAATTGCACTATGAAAAAAATTTTATTTTACAAGAATATTTCTGCTTACGTGTCACCTAAATTGTGAAAATTTTTCTTCTTGTAAAATTTACTCGCGTCATAAGAAAACCCCACCTGTTTTGGAATGTATTTCCGGGCTTCTGTACAATTTCACTTTGGTGTACTCTACTTGTATTTTGGGATATCGCTACAGTGCTCCAACGATCTGAGTCGATAGCTAGCAAGTTACTGAAAACAGTAAACACGCTTTTGACCTGAAAGGAAATAGAATCCATGCTGTTCCTTTTTGCTTTGAATTTTGTTTTTCAACCAGTTAGTGGAGAGCATTTATTTTTATTCTGGATCGCGAGCAAAGCAAGTGGAACTTTAAAGAGAAAGAGATAAGAGGCATATAAGCACAAATTGGATGAAACTCAAAAACTGAAACAAATAAAAAGGTGCTCGAATTACAAGCTTTACACTTAGTTGAGCAACTAATCAAAAGAGTTTCACTTTCAAAACATATGTTCTGTAAAATTATTTTCAAAGAATATATATATATATATATATATATATATATATATAACAGAACGAATCACCTAAATGCATCTTTCGATAAGTATAATATTCAAAACCAAACAGTACACTAGTCTGAATATATTGTTGTAATGTTAAAGTACTCATAGTCCACTTATGTCTGTATTGAAACAATAAATCCTTTTCATTCAATTTGATTTCAGTACACCATATTCGCGACCATACTGTAGAACTTGATCACAAGAATCCCTCATCAAGATATCCTGGATATCTTCAGCGAGATGCTGTGGATAATTACACAGGTCGCTGCAAGTTCAACATACGAGTATTGTGCTGCCTTTTGTTTGTAGTAATCCAGAAGTTCACGAGTTTTGCATGCAGATGTCTCATTATATCTTACAATAGTATTAAACCGGCTATGGTGCACCAGTAAGTTCTACAACGACATATGGGGCAGAAATTTGGAAATGGGAAGAAGCTGCGAACCTAAATTCAATAAGGATATTTTTTCTGAAAGAAATTTTGTGGCTGGGGCGGAGTACAGCGAACTGCGGAATTGAGAGAGAATTCAGAGCCTACAGACAAACTTTTATTGGAACATTGTGCTATATGAACAGCTGAGGATGGAAAGGAACAAGACATTGACATCCAAATTAAGAACGGGACTAGAAACAGTAGGGATGGGTTTTATTTAAATAGAGGGGCTAGGAAATAGAAAGAGCGCATGGAGAAAGGTTAAGAATCTCTCGAGGGATATGGCTAGGCAGCAGAAAACAAAGATATGATTCCGTTGGAAGTACAATCGGGGCTAAAACGGAATGGGAAATGGAGCGGTACATCAAAACAGATGCCAGACTCACTAGACATGGGCTGATGTCACTCAGACTAGGAGCATGGCGGATGATTAAGACCACTGACGAATATGAGGGGGGAATTTGTTCTATCTGTGAGGAGGGGGAATCATGGATAGATATTCTGTCTGAATGTAAAGGTACGGAAGAAATGAGGGAAAAGTACCCACCGGACTCCTTTACAGGATCGAACAGAGGGAGATGGTCATGTTGGGCTTTGCTGGCAGGCAAGGAAGGAGGAAAGTGAGACAGCTCAGGTCTGATAAAGACCATAACCCGGGAGGGGTTTGGGGAACAAATTTGCTGAATCCAGCTGTGTGTTGTCCATAAAGGAATTCTTTTATATTTTTATATGAATTTTTAATTGTTTTAAAAATTCTTCTATTGGCACTTTATTTTATATTTATTTATCTTTTTATTTTCATTTAATTGTTATATATTATATCGTATTGTGAATAACTAATGTAATATTTTGTGCTAAATCAAATACCTAGTGTATCTTAAAAGAATGCATGGTTCATTATTTCCCTGTATCTGTTGAAGTTATTTTGTATTGTATTTGTGTCACTGTATTAAATACACTGCTACTAATACATTGGTATTCTCAACTTTCGTCCAGTTTTATTTCTTCCAGAAATATAATTGTCGCTTTACGTATAAATTCAATCTTATGGGGGAGGGACGTAAATCCAAATGTTTGATTATAAAGTCCTGTTCTAGTATTGTGTCCTCATGCACCGAATTACCGCCACGGGTGGCCGAGGTCGTTAAGACTCGGCTCGTGAGCAAGAAATCAGGGGTTCGATTCCCACCAGGACTTCCTACCTGATTGAGATTTTTTCCAGTTTTTCTCAGTCCCCATAATTGGCAAATGCCGGGAAGGTACCCTAAACTTAGGTCTGGAACGTTTCCTTTCTTAAAAAATATCCTTTCTCAATTTATCATTTCATCTCATATATCATGAGTGTTCACCGCCTATGGTACCTCAGAAGTAAAAAATGAGAGTTAAATACTATTTAAAAAAATGTACAAAATTCTAAGGACCTAATCTAACTTAACCCAGCTAACTTCTCATTCATGCAATAAGGTTCAATTATACAGCTTTCGTGTAGTCATTTAAGAAACGGGTTGCATCTATAAATCAACAATCAGTGTTAAGGCTGCACATATCACAAACGATATATTTAGAAATATCTTGCACCTATCCGCCACAGTATTCAGTATGCTACGGTACTATTAAATCCCCGTTAAATCCTTAACGACTGAAAATCTCTTGGCAAAGGTTTACAACCCTTTAGAGAAACATCCATGCCCCATAGAAATACCTCTCCTGACGTTAACATAAAAATGTGAAGGCCGTAAACTTTTACGGGTCATGATGGCGTGTGTGAACGCTTTACATCTACACAGCTAGATGAATAATTGTGTGCAGTGGCCTGAAGGCAAACTCGCACCAGAAAGTTTTGAAACCTTGTCAGGTGTGCGCGACAAGCTTTGCGTATAGGATTAGTTCTCTAGGAGTCTAGCGTGTCATAGAAGGATGACCTCTGCATCAAATTAACAGTTCTGTGTGATGTCCTAATTTGCCAAGCAACACGTGGCGAAACCAACTTCATCAGGCCTATATGAATTAAGACTGACACTTAATGATACACGAGGCAAGGGCGTCAACAATGAATACTCTTGCGACATCATAAATCATGTCGCTGTAATTGAGTCCATTCCGCAGAAGAGATCAAGTTAAACGACGCGTGGCGAATCTATCCACTGCAAAATAAACACTGATTTTCTTGATAAAGCGGTCTTTTGATTTGAGATCGCCGCAAACGGAAATAAAATTCAATAAAAATGTAATCAGTTTTTGATGGAAAGCCCGCTAAATGGACAAAACACACTGGCCGTGGCTCAACTAACAACAGACATGGATTCGATGCCCCTATTAGGAGGATTTTTGAGCAAAATTAAATTCCAATTGAATAGAAATTTTAAAATGATATTAATATATGGCATCGTGAAAATGGCAAATTTTCTTTGGTAACAACTTCATAAAAGATGTTTACGCTATCTTCGTAAACTGCACACATGCCTAATACAAAAGAATTAATTTGTATAACACAAATAGCACTGCTTGTTAATAATACGTAATTAGAAAAAATAAACTGAATAATTACATGTTTTATTATCTTTCATGTTAAATAGTTTTAATGATTTAAGTTTAAACTACATAGCATTTTATCCATGATTATAGTCTTTAATCAGTGTATTAATATTAAAAATGTTAATGCGTTATTTTAGCAATTATAATAACATTCATTACTGCTGCTGAATTGACGAAGTATGGCTATTATGAATGAAATTCCTTGTAAATCTTGTTATTTTGAAAGCTGATTATAGAAAGGTATTTCTGCAGAGATATAGTTCGGATGATTTTTCAAAATAGTTTAGCTAATGCTTTGTCTCAACTTTCTGATAATTTTAATCGGTGTTTACAATGAGTGAAGGAAATAAAAGAAGAGGAAGAAAACTACGTATAAAGTGAGGGTGCAGGAAACGTTGAGAAGACCAATTCTGCTTAGAGCAAGAACATCTTTAAGAGGAGAACAATGGAAATTATGCAGGTGTTAGAAATGATTCCATCATCGCAAAAGACGGTAATAAGTGGAGAAAACAAAACCTAAACGAATAGGAGAACATGATATTACACGATTTACCTCAGGGGTTAATTAATTAACCGATAGCGGAAATGGGTGAAGTTTACATTCCTGCCAACCCAGTTCCATCATAGGAGAAAGTCATTAATGATAAACAATTTGGGAGTTTGTTATTTTTCTCTTAATTTATATTGTTTATGTCTTCATTTCATTGAAAACTTTGAAGCTGTTAATTGTTGGCTTCACCTCGTATTATAATTTATAGTGTCAAAAGTATCAATGTTATGTATTATATAATTAATCATATTCATATTATGTGCTCTGTGTTATATAAAATTAAAAGTTTTTTTTCGTAATATTCTTTAAATACTCATTCACAGTAGTAAATTTATATTAAATGTGTTATGTCTAATTTATCAAAAGGAATGTGAAAACTTCGTATCTGTAATTTATATTCTTAGCAAGTTAAATTTGTATATAAAAAGCATCATGAACGTTCCATTCCTCTTTGTTATGTTAGATTAAAAGAAATCGTCGATTGGAGAAAGCATGGGAGGGAGAAAACCCGTAACGTTTAAGGGAAAACCAAACGGTAGGTTGTTCAAAAAGGAACGAATAGACAGGTTTTTATGTAATATTCAACGGAGGAGCAAATCAGAAAGACTGTATGAACATGTCAAGTAACCAATAGAAAGACGAGACTGAGAGAAAAGTTCTAGAATGTTCTACGGCGAGGGTTTGAAAAATCAAAACAGCGTCTCAACCGACAGAGTTTGAAATTCATATAAAAGAGGGAATTTTCAGGCCCCAGTTAATTAATTACAGTTCAGACACGGGAGAGGCCAGTTCTAAGTTACAGTTCAGATACGGGGGAGGCCTGTTTACTTAGTTACAACTCGGATATGGAGAGGCCAGTTACTAGAAGCCAGGCATAGCCCGAAGTACAATTCTGAGAAAGCAGAACGTATCATTATTAAATTTAAGTTCTCGACCTAAATAAAACAGTTGCCAGTTGGCAAAAGTTGTGGTGAATTGTACTGATAAAGTAGTGTTAAAGTGAACTTTGATGAATATAAAATTATATGGACGAGAATATTGGATAGAATACACACGAGAGTAGAAAACTGAACGTACGCGCCCGAGTGACGTAAGATCATAAGTGACGGAGATATAAATTGTCCTTCATTATAGAAGTGAAATTCGGTGAATTAGATTCAAGTAAAATAGCAACTCAACATTTATCTCAGGAACTCACGGTGATGCTCATAGTTAGCAGAGACTCATACGATAATAAACGGTATTAAAAACTAAATACACCAAAATTTCTTCAACCCACACATCTCTCCCATTCCTTTTTCCTCTGGTGAACCAGAAAATTCCATGAGAATAATAATAGATAGTAGCTATGTAACCATGAATAGTTACAGACGAGCGACGCAGAGCCACATCGAAACGGTGGAGGAGGAAGATAGCATATCGGTTGGCCGAAGTATTCATTCAGCAATCACCATCAAATAGCGTAATTATCAATCAACACATAAAAATAACCAACCAATCATTTTCCTTCCTCCTACCGCCATTAATCGTTAATAAAACCGTCACAATCTTTGCTTTAAGGCTGCTGGTGTATCTAATTGACTGGTACGGCTATATGTCCATATTCCTGATGGCCTTGAATCATTTGTCCATATGCGGAATTTCGATGCATCACTAGGTGTGGGTGTGGAACAGGAATGGCCGGAGAGGTTGGAATTGCACTTTATTTACAGTTAGCATGGATATAAGGTAATATGGTCTAGTAGGGTCGGGACGAATGGCGTTGTCACATACCTTCATACATTAAGACTGAATCCGAGATGTGTCTCAGATATAGAACAGAACAAGTCATGTGTTTTGCATTTATTAGCCTCTAGCTCTATCCTCCACATTATTAATGACTCTTTTGTAGGCATTGGAATCCTTAAGCACTTAATGTCAAGTTAGATACACTCAAACACAGATTATGAGTAATTCATTTAACCTATCATTAACATCACAAAAGTTCATCTAATAAAACCGCCCAACAGGTAATCAAAAACTGATGAACTACAGGCGTAAAGGAAGGGGGTGGTTTGTGCAACGCTTCAAATGCTCTTGCGGATCGCACGGGTTTTGAGTCTCGACAGCTGGACAAGCGCTACTTACATACCAAATCTAATTTTTCTACCACAAAGAGTGGTTTCTTGTATACAATTTCCATTTTCAGAACACCATAAGTGGATGTTGTGCTCACACGATTATTGTAATGCAATCATGTCTCGTCTGAAAAGAAGACAACCTTCAGTTACTGATGAAAGAAACCACTCACAATAACGCACACATGCTACGGGATCACCTTGTCATAGACAATGGGCACATGTACACTTGTGAGGTTTGAGTTTTAACAATTTTGTTGCTGTAACTGTAGAAGATGCTGAAACCGCAACATGTGCTACTAATTTCGGTAGTGACTTCGTTGGCAAACTTTCAAGATTTCCGCTAATTTCATCCAACTTTTCTTTTGTTATAAATGTACGTCCTCGCGTGTTTTTCTTATTTTGAATTGAACCAGTAGTATCAAATTTATTCACAAGATTTTAAATTGCAGTTCTGGAAGGCGGTAAATGACCAGGGAAGTTCCGAATAAATACATCGAGAATGGTACTAGTTGACTCATATTTACAACAATTTACACATAAATATACTTGCTCTAAAGCATTCGCTAACAAATGTAGACTGATGAATAATCGGAAGTTCAAGGAGGGCAGGAAGGCAGGCTGCTGGCCTGAGCCGAGACGCAAAACCAATGCGAGCGGTGAGGATTTACTCTGGAAACCCGAAAGCTCGTGACCTATTGTAGCTCTCTCAATTGCTTACAATCCAATACCATAATGGCCTTATTCCGCTTCATTCTGGTTTTACTGCTGAGAAATTCAGAAGCATATTCATCTCCATTATGACTATCAAATTACCACAAACTAATCTTAGAAATAAAAACACATTTCCTAAGTATGTAGCATTACTCTCAAATTCTAAGACGCAGGTCGTCAGTCTATCATAATTAGTGCGAATGGCGTTTAACATTACGAAGCGAAATTCGTTAAATTATATCACAGAAAGAGTGAAATTCATTCAGGTCAACACTTACTTGTATAAGGTCAAGTCAAGTCTAGACAATGACTCAAACCAGTTGCTATTTATCAGTTTTTGTGCATCTTTTACCCACTACTGTGCGTTTACGTAAATATGGATTAAGGTTTTATTGTATTGCACTTAGATGTTGAACATCACTTTGAATTTCTGTAATACAAGTTTGTATTCATTATAGAACAAATATCATTTTATTTGGTGCAGCCTTAGTTCTGGAGAGCTTGCATTTAGCTGTGAATGCAGGCCAAAAACAACTTTCTCTGTACCACATAACTAAGTTTCATTGACTCTTTCAGCGCTAAATTGAATATAACAAAAATTATATTGGATATTTTTGAATCATTAACAAAATCATTGACCTCTCTTCACAAAATTAACTGCTCTTTTTTGACTTGATTCCCTCCTTTAAAACACTCTTGGCAGAAAAACGCAACTCTGAAATTCATTCAGCTAGAAGAAAAACTATTCTGTGACACAAGTTCCTTACTCTTGTGGTGTATTCAGTATTAAATCTACAAACTTAATGCGACTTGACTGGGAAGGAGCTTGGATGGAACTGTAATAGAATGTCCCGGTACGAAACCGGCTTTAGCCTAAGACAGGTGACATCGTGTCACAATGAGGCAGTACGAGCTGCAGCAAGAACGTTAAAGTCAGACCAGGTCTGAAATTTTCTAATATACACCACCTAGCAGCACGGTTACGTCACCATTGCTCCTATAGGAATATTTATTTCCAACTTCTCTGGCAAACTGCATATGTAATGGAGAATTAACCTATTTTACCGGCCCCCCGTTAAATTTAAAAAGTCTGCAAATTGATATGAATAGAATAAACTAGATAGTCTTTTATTAAAAATAAAAACAAGTCTATTTCCATGACAACTGCTGTCTATAAATTTGGATTCCAGTTGATAAGATGTTCGGGACATGCTATTAAATCGCTAGTGACGCCAAAACACACATCTAATGAATTCAAAAAGCATTTGAAGATTATCGGCTTGCGGAATTCAAACAGAATACACTCACACAAGTAATAAGGCAACCTGCTAAAGGGATATGTGAAAGAAATACTGGTGCGATTAAAGAAAACAATGGAATCACCTACGCCGAACTTTGCACATATTTGGGGAATGCAATAAGCGCAATATCTTCATGATCTTCTTGCTACGAGAAAGTTGTATGCTTGGTAGATTTCACATTAAGTTGACATGCTGAGAACTACTTTATTGGTGCAAGAAATGCTTAAAACAATTCCATGGAGAACAGACAAATTGTGTTTCAAAAATCATAACAGGTGACGAAACACGAATTCGTTGTTTCGAGACACAAAATAAACGGCAGTCAACACTTGGGCCTTCCTTCAAGAAAATAGATCAACAAAAGGCATATAAGGCCTAAGAACTGGTAACACTGTGGTTGCCTCATTCTTTCGTTACAATGCTTCTGTGATCTTTGGTACACCGAGTTGTATAACATTATTTGTTGGCCAAAAAGTGTTTACAGAATGATCTGAAAGCTCAAAGAGATGTCACCCTTCATCATAACAATGCATAAAATAGATAATGGACCCTTTAGTCCCTTCAGCTTGAAATTAATGACTCATCCGCCTTACAGTCCTGTTCTGATAATACAGCCTTTCTTTTCTTTCTCAGTCATTTATATATATATATATATATATAGCGGAAGTGGATGTAGTGTTCTGTTAACTGCTCTGACTGATTATATCAAATGGACAAAGGCATAAGATTTAAGGGTAAATGTTTTGAGAAGCAATAAAATCTAAAAAAACGAATAAATAATGTTTGCTTTGCATATTAGTTTGCAAAAACCCTGGAATTACAAGCTGTGACTTGTCAAATGTGTCTACATTATTTATTTTGATCCAACTGTATTATTTTAAACTGTTCAAAAAAAAATTAAAACCTGTTTAAATCAAAGCCCCAAAATAAATATTAATACAGTGTAATTTTTTACAGTCAGATGTTACGTTTTAAAGCATTATTTAAAACTGTAGTAAATAGCTAAAATTTACTCGTTTTTCTCCGAAAAAAAATAGAAGTTTAATGGCAATCTGCGGTAGGAAATTTGTATTTTGTGTTCTCCGAGGCTAATGTAGAGAAATGAAACCTATTAATGAAATATCCGTCGCCCCAAGAAATTGTTGGGATTGAAGATAACCATTCCATTAGCTTTGTGTCCAGGATTCTTCATGTCAGCTCTTCTGTGGTTTGGAGACGATATATAGATTACTGGAGATACAAGCGGCAGCCCGGACAAGGGCATAAGAAGAATATAACGGGGATACGGGATAGATATCTTGTACTATCAGCTTTGCGCAGACGCAAATCAGAAAGGCAGGGCCGAGATCTGTATCCCCTTTCCAGCCCCTCGTTTGACACCTCAGCACAGGAAGCTCGGCTGAGATTTGTCAGAATCATCTCAACTGGCAGTTCCTCCAATGAAAGACTGTTCTCTTCACAGACGAGTCAAAAGTTCTTTTGAGGTTTGTGATGGTTGTATACGTGTTTGGAGACGTCCTGGTGAACGTCATCATTATTGAGCATGACATTTGGAGGGGGTTTGATTACGATTTGGGCCGGCATTTCTATTGAGTCTCGGACAGAGCCTGTTGTTGTCCCACAGCGCATGAATACTCATGTTTACATTAATGACATCCTTCAACCTTTTGTTTACAGTATGAACTCTCATTTTCTTCTCACACAACACGGAATACCAAAGATGTCCTGCAAGAATGCCAAATTCGGATGTTGCACTGACCTGCATAGAGTCCTGACCTCAATCGGATTGAGCATCTGTGGGATAAGCTGGATTATTCACGAGCGTCCTGCTTTGCCACAAAATCTGGGAGAACTCACAAATGCACTCACTGAAGAATGGGAAAGAATCTCACAAATGTTTATTAGGAGGCTGATGCGAAGAATGCCATGTGGGTGTTATGAAGTCATCGCAACTCACGGAGGACGCACAAGGTACTGAATGTTGAAGTAACCATGAAAAAATCGGTTACTAGACAATATCATCTTACATTTCCACTTTGTTTTCTATATCAAACAATAATTTATTCTATTTCTAATCTTGCGAAATAAAAGCTTGTTAGAATGCCTATTCTAATTTGTGACAATTCTTCAATCTATAATTACAAACTGTTAAAAATTAAATTGTATCAATAATTGTTTTGGGTCTTCGATTTAAACATGTGTTCCTCGATTTTTTTGAGCAGTGTATGTTTTAATTATGTATTAAAGTTTTTTTTTAATGCGGGCTCTACAAGTATCCTGCCCATGCTCTTCATGATTGATATTTTCTTTAAACAGTAAGGTTATTTGAGGTATGGGCCAACAGATCGTAATCTGTACTGGGGGACCGTCAAGACCGTAAAATGTACGTGCAATTGCAGCTTGTAGCTAGTTGAGGGAGTTCGTGTGTTACTCAGTGCTTTCATGGTGTGCTATTTTTTCTTATTAGTTATGCCACTACCTAAGTTTTATGTATGGTACTTATGTGAAAATGGATTCATGCAGAGAAGTGAAAATGTTATTCTCAAGGTAATGTCCTGGCATTGTGTTTCAGATATCGTTCGTTAACTTGTTTAAAAGTTATGTGAGATAGGATTGTTCCATGACAAGAATCGCCGCGCCGAAATATAATGTTGTAAGCAGACACCGGCAATGTACTGTCATTAACGGGCACCATTTTCAATATCTCTTGCATAGTTAAATGCTTATCATTATCATCAGTTTTAAACGCAATATTATTAAACTGGCTTGCCGCAGCATCTCTAACTCCCTTTTTTCGGTTGCAGCGGCTGCACTTCCTCCGTAAGCTTACAGAAACCTCTCTGTGCTACGTTACTATTCGGTCCCCTCCCCACCTTATTTAGTGCAACATCTGTTAATTACTCTGGTTTACTTAGTGATCCTTAGCATGTCTGTACAACTTTACAAATCCGATTTTATCTGAACCCGATACAGAGGAACGTACATTATGCATTCCTTAAGTTGCATTATGAATATGGAATTAGTTAGCGTTTTAGTTTTATTTGTCAGTGTTGTGGCACAACGCTACTTTGCTGTAATGAACGCCCCTTATAAACAAACGTGTCAGCACAAGAGAAGTTAAAAGGCTTTGTCACCTCAGTCATTTTATTTTAGTGAGTTACGAAAGCCCACTCGCTGTTTTCTCTAGGCACATAAACGTACACTAACTCTACGTCAGCGCAAGTCAAAAAGGAAACCTGTGAAAATGTGCGGTTGTGAAACTACGTGCCATTAAGACCAGTTCTGGAGTGCAAAAAGCCTTGTGTTATATGTGGCTTTTGCTCGAGAGTAAATTTGTTGATGTCAGCGTGACTAGACAATGTACCCGGTTTAAACATCAGAGTGCTGAAGAAGCCAGTCTGAGAAACTAATCAAAATTAGGAAAGCCTCTAACCACGGCAGACTAAGGGAATTAACACGTCAGTAAAATTTGTGAAAATCGTCAAATCAGGTAAAAACAGACTACAGGTAAACTGCAATTTCAAGAAGAAAAAGTCCTCCACTTTACAGTCACTTCAGTTCTCCTGTGGTCTACCTGGAGCTCTTCTGTCCTTTGGTGTGTAGTTTTTATACTCTTCTAGGAATTCTGTTGCAGTTAATTATATTTATAAATTTAGTATACTTTAGTTCAGTCTTTATGCCACTGTTTCTAATTCTTCGAATGTTGTACAATTTTAACTAACGGTTGCCTTTTGTTCCTATGTAGAATTTCTTGATGTTACACAAGAGATAGGTTTCCTTATTTGTCACCTGGAAAACGAGTGCTTCCTTTGAAATCTTCACACGTAACCCTGTGTACGGGATCCTTCGACCAGGTACTATGCACCGGATCAGTGCAACCTGGAGCTTGCGAGGGAAGGGACGCTAAACCCTTTGGCGAGACTGCCTCAATGAGGGTTCTCACCCGCTACCCTTGGGTTCATGGGACAGGAATTTATAGCTGGAAAATTAGAGCACTTTTGAGAAAAATATGACAAATAATGAACCATCAATACATCAGAGGCAATGAATTGAGTGTAGCCATAAAGGATCAAAAGAGCACAATCAAGACTTTTCTGTGCTGGGCGCACCACGGCAGCTTCCGACATTATTTAGAAAAGTAACAAAGTGTCAATGTGAATGTTACGAATTTTCACCAGCTCAAAATGGCTGCTTAGCAGCATTGACTATGAGCAATTGCATCCATGTGGAGTGTACAACAGCTTCCAACCTGCCAAATCTGTTCATCAGCTGCCTGTCTTTCAAGTGATTTAATGTGTAATATTCTTAGCATTGGAGTATTTGCAATAAATGCATTTTAAATTTATGAGTTTGCCACTGCAGAACATGTAAACAGCTTTAGCATATGAATCGATGATTTCGGAAGTAAAGACCATTGTTATATGAAACTGAACTCAGCCCAGTGTCATAATCCTTAGAAGCAGAAATGTCTGTGATCGTAGAAAAGGACTCCATTCCTGAACTTTTAATGTGTGAAATTCTATTGTGTTTTTGTGTTGAATACAGAAAGATCTTTAATGCAGGACTGGAGTGCGTTTCTGCAATCAAATGTTGGCAAACAAATGCAGTGTAATATTATTACTTCTCAGTGCATTAAAGCAATTTCTTTGGCATTCTTGCTATGATTATCATAGCTTTACATCCTACTATCTGCACAGATAGATGATCTTGACAGCTGTCTACCCATTAACTTCAAGAAACTGATAGATATAAGAAAATCAGCTGAATTCTGTTCCTAAAGATGAACAAAGTTTCTGGCGTTGTATACTTCAGTAGCCACAATGGAATGAAAATTGCTGCGAGTAAATATTACTTATTAGCCATTGATGTTCTTTTGCTTAATAAATTGTTTCATTTTAAAGCAAAGTTAATTAATATTGAACATTTATTGTTTGTATGCAACATTTTGATACATCGTTGCTATTAATTTTAAAGAAAATGTGTCTTTCATTCAATATTGGAGACAAAAGTAACAATATTGTACGATTTCAATGCATTTTACTGAACATAATATTGACAATATTAAATAACGCGCTTGCATATATTTTCTTACACTTTTATGTAGTTTTACATAAATGAAGTAATTAATCGGTTGTACCTGCCCAAGTGGGTTTACTGCAGAAAGAACCTAAATCCAACACATTTCAAAATCAATGATTCATTACCAATAAGTAAAATTTGTTTCTATAACCATTAAAGTAATAATAATGTATATACATTTAAAGTAATAACAAAAAATATGTTTATATTACTAGGAAAAGCAATTTTTTTCCTTCCAGTTTTCTCAAACTTGTACTTTGTGAACTTAAGTCCTTTCTGCAATTTTCGATGATTCATGTTTCGAAATAAAATATTATCTTTTCGAAAACTTTAAGAGTTAACAGAAATATATATCCAAACAGTTTCGTTTCCCTTACTACGCTCCATTTTCAGTTTTATTCATGTCATTTAGTTCTTTTTCCCTCTATGTATGAGGTAAATATTAAACATGCGCCAAGAAGTAATCTCACTGTGAGATAGTTAAACTTTTTTCTGTGTACTACCCATTGGCAGCTTTATTAAATGGAATTCGGTGCTTATGATTGCCGCATGGTTTTCTACGAGGAAGTGCAAAACAATAAATTTGGCAACTGTAATTGGGGGCGAGGAACACATGCCACCTTGTTTTTCAGCATAATGAGAAACCACACACAGGTGTCATTGGACGTGTGGGGTTTTTCATGCTACCACATCCTGTCTACAGTCCAATTCTCCCCCATTGATTTAATCTATTCCTAGTGAAGGAAAGCCTTAAAGGTGAGCTGATTAGTATGATGGATAGATGAGAGCGTTCAATAAGTGATGCAATACATTGCTTCCCCGATCACGGTTCGCTTTAATTGTTTCAAATATACCAAATTGCTAAGTTTTCGGCCAAGCAACGCTATATTTCAATGCATCCCCTTGCAAGTCTATGGTTAGATGCCAGATCATGCATGCCGTGGTGGTTCCATCTACTGTTGTGACTTTCTCGTCTTTTGGAGGACTGAAGAAATGGAAATGGAAAGACGAAAGATGTGAACGATACAGTGGATGAGGAAGGATATAGCGAAATTTGGTCATCTCTTCTAAGATGCGTGGCTCCGCCTTGACGTGAAGCAGCACTTTGGCCCATCTTTTTGAGGAAGAATGCACTAGATCCACTTGTTCAACTTTCGAAGAATTTTGACTTATACGTCGTAGTTTCAACATGAAGCAATGCATCTATCAAAATAATCCCTTCAGCGTCCCAGAAAAAGATGGTCTTGATTTTAGAAACTGAGGATACTCTCGCAAACATTTTTCCTAAGAAGAGGTTAGTAATGCCACTCATTGAACTGCATTTTCGTCCCAAGCTCGAAGGAGTGAATCCAGGTGTCACCTTCTGCTATAATGCTGAACAAGAAAGCACCACCTTCGGCTGTAACAAACAAGCAACTCTGAACACATGATCGGCGGTTTGGCTTTAAGGAACCATTTAACACGATATCTCTTTGAATATGAGACTGATGAGAGAGGCTTCAAGCTGAACAATGGGTTGTAAATCTGTTGGGGTGTGCCTTGCAGCTTGCGGTCGCACGCAGTGTGAATGATCAGTGAAACTGCCTCGGCCGACTTCAGTTGACAGTGATTTTGTCTCTATATGTGCATTTCTTAAGAATGTTGATCATAATCTCAATTTCTGTACTTACAACGGACATCATTTACACACTCCATTTTGAAGATGGACTGCTTCACTTCTATCTAGAGGAAGGTGAGATAGCGTACGAAAATGCAAAGATACTACATGTGAAATATTGCATTGAGGGCCTGAGAAAAAGCGTGCTGCATGACTTATTGAATACCCTCGAATTACAATTTATGTTATGTTTGATTTTGTCAAAATAAGACGAATTAATGAAAATTGGTACAAACTTAGGAAAAAATAAAAGTGAAATAACTTTATTTATATTTATATTTTATACAATTATTTTAGTCTTTAATACTCAGGAGCAAAAAAATGGAATGATTTAATAGCCGTAAAGATGAGGGGATATGAAAATATAGATTCTTGAGAAATGAGCGTATACAGAATCAACCTTAACATGGAATGCTATAGAAAAATATTTCTTGATATTTTACACAGAGACAAGAGTTTTATGAGCAATATTCTTACAATTTTACGGCATGGACGAGAAACGGAGCGTTTTATTAAAAAGGCGCGCGAAGGATAGAGGAACATCTCCCACATGTGAAGATATAAAAAAACAATAAAATGTAATGGAATAAGCAGCAGCGAGCAAAGGAGATTTATAATACAGATCAACTCCTTGTTCACTGTATGTAAGCAAAATTAAAATATGGTGTATCGTTTTAAATTCTGAGTCCGTGTTAACTCAAATGTAAGAATGGCCTCTATATCCTGAACTCTGCAATCATTCCCATCTTGGGTCAAACAATTTAAACCATAAGTTCCATAACAACACCAGTCTTCCTTTTTTGGCATTGTTTCAGTTATAAAGAAGGTTGTTTGAGACACGGGTCACCAGAGATAATCCAGTCGGTATGGCCGTATAACACATGTGCAGGTGGCAGCTTGTGGTTAGTTTGAGGGAGGCTTTGTCAGCGATTGTTGTGCTGATTGTTCTGGATAGTTATGCTACTACATGATTATAGGCTTGAAGAACGGGATTTTATGTGCACACACGTGAAAACAGATGCTTGCAGGAATTGGTAATGCGATTCGCAGTGTGTTCCAGGTAGAGAAACTATTCGCCAACTGGTTAAAAAGTTAGAAACGTTGAGTTGAGTGAAATACAGGAATAATCTACCCAGTTGCCGGCAAGGTATTGCCGCTGTTGGGGCAACATTTTAATACCTATTATAGCACAGGTTAGTGCTTATTAATTATCAGTATTAAATACAGCTGCGTTTTTATTAAAAGTATACGAGGGCTGTTCAATAAACAAAAATCATATTTTGACATTCTCAATTTTCTGGTGACATTTCTCAAAGTAGACTCAGATGAATGTAATCAGCGATTCTGCCAGTCTTCAAAGACATGCTGGACAGGTTCTTCAGAATCGCCTACGCAGCCTTTGTTCTGGTTCTGATGATGGAAAATTGCCTTCCACGAAGGTGTTTCTTTGGGGACAAGGAAAAAGTCGAACGGGACTAAATCTGACTATATGGAGGGTGAGAGACATTCAGTAATAACATTTGCAATGTGCAAGTATATTATCATGGCGCAGCATTCTGCAAGGAAATCTGGCCTTTGGCGTGTGATATGGCCCTACAGTGTTTTCAGGACATCTCTGTAGTATTGCCCAGTTACAGTTGCATGTGCAGATACTATATGATGGTAAAACATTCCTTAATATGGAAAAATGAGACTAACTTTCCCAGCAGAAGCAACCTCTTCTACCTTCATACTTATTACCACATACAGTATTGCTGTTTGCTTTCTGGATGGAAATGATATAGCCAGATTAGCCTTTGAAAGAAACTCCGCATCTTTCCATAACAACTTCAACTGCATGTAAACCTGCACGCTAACATTCTTTTGTTCGGGAATCAGCAGTCTTGGAACCGACCGTTCACAAACACGTCTCATGTGCAAAGTAAAAATTTCAGAATTTTTGAAAGCGTCCTCGACGTTATTTGATGATCTTCTCTTACGATGACAGCGGCGGTGTTTTTTCTCTCAGGCCCGTAACTCAAATAACTTCACTGTACAATCGTTAGAATTATCTGAAACCTATCATTAGTCATTATAAACAACAAAATTTTCCAATTTTTTCAACATACCACTGACAGTTTTATAAGCACGCAAATTCATGGTTCTGTGTTGTTCTGGAAACCAGACAATTAATGAAGTTAACACAATTGCTAAATGTTTGAATTATTTAACTATTGATTGTAAATTTGATTACATGTCCGGTAAAAAATCGTATATGACAAGTGATCGGTAACTTGCTCAAATAGAGTTCAGTAAATTTCAGACAGGATGTGGCATACACAACTGATATTTGGAAAGGCATAATTTAAACACAAATATAAACAAATGAATAATAATAATAATAATAATAATAATAATAATAATAATAATAATAATAATAATAATAATAATAATAAATGCAGTTCAACTATAATAAAACATCATTCAGGATTTTAAGATAGTTTTTTTTTTCTAAAGCACAAATTGAAAACATAAGAGTGAGTAAGACATCAAATTGATTTAATTACAGAAACATTCATAAACAAAGGGAAAGCTAAGTTTGAAATAAAATTAACCTGGAGGGAGCTTACACAAATGAAGTTTCCCTGAAAGTTGCTAAAGGCAGGGATATTTGCAAACTATCTTTCTTACTTCTGCCTGAAAAGTAATCTGATTTTCAAACATGTTTGCACCCAGTGATAAGAATGCTGGGGCCTCATGAAATAATGTGTGGGACTTTGATTAAGCAAAGAGAAGATATATGGAAGCTACGTTTTGTTATTTCTTGTATTATATTATTACAAAATAAAGGACTAGTTTTCTGCATAGTGATTGAGTTTTTATTTTCAAATATTTTGCATGCATCAAAGAGTTAGTATGTTACAGACCAAACTTTCTATAATAACAAAAGTCCAGCATTTTCATGGATTTATTACATAAACTTATTGTCGTGGTCATATGAATATTTGGTGACATTTGTGATTGAATGAAGTATTATTAGGAAAAAAATATTTCCAAGCTGTAAAGAGATATGTTTTTATTGATTTTCAGAAATTACGCTGAACTGGATTTGTATGGTTATGTAGGTCATGGCTTTGGTGGAATGTAAGACCCAAAGACATTTATTCTACTCAAACATATAGCTTAATGGTTTTTGGCTGAATACTACGCATGAGGCCGTCGGTTGTTTCCTTTAGAGAGTCTCGACACTGTTTTGTCCTATGAATATATTAGGTAATACTGTGCGATCAGGTTTGTTTTCCTCCCGAATGTTTTGCCTATCAGCGTCAGTTGGGTCTCGGTGATTAGCGGCAGGGTTAAACAACAAAACATATCAACAGTATACAAATGAATTTAAGACTTACTCATAGGAAAAAACCTGCGCCGGTGGGGAAAGCAATAATGATCGCAATGTACTTTCTACATATTTCTCGGTTACATCTGCGCACTCTGTTAGTTGATCCATTGTACACAAACAAATGCATGTCCGCCCATAGCTCAACCAAGAACCAGCAACCAAACAATAAGGGATGGCATTATAAAAAATATTTTCATTTTCTATTTTTTCTTTCTTTCTTATAATATAAAAGTGATGTCAGCATGCACATTTTAAATTTCCCCTATGAAAATCAAAGTACATAGAGTCCCAATGAAACATTATACCAAAACTAATAATTTGGATTCTTATTCAATTTGGGTGTTGTTTTAACAAAATTACATTTAAAAATTGTGTGTCAATATTTTTTTCACAAACTCTTTTTTTTTTATTTCGGCATCTACACAGTCATTAATTAATATTAAGGAAACAAAAATAAATGACACAATTAACATTTTTGTATCGAGGTCATTTTGATACGAGTATGGGTTTTGTGAAACGAGACTGTGTAACAAATGTAAATTTTATGATCGTGTTGCAAACAACGTTTTTATACATTACATAAAATGGAAAGGCCTTAGACTCTTCAGCCGGGCCTAGGTACAATTTAAGTCATATAGGTGACTCACGAAAACCGGCACCCTTGACTTCCATGCAGCTCAAAGCACGATTTGGCTCGTCATAGATGAGACGGTATTTCGTGAGCCACCCGATTTAAAGGAGGAATTTTGAAAGAAAGGTAACATTTTTAATGTAGTAGTTGTATAATTACATTAAATGTATAACGGTGTATCAAGTAAGAAGTTTTTAAGTTAATTGCACATCAGTTAGATTATGCTCAATTAGATCAAATTCTGCAAGAAGGAACAAACCACAAATAATGAACGGAATTCAATAATTATTTTATATTTATATGAAGACTTAAACCACTATCACCCAAACTATTAAGTAATTTGTTAATCCCATTCATAATTTTAAATTTTATTTTTAACGTTAGCAGCACTTTTTTCAGATTAAGCATATTGTGGGGCTGGTTCGTTTTTGTAGAATATGATCTATTTCATTTATGAAACTTTATATGTGTAACAGTAGATGTGTTAGACCTAAACCGAAGTATTTACCTTAGTTAAAAGAGGGCCTATAGTTGCGATTTTTCATTGCACAGAATTGGCATAAGACTCTTCTTCTGAAGTTTTAATTTTGGTATAAAATGAAGAACGTAGCTTGCAAACAAAATAGAGCCCGCTTCCAATGCTAAGTTCAATTTCGGATAACATAGATGGCACTTGGTAAAGCTGGATTCAAATTGGGCGAAAATGTTTTCGTTCACTCTCTTCATTTACAGTGAATATCATGTTGTAAACATAGTAAAAAAAAAAGTCACAAAAACACAAGGCGCTTGTACTAAGTAAACTTTAGACATATTCTGGCTTAGACCACTCCCCCCCCCCTCCTGAAGATATACATTGAATATTGAATTTTCTTTGTTATGCGTAAAATTAATAGCAGAGCTTAAAGTGATTACCCTTTTTTTTTTCTATATAAAGTTTCACTTTACACACTGATAATAGAGCATAAAATTAAACTTTAAGCACTATTGAGGAAACAACTCGTAACAAATCATTATGAAGAGAGTTGCAAAACAACCTAGGTACATCGACTCAATATTTTATTTTGGCTTTGGCTAATTAACATGTGCTAGGTAGCTCACACATTAACGATTCAGTCACGGCGAGCCGTATAATGAAGGAATGCTGAAGGGAAAAGGAAACTATATTATCGAAACTAATAGTTAGTGGACATTTTAACACAAGTAAGCCGTTTGTGCATAATAAATGTGTGTTCTGCAATAGTAGAGGGGTACGTCATAGCGGTTCCATTTAGAAAAAGGGGGAAGAATTTTTCAACTAAATTTCTTGGTATTGGTATTGTTTAAATAAATGGCGTACAAAGGGATCCGTTGTGAACGCGAAAAAACAAGACAAAAAATTGAGTCGTGTCCGTTCTTATACATGTTGCGGTCGTGGACATCCAACATTTTTGTTTTCTGTAGCTACTCTAATTTATGAAAGATAATTTTGCTTTAGTGCTCGAATCTTCTACTCTTTCGTAGTTATTAAATCACCGTAACTCGTATGCTTGCACCATGTAGCTTTTGAAATGTGACTTAAAAAGGCAAAGAAGTTGTACAGACATTTTATGGTATAATGGAAAATAAGTTTATGAAATTCAAATATTGTTTTTTGAGGAAATTCGTTCTCATTCCAATTATTTCTCTGTGTTATTGGTGAATAGCATGGGGAAAAGATATAAAAATACCATGGAACACACAGATGCAATGTCAATACGATTGCTGGCTGCTGTAGGATGAAAAGAGGTACTTGTCATTATATTTAGAGAATGGTTTTCAGTGAATGTTACGAACCTGAAATTATTTTAATATTTTGATAGGAGTTATATTGACAAGAATGCACATTATGCAGTTCTTGCATGTACTCCTGTCTAGTACTTATCTAATACCCACCCCTCTTCCCGTCATCTCCATGTCCACGGTGGAATTCTTTGTTACCTCTCTTGTTCCTCATGGTTGGGGCAGGAAAGGGAGTTATCAAGAATAATGAAACAATGTGTTATAGTACAGTCCTGTTGTCTGCGGCACAGATATTTTGGATAAAAGGGGGTAGCATGCGTTTAGATTTAGCTGCTAAAGGACTGAAGCTCTCTCCGCTAATCCAACCCAATGAATTTGTGAATTTGTTATTATATAATGAAGTGTTATTAACAAATAACATTTGTTATATATGATATTATATAGGTTTGTTAAGGTTAATTCATTGTGTTATAAAATTTTTGTTTCTTTTAATTTTCTTGTTTTGTTTAACTGCAAAAAGAACGTATGTGCTGTAAGCTTTTTGAAGTTGCGTATCACTAAAGTTCATTTAACATTCCTTAAACTGAGATTTAAAAGATTTATTAGCCAGGTAATTGATCTAATGTTTTAAATTTTAAAACTATATTTTATATGGGACACTTAATTTCCAATTTTAAAGTTATGATACTGAGTGCATTATTGGGTGTAAGCCAATGTTAAGATTTTTTTCGCATGCTAATCAAGTTTTGTTTATTGTTTAAATAAATCACAATATTTGCAAATAATTTTCAGAATCATATCCTTGAGGTTTTTATTCTAGCATGCTTTCTAATTCAACTGTTGTCTAGGCCATAAACTGGAAGTTATACAATTAAAATTAAAATAATTTGGTAGTTGATATGGAGGGAAAATTGCAATATTAATATACCCTTTTAAATAAACGAATTTAAGTATATTACAAAGTTGTTTTTTGTTTTTTTTAATTTTATGCAATATCCAAATTTTATTAGTGTATAGTGTATATCGTAAGAGCTAAGCTAAATATGATACAAGAAAATATTAAGAAGAAATAATTGATGTTAGGGTTAAATCATGTTTTAAAGTTACGACCTACAAATAGTTTAAATGAAACTGAACCCTAGGAATTTTGAGACCTTTTTATGTTGTCAATGGTTGGCTTTCAATTTCTGTAACGAAACATACTGTATGGCTTCCCAGAGTTTCATGTTTTCTACATAATACACAGTGTTCATTTAAATAAGGGTAAATTAAATGTTAATTAACAGCGGTATTAACGCTAGCGGTGACCATGGCTTAGAATAGAAAATGAATAAATTTACACACGAAAATGAACCCTTTGCCTACAAATAACAATTCCCCAACAAAAGAGAATCAAATTTCCATTCGCTTATTTAGCCTCATCAATTGGATCCAGCAGCGAATGCTGGTATTAGAAACAATGGATGTTCACAATTTTTCAAAGTGCCAACTAGTATTACGCGAAATATATTGTAAGCCAAAGAGTTATTCAGCATTAGAACCGCTTATTACATCCACAACATCGTTTTTATGTCTGTGAGCACTAAACAGAAATGTTATTAACTGGAAGTAAAGCATTCAGCTCGCAAAACCGAATATTCAAACAACGTCGCACTTGTCTGAACACTTTTATATGTGAAGAGAAGGACAAGGTATGTACTATTTTACAGATGAATTTTAGGCTTTCTTTAAACTTGCCAAAACCCCTCTGACACTAGCCAAGTGTAGACTTAACAAATTATTTCATATGGATCAGAGAGGAATTTAAAAAATCAGTTCTTGATGTACTCTCCAAAAAGAAACAGGGGAGGCTTAGGTTAGTGGAAAGTCATTTTTCTTTGAAATGAAACGTCACTGTAGACTGCACCATTTTCTGTATTCACCTGCTGATAAACGCTTCCGAAATCATCTGATTTGTGGATAACAGTCAATGTGAATCAGTTTTCATCCGATAAGCAGAAAGGATCAATAGCGCTCGCAGCATCCTAGAGCCTAGAAAGGAGAAATATCCCAAAGTGCTTTCTTAGTGACTTTTGTAATCTATTGAGTAATTGTCTTGTTCTAACCTTTGCCCTATCCTACGCTATCCTGAGTATGATCCCGAATTGTCTATGACATTATTTCATTGTACTAAATTACTCAATATTTTATCAGATATCACTGGTATATAAAATTAATTTTTTCCTGCTTTTTTATTTTTCTACCTGATTATATGTAATATGTGCCCTGAGGTCAAATATGTTTTCAGCTTTACTCTATGGGTCTGTGTTTTTAAACAAAATCAATCAAATGTAATAATGTACTTATATTTTTGATGAAATATTATTAAATTTTAAAACGTATAGCTAAGACAAAACTGTTTTTGTAGGTTTCGTTTTAACTTAAATATTAACGAATATAATGAAAAAAGAGA
Source organism: Metallyticus violacea (assembly GCA_030762175.1). Taxonomy (NCBI): domain Eukaryota; kingdom Metazoa; phylum Arthropoda; class Insecta; order Mantodea; family Metallyticidae; genus Metallyticus; species Metallyticus violacea. Next base: position 35,737,422 of record CM060839.1, on the reverse strand, counting down.
GCTTGTGTTAATAATTATGAATTTTCAAACGTTTTTCACTATTAGGTATTAGAAAAATTAATGTTTTAAAGTCTTTAACCTTGTTCTTCACTCATTGCACTAAGATTCGCAAGGAAGTAACCAATATGCCTGTTAAGAAAATGCACTTTAACACTCCATTCTACACCTGATTACTAAAATTTTGTAACATTTCCTTCAAAATTTCTTTATAGTTCACAGATTTTTGGTTGCCAAGAAAGTTTTCTGTTACTTTTTTTTTGTTTGCCAATCATGCTGACTTCTCTAACTCGGACATCGACTGAGGAAAGGTCTCATCCTGCATAAGCTCATGAATGGGGTACATCGAAAATACCTGCTGCTATCTTAGCTTCAGTTTTCTGTGGGAACTTCGTAAAAAGGAAGTTGAAACAATCACTAACTTTATTCAGAGCAGTAACAAATTCATTAGGTCTGACTTGATATGGAGTAGTGGAAGAAAGACATTAGAAGAAGAAACCAATGGTTTCATACTTCACACATTTTTTTCTCCAGGAACTAAATTGCTCCTTTGTGGCCTTTTTTTTCTGGTCCAATGCTCTAATTTAGCCCTGTCACACTCAAAAGTGGGCAATTTATTACCTTGTTTAAATAACTCAGAATATTTATATTATATATCTGCTATGAACAAATAATAAACACTATTATTTTCTATAATAACGACTTGTGAAAAACTGTAGCCCAATGAGGCAAAACTAAGACTGGTTTGAGAGATTTTATGCGGTAAGGAACCATAAAATATAATGAGGTTTCATCCGGCAAAAATTGTGTACAACAGTGAAATCAATTGATTATAATGTTTTATAATTATGTTTTGGGTATTATCTATAAAAGATCGCCAGCAAAACATAGATAATAGTTTTGACTAACGGATATTGCTTCGTACTTCGCTTTCTGGCTGAATTTTGCTGACTTCAAATGTAGGGTGATAAAAACAGCCTTGTAAAAAAAACCGTTTGTGCTATAAAAATAAAGAAATAGGGAAACCACAAAAGGAATATGCACAGAAAAGGATTGAACGGCAGCGCTCAAGCTTCTCTTCGTTTTGTGTATATCCGTCCCTTTTGTGAGTGGAGAGTGAGACTTAACCTTCCCGTTATCGCATCACACAAGCCGTCACGCCACTCCCTTTTGATGACATGTTCTATTCCATATCTCTGCGCGCATAGCCGTGTTTTAAAGCAGCGCTCTGGAGCACAATTGAAGCGATCCTCAAATTGACCAAATAGTTTCTCTTTTCATCCCACCGTTCTTAACAGGAAGGAGATGTTCAGCAATTGATACTAATCCAATAACAATTAATTGCTGAACAAAATCAGTGCTCTATAATTATTACGAAAAAATAATGGCAATACATATTACATCTCCGTGAAAGTTCAAAAATGAGACAGCAGAACGGGTACTACATTTATTTCTCTTGTTATCCGTGTTATCCATTATGAAAGTATATGTACATGTGTGTTCATTCAAAAAGCAACATGTTGGGCGTCTAGAACGGCACATGTTTGTGACAGTCAATAAGAATGCTAAAAGAACTTCCCATTATGCGGTAGGTAACATTCAATTCGAAGTTGATTATGCCTGTATATATGAAAATAGTGCTGGAGCCAGGAAAAGGAAAGTAAATAGAAGGAGAAAGAAAATAGGTATATCGAATAGTATACATTTTGACTTCTTAATTATTGCCTGTAACATATTCATAACAAATTTGAATGATTAATTATTTGATATTATACAGCGGTTACCATCAGACCTTACTGACTAAAAAGTGTGTTTTCAGACAATGGCCAACATATAATACTAGCAGTACAGAAAACAATGAATTGATGATACTGGGAATAACAGCAGTAAATCGGTGTTTGTGCAAATAACACGAAAAAGGTTTGATTCTGCAGCCTGATTTTTGTTCTATAGTTTTCTTCTTAATTTCTAAATTGATACTAAGGCAATGAGCCGTGTAGTGAACGTTTTTACACTTTGTGTTTTAGAGAAGCTGTAGTGTCAAGATGTTACTACACTTTAGAGCATAACATTTTTGTGGAAACAAACTCTTGCAGAAAAGTGAAACGGCAATATTTAAGAAAATTTCCCCGTGTTCCTATTACTTGCAGATATACTGTTCGAAAAGCAACCGAAAGTAAACCGCCGTGTGCTCATAGAGGAGAAATTTGATGAAATTGGGGAAGGGTTAGAATGAAGTCCAAAGAAATCTCTGCGAAAGCTTGTACAAGAAAGAGAAATCTCGACTTGGAAACCCTCCAAAAGCTTTAAACTTAAAACTGATGTTCAGGAATTGCAGTCACGTGATGTTGCAATTAGCACACATTTCTGTAAAGGGGTTGGATGCTAGGAAAGACCCTATTAGCTATTTTTTTTTTTTTTAAATAGACGTAACAAGGTTTCGTTTAAACAGATAAAGGTATTGGAGTGCAGAAAAACCCTATCTTGTACACGATATACCATTGCTAATTGGTGAATGGTGTGCTGTGGATGCTTATAGAGTTATATGAACTATATTTTATAATCACCACGGTGACCGAGATCGTTAAAGACGATCGCGAGGAAGAGGTCTGGGGTTCTATTCCAGCCAGGACAGTTTCCATGATTAAGTTCTTTTTTCAGGTTTTCCTAGTCCTCATAAATGGAAATTGCGGGGAGGTGCCTTAAATTTTGGTCTGTAACGCTTCCTTCCTTTAAAAAAAAAAAAAAAACACTTTATAATTTCATGTGTGTCAACCACCTGTGATGCCTCAGCACTAATAATGGGCGTTAAACTCTATTTGGGGGGGAAAAAAAACATTAATGCAAAGTGTCTTAACATGTGTAATGTGTGATGCATTAGATATCTGTGAGTTTAAATCGAGGGTTATGCATATGCAACTCAGTTGCCAGGCAGAGGGCTTTCCGCTGCAAACGTGTGATAGGCTCACGGATGAACGTCCATTTGAAAGCATGCATTTTATGATGCAATTAGCAAGAGTTGAACCAACAGTTTTCATAACCTCTCCCCCGTTTTTGCTTTTGGGCGCACATAATCGTTCCAAGAGACGGGCAGATAACATGACTTAAAGTGCGAGAACTAAGTATGACGAGTGTGTGTGTGAAACAGCTAGTACGTATTTCTATTTTGGTTTGCACTTTTGGCTTCTTTTCAACATAAACTCCTGATGATTATTCAAAGATGTATCGCAACCAAAGAAAACGTTTAATGCTAATGAAAAGTTATACAGTTGACAAGGAGTAAATGCTCACGAGTTCTTTGTGCGTGAAAAGGAAACTTTATATTTAAATGGTAGTAGAATTTAGTATGAACTTCAGTTAGTGCCTTATTGAGGAACAAATACACCGGTTTTAAATGAATCAGTGAGGAGGAAGAGGGTCGTGCGGGGCGTAGTAGCCAAGCTAGCAAAAAAGGATTACACACGCAGGAAGAAACTCCAAATGGAAAAAGTTCCTACTGAAAGGGTGTGGGATCTTTGGGTTGAGAATTTATCCTAAGAAACTGGGAAATATTAAGACAAGAGAGCATTAGCTAGTTAAAATATTACAACTTGAAACAAATCATTCAGCATGGTGTAGTTTTCTAACAATCAGCCTGAAAACTGTATCACAATCAAATTAGATAAAGCGTAAGATGTTTCATGATGCATTTAACAATCGTATTTTAACTTCATACATTTAAATACTTTAAACATTACATTACAGGGAAAATGCATAGGGTACTGTAGAAAATAGAGACCTTCCAATGCAGATAATAAATTTAAATTATGGTTGATGATCACACTTTTCCTCGAAGGAGCAGATCGTGTAAGGTTCACGTTGTTTAACAGACAGGTATGTAGTAAGAAGTTAAATCTTTCAATGCCTCAAACAGGGAGAAATATATTTCCTAAACTCTGCAAACTTACAATTTAAACTATTGTGTTTTTTTTTTTTTTTTGTAACGATAGATTAAATATTCCAACAATAGAACGTAAAAAAATTTATTTCTGGCCAATAATCACGGAATAATAATGGAGAGAGTAAATAAAGTAAATAAAGTAAATAACACACGAACTTTCTTTGCCAATTCTGCAAAGTGAAACACAGAATTTTTCTCAATAACAGCAGGGTTAATATAATTAAAAAAAAACTAAAAGTGATAATTTAACACAAAGTTAACATCAATATCTAGTCCATCTTTCACTGTCACCGCATTAATTCGTCGAGACAAGGACTGGACAAGATTGGAGCTGATTCTTGATAGACTTCTAGTGCTTTCCCACACCTCTCATACATGACATCTTTGTTGTTCATTTGTTTTATTTACGGACGCTCTTTAACATCTCAGGTCATCAGCGTCCCGTTCAATTCAGTGCGTGAAACGACACAAATTTTGCTCAGAGGTCTCTTCTTTCAGGCTTGAGGTTCTTTATCGTGCCGTAAATGTATGACACAGGACCCACGGCTTTACTTCCCTTCCGAAAGAAGCCATACTTGGGATTTTTACAACCGAAACAAATCCATTGGTCCTGTCCCGGTTTGAAACCCCGATCTTTGGTTTAGAAGGCAAGTGTGGTTACCGCTACACCACCAGAACCGACATACTTGATTTCTGCAGTTGCTATCCTTTCTTTCCTATGTCGCAAACACGAACTGGAATGAGCCTCATATGTTTTGTTGAATTGAGGTCTGGGTATTTGGTTAGGACGGGCTTCAGGCTGGCTAGAAAGCCGTGTCTTTGTTAATTTCAAAGTGTGCACATTACTGTTATTCATAATTAATAGTCGACATTTCTTCAGTTGTATAAATAGCTCGAATGTGGGCAACAGGCTGCCTTCGGTGTATTCTTCCGAACTCATATTGCTGTACATCTCAATAAACACTCTGACCATATCTGAGGTCATCCATCGCCAGAACGTGAGCGTTAACCTGTCACTTCTTGCTCTTGCAATAAAACGTTCGGGAGAGTATCTGGTGTTGTCAGGTCGCCAAAGCGAAAGTCTACCATTTTCATCTGCCCAGATTACAGAGTTCCAGAATTTCGCAGGAACAAACTGATATTGCGAACAGAAGTCCATTCGAGCCTCATGGTATTCATTCTTTAACGCATCGTTCTTAGCGGGCCACTTGTGACGGATTCCAGCGGCATTAAGCAAGGCTACTTTAGGTCTGCGCTGAAACTTGAGTTGCAACGGAGAAAGGATTTTGACTGCAATCTGCAGTTGATCTTCCTCTTCTGTCTTCTTGCTGGGAACACTAGACTCCAGCAACTCCAGCGTTTACGCGCCTACCTTCGTGTTGGACTGCTAACTAGAGATGGCCTTGACAGCTCAGCTGGCTAGAGAAAATAGGTCAAGAGCAGAAGACCGGCAGGTCAGTGGTTGTGGAATCAAGTTCCTGTGTTATCTGCACGCCAAGGGGAGTTAATTGCAGATAGAGGTAGAAGTTGAGGGGCATAGTAAAATTGATGATATTGTTGGAACTGTGCAGAAGGGCAACAGTTAATAGTGTGAGAATGCAACAGCCAACTGGAAGCCTTTAGACAAAGGTTCTGATTTGCAATAGGTTGAGGAAGAAAGAGAGAAGGTTGTGAAGCTTGGGTTTTGGAACTGCTAAGGAATGCAGTGGGGATTTCTTTAAGGAAATGGTGACTAAGGTGCTTAATTCTGCTGACGTCAGTACTGTTGGTGGGACTGGTTGGAATGTAACAGCTACCACCTGCGTTACCGGCTTGTGCCAACGCGCATAGTGCAGTTTGTATGGTGTTGAAGGGGCATCTGGTCCCTCATCCAAGAGTCGACCACGTCCAATGCGTTTTAACTTATCCCACGGTTCCAAGGGGACCGCAGGAGTTTATCAGTCGATTGACGAGGCGTCGGTAGAGGTTTGTGGGGGAGGGGACTGAAGTATCGGAAATTTTGTATCAAGCCCGCCGAAGCGAGGATTTACTTTGCTCACTAATATCATCAGGGACCCAGCACCTTGGGAGCACCAGATTTGCGCTTACTTTTAAAGCCATTTTCTCCTTCCTACTGGTAATGGCTTCTTCATTCCACTGCTTTCGCTACATCGTATGTGAGATGCCTATGCTTCCAAATGCCAACAGTGTGTTACCTCCTGAAGTGTAAGGCAGGGTTGACAACGAGTAACTAAAGCTCTTCAAGCACTATAAACTTATGATGTCAGCCGAGAAAAAAACAATGCGCAGATGCAAGGAGAGAGAGAGAATGCACTATGCACAGATGACCAACGTAAGGTCATCTAGTAGTTTTACTAGGCTGACCAAACGTAAGGATTTTGCTCGGCCAATCCCAGCCTTTATGCCGATGTCCCAGTGTCCCGAGAAATATCTTCGAGACATGCAACTGTCCTGATTTTTATAAAGAAGAGAGGTACTATTTCCCATAATTTAATTTATTTTGGTCAGCCTAGTTTTGATGTAATGAAATCTATTATTATTGTAAAATGTTGTTTCAATCTGTCAAGTTAGTTCAGATTTTTATATTAATGTTTTTAAGCATTGAGCACTGCAATAAACTCACTTAACTGATAAGCGTTATTATTTTTATATGTAAATGCTCAACATATTTTTGTGTATTGTAGAATTGCTAGTCTTTCATTTTGTATTGTGAGAGTAATTTGCAACAATCTATGCACTAAATATGTTTGCTCCAAAGTTTAATAATTATTATAATATCGTGTAGTAAAGTAAATTTTCTTTCTAGTTTTAAAGATGTATGTGCGTTTATCGTGGGTAATAATAATAATAATAATAATAATAATAATAATAATAATAATAATAATAATAATAATAATAATATATAGGTAAGTTAAAGATAGAAAAAGTTGGAAGGTTTTTAGCACGGAAAATTTGGTCAGGCAATCAACGTATAATGAGAGCCGTTGAGCCAATTGTCAAACCCGAGTAACTTCACCATGTTCATTGTCTTAGCCACATCTCCAAGGACAAAAATTGAGCAAAAGAGGCACAAGTGCTGTAAGTTCCCTTTATCCTTCATTCTTATTTGTATTCTTATTTGTGTGGGTATACATGACAATTTTTAGAGGGAATGTGAAGGCAAACTATTGATTTTTTTTTATATTTAAAAATACAAAATTAATTTCAGAGTATTCTAAATTACGTGATATAATTTTTATTGTGGTATGTTGCCCAGCAGTTTTTATTTTATTTTTGAAAATACACACGCATAGATTAAAAATTACTGATTTCGATATTATTCATTTCAAATTTATATAGCATTGGAACCTATTGAGCTAGGAAAAATTTTGCTTTGGCTGTCGACTATAACAGCTCTAAAGATTCTAAATATGGCAAAGGCATTTGAAGCTGTAAATTAATTTTTACAGCTTCAATACCGTATCCTTCAATTATACATTTAGTAGCATTTGCAATAAACTTGTAAATTTCAAATTTAAAATTAACAACATGCAATTTTTAAAATTCTTCCAACATCCTTTTAAATGTATATGCATAAGTAGTCATATTCTTTTAAAAAAGTTGGGAATTCTTGGACTCTCACATGCCCACACTGGCGTTCCACTCTACTCTACTTTCCAAAAAACTTGTAAATTCCATTTCGGGATCACCTAGACGCTCTATCTGCAGCTAGTAAAACAGGGAGCGAAATCTGCGTCGTCGGGATGGTGACAGACGGAAACCTTGTGCCATGTTTTACTTCCCCCTCAAAAAAATTAAATTAAGCAGTACTGAGGGAACAGACAGTTAACAGTGTTTCACAGTCAAGAGGTTTTGTAACCTACATAACTAATAATTGATAAACGATGTATTCAAAGGTAGTTCTAGCCTAGAGACGGGGCGCCCCCCTCTCTGGTTTTTATGAAATTATTTTAAAAAACTTTAATATTGTTGCTATATTTTTTTTTAAACATAACAACCTAGTTGATTGAATTAGCTTAACTTTACATGCATTTTAAAATGTTATTCGTGCCATGCATATTATTTTTACATATAGGGTATCATGATTAAAAACTACAATCGATGAAATAAAGTATAAAAAATATTTTTAATTTGTATTGTATATCCATTCAATGCATACTAGATCGTTCGATACAACCCTCAATGTTCTCGCAATGAACATCGGACAGTGCTGGTTATTCTTAACAATCGAAAGCCTTTATAGTTTCGCATCTGTTTTCAGTAGCAAATAATAACTAGTACTGTTCCTGTACTAGTGATGTGATCACGCGAGTTGGGAGATTCGGATGATGTCGAATCTAAGTAATATTTTAAAGTATTCTTCTTTTTCTTTTTCCACCCTTAATAAGTGCAACTGTGATACTCTAGCAGCAGTGATACTAGAAGCGAATTAGAGGTTCGATAAAAGCAAAATAAATTACTAGCAAAGTTAGAGTAAATGATAGAGGACGGTGTGAGCCAGTTGGCCGAAATGCCTCAAATTCGCCGCCCTATTGAGGAAAGTACAGCATGGGTATTTCAGCACTAAAGGTCACATTTTTTATTGAATATTTATTCCTAAATTCTTCTTTATTCCGTTTTAGTACTTTCATGTGCTAGGGATCAAATTTTAGTTACTATGTAGACAATATTAATACTAACGTGCCCTCACTTATATATATATATATATATATATATATATATATATATATATACAGAGTATTGTTAGATCATAATCATTTCCATAAAAATGAGTGTGCCAATGTTGTCCAGTATATTTTAATAATTACAATTAGAATTATTTTAAAAGTTGCAGGACATAAAATTAATCATTAAATAAATAATAAAATGATGAGGAGTGTTGTAAGTTTTTAATAAATTGTAACACTTTTATAACACAAAAACTAAATAGAATCGTATTTTAAAACTGGTGGGGAAAGCCTTTTGAAATAATGTTAGATTATATAACACGAGGCAAAGACATTTGAGAACAAAATTAACAATCAACTTGTGACAAATTACGAAGGATCCGGGTTCAAATATTGCAATACTCCTATTTCACATTCATTTCTTTGTCTTCGTGACATGATCTCTTGAGGTATCCAACTTTTTTATAATATGCCCAATAGAATGTAGCTTCCATTAAGTGACGAAAAATGGGAAAATAAATATAGTTAAAATAATTAATTAACTCCGCATGATTATAACTGGGTATTTAGTTATTAGCATTTGAATTGAAATCTAATCCTTTCAGGCTTCCAAATAAGCGCCCATACATAATTAATACATAGTGTGGATTTTCTCTTATGATTTAATGCATGAAAACTATACGCACACCTCTACACAGTTAATTTAACTCATTTTGCTCTTTAGTCAAGTTAATTTCTCAACATTACCAAACGATAAGCATAAGTTGAACTGCGGCCAATATTTACATCGCCAAGGAATTGTGAACAACGGAGCATTTGTCAGCCGGAAAGGAAAGTCAGATTTATGAGAAGTGGTCGGGAGGCAACAAGTTGCAATGTTGGTATTACGACAGTTTCTTGCACTCTACTGCGGATACGGGTCTGAAGGCGGACAGCAATGGATGGTGTCTGGCACCATAAGATGATAAAAACGGTTACTACAAGCATACAAAAACAGTGTGCTCTCTAGCGACGCCATGATTTACTGAACTTCAAAAGTAGCAAACCGGAATGAAATTCTCGGTATTGTACTTATGTCCACAACAAATTAGGCCAAGTAAGTTCTATAAAACGCCGTAGTTGTGCATTTGATATTTTTACAAATAACGAAGACTTAATAATATTATAATTTCACATTCTATCACGTGTCTATAGGTAAATTATGTACGAGTTACGGCCCATAAGTTTCCAACTTGACCATGTTAATTAATAGAGTACAAATTACAGGTATCGTTTTTCAAAGTAATTTCTCTTTACTTCCATTTATTTCCCACGTTTTCCTAAGCTTTGGCTTCAAAATGCTGGAAGTATTCAACTAATTATCGTTCGTGATTTTCAATTAAATGTATTTACTTTATCTACATTAAATCTTAAACAAAAATGCCAGGTCAGATTTGACTTTTGTAAACAGGACGTAGCCTAGAAACTCCGGTAGTTGGGTACCTTTCGGATTTATAACTATACATTTCTTTTACACCACTGGGTGTATCCAGTGACCCAGGTATTTGTATCAAAACGGTTGCTTTTATTGCAAAGATTGTTAAAGCTAAATTTTGTATTAATTATCGGGTTGATTAACACTATAAGAAAATTGCACTGTTTGAACAAGTATAATGACAAAAATTTTAACAAGGGTTTAGACTGTTTCATCTAAAGACTTTATTAAATATTAGTGTTTTAAATTTGTTTTCCTGGTTCAATGGGGCAAATCTTTAAACATTCATTACGAGAGCCTTTATGTTTTAAGATTTGCTTTTGAAAGCATTGTCTTTTAAATTTTACTTCCATTAATGCTGGTCTACGTTTTCCTTTTACTGTATGGTAAAATTAAAATTGATATATTGCTTTTTACAGCTTATAATGTTGGATTAAAATATTTTGCACGTGTTATTTTTATGGTTTCAGTTATTTAGTAATTTATATTTAAATAATTATTTTTTAATTTTGTAGGTTCTACTATTCGCCTCCCTTGAGTAACCTTTTCGTGGCTACATCCTGCGGGTTTTCCTCCAACAACTTCATCAAGCAACAACTTTCAAATATCAACAGGAGGATATCAAGTAAATTTTTTTCTAGAAAATGAGAATATCTCAATTTGTTATGAACGTACAGGTGGCATAAGATTCTTACGCATTAAGAAACAATGTGAAAATGATAAGAGTGGCGAAGTGAGTCTAGAGCTTTATGATCTATGCGTATCTACTTGCTTAGATATCGTAGACTAGTGTGGAGTACAGTTCGTAGTTACTGAGACAGACAGATTTTTTTCGTATTTTCTTGAAGGTGAATGAGGCACACAAAGGTGGAGCGTGCATTTAACACTCCAGGTTAACTCGTCAAGCAATGTCAGATCTCATTTGTAAGGCAATTCAGGGCATCGCCAGTAAAAGAAATTTGGCGAAAATTCTTGAAGCGCCCTGGATATCAGGGGGCGGAAGTAGTTTTGGCGACGGAATAACTTAGTAACATTTCTGGCAACCAATATCTGACCTAATCCATCCAAAATTTTCCTGTGGAGTACTTTAAAAGTAGTGTTTGCAACACGTCTTCCATTACACATCAACTGGGAAGAAGTGATAAAAGAGAACATGTAGGCCACTTATGTAATCTCTGGACAGTGTTACCGAACATTTCCAGCACAGCCTGTATGAAGGGCGTGATTCTCTTTAATCAAGGTATTTTATTGTTAGAGATGGATTTCTTCGCTAACAAGATATCGTAAGCCTGATGTGAAGTAGGGTACATAAGGTCAAAGGGAGGAGGGGATTAGTTTGTAGATTGAATGCAAAATATGCTGCTGTTTACATCGGAAGGCTAGGCAGAGTTCACGGTTAGTTACTCTGTATGGTTGGTGTTAAAGCAATTTCAGTCCATGGTAGCACATGTGCTATCAGTAGTTATTGCATATTGTAGTCTTAATCTAACGGAGCATTTCAAACATTCACTTTGGATTGCCCTAAATTAAAGTGTTATCATTCTGACTGGTATCGTACAAAAAACAAAGTTTTATTTAATAAAATATTTATTTAAATAATTATATATTTTTAAAAAAATCAAACAGTCTCGAAAAGTTATCTACATATGAAGGAGAGAAAAATGTTAAATAAATCAAATTTGAACATCAAACTCAAAAAAAGTAATACGTATGTTGCTTTAAGTAAGCCAGAATTTTTCCAAACGTTGAATTTAATTATTTTGATTATTAAAATGCTACAAAAGCATATAAGTTTAGTTATTTTAGTTGATTTTTCTATAATTCTTATTAAACATATATACAGTCTAGTGTAAAGTTAAAAAAAAACTTATGAAATAAATACAACCATGTTTGCTTTCCAGGTTTTACGTATAAAGCTTTAGATGAGTAACTTTATTTCTTAATCCCCTAATTTTTACATTTATATGTTTTATTTTTCCTTTCATTCATCTTTCAAATATTTTTACACCGGCTTCTGTCGGTGTTTGTTAGTGATTGCTAGTCAATTATATATAGCTCTATTTTACCAAAATGTCAATAGAAACTTAATTTACCAAATTTATACGTAAACTGGACAAAGCATTTCTCTGTAAAATAAGGGAAATTTGCTAAACAACATTACGAGCAAATAGAAACAAAGAAATAACGTGGAAATGAACAACTGAAACGCGAAAGCGTAAACAAGCGCAAAGCTGCACTTCACGCTCAAGAGGCCTTGATTTGCATTCCTGCTGGGGCACGAGTATTGCGGTGTATGTGAGGTTGCAAATAGCGTATCACTCCGTAAAGCCGTGATTGGCTTACGACTGAATCTCGGCTATGCTAAAGTATTTTTCGCTGCATGCTGAGTTTAGGTAATGATACCTAGTCATAGAGTTTGCCATTGTTTTAAAGATGAACCGCTCATTTCAAATATTTGGAGGTACGGCTTTAAATGCTTAAGTTAAAATAAGTATACATTGTAAATAAGAGTATGTAACATAACCATATAAAATGTAAATACTTAAAGCATCCCAATGCAAATTGCAATAAAACATTAGACTCGATACGTATGCCAATATAATTGAATGCTATGTACGTTAAAAAGCTAAATATAGCCTATTGTATCACTAAAGGCAAAACATACTTGCCTTCTAAACCCAAGGTCGCGGGTTGAATCCTGGCCAGGATCGATGGATTTTTTTTTCGGGCGTAAAAATCCTAAGTATGACTTTCTTAGGAAAGGAAGTAAAGCCATGGGTCCCATGTCGTACATTTACGGCACGAAAATGAACTTCAAGCCTGAAAGAAGAGGTCTCTGAGCAAAATTTGTCGGCCGTTTCACGCACTAAATTGAATGGGGGACGTTGATGACCTGAGATGTTAAAGAGCGTCCACAAATAAAACAAATCAATCAATTAAAGGCAAAGATCTAACAAATAGGGAAAGCGCGCTATTTCCTAACGTGGTGAGCTATTTCCACGCTAGTTGTTCGTATGCTGTTTAAGACACTGACTGATTAGTTCTTTGGTTACTCCATTTCTCACTGCAGTAGTTGCTTCTCGAGAGATTTCCACTTTTCTCTTCCTCTTGCTACTCTTGACCAAACTCAACCTGCATGTTCCTTGAAGCGGTCTGTCCATCTTCTTCTAGGTCTTCCTTGTGTCATTTTTCTCATCCGGCGGTCCCACATGGAGATCTTGTAGGTGTATCTATTGTTCTGCATTCTTGCGACGTGACTACCCCATGTCATTTGCTTTTGGTAACTATTTGTGCGATGTCTGTTGTCTGAGGTAACTGATTTATTAATACTATAGATATTTTGTCCTTCAAAGTTGTTCCCAAGGCCTTTGATTTTTCTTTTTTTTTTTTTCCCATATTTGAATTTAGTTCTTTTGTTTTTCCATGTCTGGCACCCATATACTAATATCATCTGGAATCCGATTTTCTTAGTATTGGATTTAAAAAATAAACTTAAGGGCCCAAAATGGTCTCCAGGTTAATGAAATTCTTCTTTGCATTTCTTTTTAAATTTTATCAAGGAAGGAAATCTGCTGTCTAGGCATATATATGCATATATATATATATATATATATATTCCCTCACATATGTGAGGACTGTTCCATCTATTTTTATCGGGGATTTACGTTACATTACTCATACGTACACAGATGTTCGCAAAATGCTGCAACACTGTGATTTATTGCACTAAGAATATAAAATACGTAACTTTCATATCCATATAATGTTGAAAAGAAATTCACATTAAAAGTTTCCGCATCAGTTACAAATGTTTCATATGAGAACCACGTGTATCTGGGAATATTCCATATGCTAACGGATTTTTGGTGAAGTCAAATCTGGCAACCCTGGCGGCCCTTTCGCAAAACATTCATTCTTCTATGCAGCACAACCAGTTGAGTTCAAGTGATCAGGAACTTGATGGAAATGAAAAGAATTTCCATTCTGCTGGAAAACATATCGAAATTTTCCTGCATTATCGGAATTAACAATTGCTCTACTATATTCAGATGTGAGTGCTCTTAACAGTATTTTCAGTGAAGAATGTCCATGAAGTTTTCGATGTGATAGTGCGCAGAAAACATTCACCTTATGTATATCGCGCTCATATTAAATAATATCATTACAACTATAGGTACCCCAAATTGCATCTGTTGACGTTTCTACTTGTGTAAAAAGCTACTTCATCATTGAAAACTGCTTTCACGAGGTCTGCATCATCTACCGTTTGTTGCAACTGTAAACGCCTTTCTTTCTCAGCTTATTTAACTGCTGATACAATAACAGTACTTCATACATCTTCATAATAGTATTTCCCACGCTACGTGTAACACACTTATTTCCAAGTACAACAAACAGGAGCATGTAACCATTTTCCAGAAACAACTACGGCAAATAGCGAATAAAATTTAAATGAGCATGTTTTAGCTTCTCTTTTTTATGATGTGCCTAGGAATGGTATATATTTTTTTTTCTTTATATAATAATTACAAGAAGGAATTACCAAACTTTGTCACTGCAAGAGCACTTTTCATAAGAAATGTTCCTGCAAGATATTAATTCTGGTAGCAGACTTATTTATTTAAATTAAATTAACAAAGGAATCCAAATCGTTTCTGGGCCAACCCGATCAACTACGAACAATTTAAACGAAATAGAATACTTTATATCATACGACAGTAGGAGTATAAGTTTTCGACCTACCATTTTCCAGGTATGATAAAGCCAAAAATATTTTTTCGCTTTTCAATATAATCAAAAACTTTATTTCGCTTTTCAATATAATTACCCTTTATTGCAATACACTTTCACATTTTTGAATTAACATTTCACTTCCCCCTGAATAAGTCAGGAGACTTGTCTGCAAAATGGACATAAATAGCATCCATCACTTCTTCGTTACACTTAAAATTTCCTTCCTCGAAGGTCCTCCTTAAGTTGTGAGGAGAGGAAATAGTCCCTGGGAGCTATATCTGGGCTGCAGGGTGGATGTTCAAATTCCTTTAAGTCACATTTCTTCACAGCTTCCTTTGCAACAAGAGCTGTGTGCACAGGCGCGCTGTCATGAAGAAGGCACACACCACCACCCAGTTTTCCTCGCCTTTTCTCTTTGATTAAGCACGTAGTCTGTGCAGTAGGCCAGCATAGTACACCCCATTTACTGTGTGTTCCTCTCCTTAAAGTCAATGAAGAGTATAGTCCCAAAAGATAGTGGCTATGATGGTCTTGGTTGACTGAGTGATCTTGGCTTTTAGAGGCGGTGCTTTGTCAGGTTTACGCTAATCCATTGGACAATGGATCATAATAGAGAACCATAGCTTTGTCTCCTGTAACAGTGATTTGCAGATCTTCTCTCGTTGCCACAGCTCCAAAAATGTCTGACAACAGATGACTCGTTGCTGCTTTTGCACTGAGGAAAGAAGTCTAGGCACCCATCTTGCACTAACTTTATTCATGTTTAAATGTTCATGAATAATTCGAAGGACTATTGTTTTGGGAATACCCAAAATTGCTGCTATTTGTGTAACTTTGAGCCGCCGGTCTTCTATAATTTCTCCTTCAACAAGAGCGATGTTTTCAGGAGTGAGCACCTCCAAGTGCCGACCTGCAGGTTTTTCGCCTGCAATGCTTTCTTGATCGATTCGAAAAAGTTTGGTCCATTTTTTTTACGGTACAATATGACAGGAATGCTTCCCCATATACACCGTCCAATCGCTGTTTAATTTCATTTGGAGTAAGCCCTTTTTTGTGAAGTACTTACTAACAGCTCGAAACTCCATTTTGAACGTCACAATCTTCTACACATAACCTTCATTATGCAATTATATCATAACAGAACACAGTGGAACGGGAGTTAAAGCTGCAATTATTTATTTAACAGATAAGGTATGACACCAGATAAGGTTTTTGTGAAGGCGATAATCATCGGCGAGGCCGGAAGCTTATGGGCCTACCCTCGTACATAAATGTAAATTAAGGTATTCAGTAAACATTCTGCCCATATCGAGGAAATATTATTTATTAAATTACATTTAGTAACATTATAAAACGTTTATATTTAAAAAATGTTGTATTAGCATCTCAATAAATTCTTCTAAATAATAGAGACCGGCATAAATGTTTCATTATATATATGAAAATTTAATGCAGTCACAGAGCAGAGGTATTTGAAAGGAGTCCTTACTATCAAAGGGACAGATTCTTAAATTGTTTACCTACAGAAATATAGAATTAGAAATAGAAAATTAGAAAATATTATATAAGATATTAATTATCGATTCTCATTATCTATTATAAGATATTTTTGAGACAGTCAAAAAGTTTATGATTACATGACACATTATGTCAGAGTAGTTTGTTATGCTTCACAATTCAGGCGAAGACATTTTATTTGTAACTTCCTTTCCTGAAAATAGATTATTACTATTACTATCAAATTTTGCAATAATATCTAAACAACGTGAATTTCCTATGAAACCATGAGAATTTCTTTTATCGTTATCCTCGATGTTTTTGGGAAGGAGTATAAATTGTTAACCCTATAAAAGCGTATGGAAGATTAAAGTACGCTTACAGTCAGGTTAGAGTAGAGAGGTGATATGCAAAACAGGTTCTAAGCTTTTAAGTAATTTCCGGACCATTTTATTCCTGCGTTGGGAAGGAAAGGGAAAGTAGCAATGCCTCAGAGTTTAAATCGCAGCTTTTTACAGGAAGTGAGTGAATCTCTCTGCCAGCTGTTATTGTGCTCAGAATGTATAGGAAGCTTGCTGCTCCAGTAGGTGTGCAATCAGCTAACGCGATTCCAGATTAAACAACAGACAAGTTTAATGCAATTGCGTAAATGTGTTTGAAAAACACAGTGCCTAATATGAGTTTACTTAACTTATTTTAGGTTATGTATCATTCAGTGGCGGCTCGTAACATAAAAAGTTGATGCAGTCCTATTTTCGCATCAGGTATTTAATTTGAATAGTGTTCAGTTCTACTACACAGTTTTAGTATTAAAACGTTCTCATATAAGGAATTATATCTCTCACTGTTTTAGATTACTTAGCACACACCAGAAGTCAGATAAAAATACTACATTTTAACATAAAAATTAAACACATCAGAGGCACTACACAGCTGCATAATATATATATATATTAACGCACTTGCATAAGATTCACTGTTTGTACATAAGTTTATGTAAATGCAATAATGCACCCGAATGGTACCATAGAAAACCGAAGCTATAAAGAGCAATGCCACACCAATCGCTTCAATTTAACTGGAGCTAAATGCAACAGCATTCTAAAGAAATACGTTAACAATTTAAAAGATTCTATTTTTATAGCTACAGACTATATAACAAGTATCTAAATCACTACACCAGTAAATGTAACATTTGAAATTGTTACAGCTAAACAAAGTCTCAAAAAAATTATATTTCGCAAGCTGGCTATACTCGCCTGTTCGCGCATCCTTTTGAGTTGTTATATGTGATTTGTTGACATTAGTTTGTTTCTCTAGAATATAACGTTATTAGAATAGCAAATACATAGGATTGAATAATAGCTACAGCTGATTCTAGAATTAATAATAAAATTTGAACTAAAATTAAGATGGGAAGAATGTAAAATGTTGAAGCTCTTCTTGTATTGGGTCAGCCAATCAACGACAAACATTTCTACCCGCCCTAGATACTGCCCACTGTTCGATTCTCTGTTTTAGGTGTTACTTGCTATCTCGAAGAATAAAGCAAGCTTGTACCCTTGCTTTGGAAAATGGTATCAAAGGTCTAAATTGCAGCGAAATTAGTTATGTCGGTATTGGCATATGCCATAGGATGTAGGTGTTAAGAATCGAATTAAAGCAGTGCGCTGTAACCAATAAATTCGAATTTCAGTACTCAGAAATAGTTAAAATTTTAGTTAAAAATTGAAAACAAATTTATAATTATGTATGTATTAGATAAAAGATTAATGCAGCCAGGCTGTGCCTGCTTTCTAATATGTATATGCGCGTATGTAAAAAGTGTTGTGGTTATTTAGGATCCTATAAGTGTGCTCTATTTTTTTTAATGTTAATTCTAACAATTGATGGCGCTACAGCACTGAAACCTAACAAAATCCACAGTCCATGGTTGCCAATAGAATTACTCAGTTCTCATTCCACCATCAACAAGAACACAAAGCGGCAAATGAACCTCAGTTGAAAAATCTGCAGTTGTTGCAAAGATTCCTCATTAAAATTTCAGTTTTAGCTAGAATTAAAGTGAAAAGGAGCGACAGAAATGCCAATAACAGAAATAAGAGCACATGTCTACAACTGCAGACGAAGATGATAGTGAATAAACGTTAATGAATGCAGTGTAAAGAAGCTGCCTTATATCAGATGATATGGTACGTTGCCAGAACTGTAAAATGCGAGCTTATGACTCCATTCGTCTAGAGTTTAGAAAATGCTGAACAAGATATACATTAGCAGTTATTCTAGAAATGATACAAAATTGTTACATTTAGCAACAATCATGTATTTAGACTTTTACAGCTTTAGAGCAACTATTAAAGGAATATGTTTAATTTAGATATTTTAATTTATTGCGCATTTAATATTAATAGATGATCAAACGATCATTTTCAGGTAAATATACACAAAATTAGTATTTAATATTTTTAAAATTGGGTGATTAAATCACGCTTTTTTCAGACGTTTAATTATTTATTCATAAACTTTTTTGCTAAATATTTATTTTTACTTCGTGACATAGGCAATGGGTCATTAAATATACATTTTCAAAGTATTTAGCAACTGTATATAGTCCTATAAACGCCCTCATTTTAATGTTATTTTCTTATCTTTGGGCTAAATCGGAATTTTAAACTAACTCTTGAACGAACAGCTGTATAAACGGGGAGTATACAAATTAAAAATAAATCTCGTCACAATTTAGATGTAAAGCTTAGGCACAGGAAATTGTAAGGATAACACAGCTGAAATAGAGGAAACTCGTTTGCTTAGTTGAAAGAGAGTAATTGAACATCCATAAACAAATGAATATGAACGCCATAACTTCCTGTGCAGGGAGAGAAGATAATGCAATTTCCTAAAAGTTTCATAATCGACAAACATAATTTTCAATTCCTAAAGCGTTTGTTCCTCGTTTTTCTTGCTGCGGATCTTAAGCTTTCTCTCTGTCTCTCGCAGAGATTTGAGACAACTACGCCGTTGCCACGCAATAAACTTCCAGACAAAGCGCGGGGTTGGGGCTACGCACATCACCCTCTCCACTGCGCAACATATCCCAGAGTCAAATATCCACCTCTGGGGACAGACTCGTGCAGAAAATAACAAGGCGTATGCCTTCTTTAGATGGTCCTACGTCTCTTGTAATACGAAAAGAAACGACTTTTTTTCTAATGCCTTCAGCAGGGACTGCGAGATTCATTTGAATACCTGCGAGCAAAAATGTTGTAACATGCATTTTTTATTCTCAAAGACATGTTTCTATGCAGAAAGGTTACAATCCTTGAGAAATGTTTGTATATGGAGTTAAGTGTTGACTCATATTAGTGTCAATGTTTTAAATTATTTTCTTATTACATTTGCTGACACTGCAAGCTCAAGAAAAACTTCGACTAAGGTATATACCAGCGGAAAGATGGGTGTATACAGGTTTTAAGCTTGAATTATGAAACTCCACTCAGAGATGATGCAATTTCTTCGTAAACAAGATATTAGCGTATAGTTGATACCAGCATTGCACATATAGGGGGTTAGAACCGAATTCCGTACAGTTTGGTCACAGTCAACAGTGTCGAAAAGTGAACAAGTGCATTCCTAACCTCTAGTGCATCATTATTAAGATGGAACACGAAAAATCTAGCATTTCGAAATTTAATGCACTGGTAGAATAACTTGGAACTGAACAGTTTTCAGTAAAATAAGAAAAAAATGTTCTGTGCTTTGTGTAAGATCCAATTTAAGGAACTAAAGCCTAACACGATAGTGTACAATTCAACTTAAAAAGCTTTCTAATATATAGAACGTCGGTCCTGGTGGTCTAGTGATAACCATACTTGCTTCCTAAACCCAAGATAAAAATAAAAATCCCAAGTATGGCTTCTTTCGTAAGGGAAGTAAAGCCGTGGGTCCATGTCTACATTTACGGCACAATAAAGAACCTCAAGCCTGAAAGAAGAGGCCTCTATCGGCCGTTTCACGTCCTGAATTGTATGGGACGCTGATGACCTGAGATGTTAAAAAGCGTCCATAAATAAACCAAATCCAAACAAAAACCATATAGAACTAACAAGAGTAGCAACCTTACATTGGTTATATTTCACTCCAAATGTTGCTAACAGACAGTACGCTATTCCACAATATAATTTTTATGTCTGAAACCTGCTCTTGTTTACCTTGGATTGCTGTGTAACGTTGTCACCTATACTATGGTTGAAGCTTGGGCAATATGGAAGAGGTAGGTGTTTCATACTTAAGTCAAGCCTAGCTGATGATTATCAAAAGCCCTGCTCATAAAAAACCTCCAGAAATAACACACACACACACATATGAATAATATATGAAAATAAAAAATATATGAAAAATAAAAATAAAGAAACACTATTAACAATGTAACAAATTAACACTAATAATAAAAGTAGATAAAGATAAAACACTGAGAAAGAGTCACACTTGAAATTGCTATATTTCGAACTACTGCGAGTTCTTCAATGGCAAAAAGCTAGACATATATACATACACACACATATATATGTATAAAGGATACATACGATAAAACTGCATGGTAAAGATAAACAAGTACCGTCTGACAGTTTCCATAAAAAAAGAGCGAGGCTAGTGACACTGTAAGCCCGAGGTAAACAACTTTAATGCCAAATATAGATTACAGGCTTATAATGTTAACAACTAAAATATATTACTCACATGTGAGTGGCTAAACATAAGGGAACGACAGAGAGAATTTAATAGATACCGGTTGTAACAATAAGGCAAGGTGAAACTTTCAGGACCCATTCCTCACACGTAGAAGAAAATGTGTTATATTGACGTGGGCCCGGAAACGTTCTGTTTCCATGTTAGAACTCATTTTCTATAACTCTTCATAGTACATGGGAAACACCCAGGAATAAAACGTAGCAGCATACCACATGAAACTCTTTGTTACATGAAATGTTCAAAATGTCCTCTTGGTTACGTTGTAATTCTTAGGTTAACCGCCAGTGTTTTGTATTCATTTGAACGGAGGTTGTGGTGACGCATGTATCAATGCTAGCGAAGGGCATTTTGAACATTTTATATAAGAAAGAGTTTCATGTGGTATGCTGATACGTTCTGTCCCTGTATATTTCCCATGCTTAATGTGAGAGTACTACGAAAAGAAAACGAGTTCTAACATGGAGTTTCCGAACCCATGTCCATATAACATTTTTTCTTCTTCTAAGTGTGAGGAATGTGTCCTGAAAGTTTGTTATACCCGGTATACAGGTAAGAATCATGGCAAATCACTGCAGTTACCAATAAATGCATATTTCATTACGCTATGTAAATTTTAGTTAAAAATTGAAAATTATTAAATTAATAATTATGCATATGCTGGATAAAAGTAAGTGTACAGAAATTTTGGTAAGAATCTGGAGGGGGAAAAAACCTCATTTAGCCAGCGTTATTAGATGGTATATGCAGAAATTCCAAGTATAGCAAGGAAAAACTGGTAAACTAAAAATATAAATGCAAGTTACACTGCATTCTGGTGTTTGGAAAAGCACTGTTCGTCGATTGTTATGGCAGAATCTCAAGTAAAAGTTTATATGTAAATAAAAATAATAAAGAAAGCAAGATTAACTTTTGCTAAAGAACATAAAGACAAGACTCGGAACTAGGACACGGTGATTTGATCAAATGAGACGAAAATAAAAATGTTTGTTTCTGGTGGAACCGAGAGGGGTTTGAGAAGAAAAGCGCAGCCAATGAAAATGTAAACACGCTCCCCACCATTAAAACTTGAAAGGGGGTACGTGACAATTTATTGGTGTATGTCTTCCAAGTATGTTCGATAAATAGGATACGCCATTTTAAAAGCAATGTCAAATAAAGTACCGAGAAAATTCAAATCCAGGGGCCGAATATGATTCAACAAGACAGCGAGCTCAATAATAAGGCTAAAGTTAATTTGTTGTGGCTATCCCAAAGCAATTTTTTTTTTTTGAGTAGTGTTTAACGCCCGTTTTTACTACTGAGGCACCACAGGCGGTGGACACTGATGATACATGAAATGAAATGATATATTGGGAAAGGATTTTTTTTTTTAAGGAAGGAAGCGTTCCAGGCCTAAGTTTAGGTACCTCCCCGGCATTTGCCAGTTATGAAGACTGAGGAAAACCTGGAAAAAACCCCAGTCAGGGAGGACGGTCCTGGCGGGATTCGAACCGCAGACCTCCCGCTCACGAGTCCATGCCTTAACGACCTCGGCCACCCGTGGCGGTCCTAAAGCAATTTAGAACACCAATCTAATTCTGTTGATTTAAAGTTTATTGTTGCAAAGAATGGAAAAAATATCTTATAAACTTCATAATAGAAAGTGTGGAAATCAAAGTGATATTCAACAAAATACTTCGAATTATAGTAAATAATATAATTGTGTTATGGTATTATAAAAAATATCTGCCGATTTCTTAGTTTATAATTTACATAAATTTATTTACTAGCATTTAATTTTTTCACACCTGTAATGCCACAGTAGTAAAAATGGACGTTAAACAAACACACACACACACACACAAAACAAAAGACTGTGAAGCTGAATAATTACCTTTTTAGATGAATCACTCTTTTGTTTGCAAAAACTCGTCTGTACAAATAGAACTATTTGTATCGATACGACATAAAAGCTATGTATTGGTTTAAACCGATAATGGAAGTTGTAACCGGCAATAGGCATGTCTTTAGAACTCACATTTCTCCGTTGAGATTGCCAAACCAACGAACTTCTATTTAATCTCATTGAGTCTGTGATGCTATCTTCCATGAAGATAGTAAAGAAATGGGAATTTCATATAATTACATGTTTTTTATTGAGGAATTAAATGTTGATGTTGTAAGAATAGTGTAAAATCAAAACTTTTATATGCTTGCTCATTTTAGGCCTTAGTGCACATTTATGCATACTCAAAAGCAATAAAACCTTGTCCAAATGCCAAATTAACGAACTTCGAATTAATCACATTAAATCTGTTATACTACCTTCCATGATGGAAGCATAAAGAGTTGAAAACACACCGTAACACGTGTTTTTATTGAGTAACTAAATGTTGGGGTTGTAAGAATAGCGCCAAATATAAAAAAAGTATATTTATGTTTGCTTATTTTAGGCCTTAGTGCACGTTTATGCATACTCTAAAGCAATAAAACCTCCAGATTTCATGCTCGAGAGCTATATTGAAGATACCAGGAATTTTAGAATCCCTGTCAAATAAACATCTAAGCCAACCATTTTTTCTCTTCTGAAAAACAAACAAAGAATCCCCAGTTCAATGTGGGTTAACTTATTTACATTCGACCTCTGATAGAGAATATGTTCCTAAATTTCAGTGCACATATAAAGTTTAAATATTTATAATTACCTCTATTTTATGCGTGATTTTATTCTATTTATGGAGCATAAAATATTTCAACAGAAATTCCAGAGTAGTAAAACTATCGAAAATATGTTAACGCATAGTAAAGTACATTATTTGCATGTTATTATCAAATGATAAATGGTATTGTTTGTACTAGTATGTTAAGCATATTTTAATTTATTTTTGTTTGAATCTCTATGGTGAGAATGCTACTGAAGAAAAACTGAATTTCATAAATGAACATGAGAAGCGCAACTAAACTTAATTATAATTATAGTTCGTTTGTAATTCAGTCATGCAGAACTGTGTGATTAAAGTGGCAGCCTTCTCCCAGGCCATTCACCCATTGCGTTTACTACTGCGCAGTTTGCCCGTCGTTTAAATTAGCGAAGCTAAGGTACACCATAGTGTGGAACAGGGTGTTATAATCAAATTCCTGACTAAAGAAGGTTGTAAAGTGTCGAAAGTCTATTCAAGATTGAAGAGACAATATAATGAGAATACACTCTCATCTTTTAGTGTCGGCATATTTAAAAATAGAAGGGGGGAATGAACTTCATTAGATCCTGCCGAGGGCTAACATTAAAGATGAGGATACTGACTGTGTCGATGAATTTCTTCGAGAGAACTGTACTGTACGTCGGTTTATCGCACAGATCTATCGATGTTTCTCGAATAGCTAGTAAAGACGGACATTGAAAGAAGAAGAAGAAAAAAAAGGACCAATAGAGTTACTCTAGGCTAACGCCATCCACAATAAGTGTTCGTTATGGAATGTACCGCCACGGGTGCCCGGCGTAGTTAAGACATGAACTCCTAATAGGGATGTCTGGAGCTCGATTCCCGCCAAGATTGTATTACCCGAGTTTTTTTTTTTCAGGTTTTCCTCAGGCCTAGTAAATACAAATGCCGGTGAGGTACACTAAACTTAGTCCTGGAACGTTGCCCTCTTCAAAACAATTTTTCCCCCAATTTATCATTTCATCTCATGTAACACGTCGGCCACCTGTGATGCCTCAGCAGTAAAACGGGCATTAAAATATATTTAAAAAGCATGGAATGTCCTGGAACATCCTCCATACTGTGCGGGCTGTACAACCTGAAACTCTCATCTCTTCGGCCGTCTAAAGGAATACCAGAGCTTATTACCCAACTCTGGTTTGATTAAAGGAATTAAGTGCTGAAAAACGTTAAACGATTGATATCTTCAGACAGTGTTAACTGCCCTCAACAAGTGAGCTCATCTCTAAACCTTGTCTCACACTTAATACACAGGAGATGTATATTAGCTGCTCACGGGAATAAAAAGGGTGTGGTAACCTACCTGGAATTTAGTAAGTATCTAGCGACAGCAACTGAACAGTCCAAGGACCCACCTAACTTCTCTGCCTACTCTAGGACTCCTTCACAATGAAAATTAAACTTAAAACGTAAAGGCTAGATACTATGAAACCGTTCACACTTTGCTTATACTACTCCAGGCAAATTAGTTACTGCACTCTGCATGGGCTGAAGCCGTATGCTCAGAAGCAGCCATTTTCAATCAGCCGTTAGTAAATCTTTCTTGTTTCTTTTTTAATTGCCTAATACTTACGTTTGCTTCTTTCATTGTGAACACTTACATACTAATTTAATGTCTTTTTATGTTTACAATTAATTTTCCACCGAGTAGGGTAGGGAGACGAGCTAGTAAAAGCACTTAATACCTCCTAACTATATGTAACGTTTGAGATAAATTTTCAAGAAGAACCCCTTGAAGTAAAACTGGACACAAGAACAAATTGAATGTGCTTCGTGTGCTAAAACGTATACAAATAATGTTGCGAAGTGCTGTAATAACGAAAATTAAACCAGCAAGTTGACTGTATAAAATCGCTATCTGCAAATATTTTCTAAATTGTAGTATTTCATGTTGTTAAATTAAATTTAGACATTTACTTAGTGAAAGTAGCATCTTGAGAGCGCAAGGTTACACTTCAAAGATTCAGTTTTATAGCAAATCTTTTTGATGGCATATTTTTGGTGTTTTAGTGCAGGTCTGCATTGCAACACTGTTGCATTTTCTTGTGTAGAAAATAAAATGCTAGAAATTTTGTGATTCGGAAATGTGCAAATGATTGCATACATTTTTATGTCACTCTGCAAGTGATAAATGCCTTAAGACTTGAAACGTAAATCAACTACAGAACCCCATAACAGATGTACAAAGCGAGTACATTTTTAAATGTTTTTATTATAATTGTATTATGAAAAATGCATAAACCGCATTTAGCTATCGTTTATGTTCTTTGAATACTGCAGAGTAGTTGATTTTTTACAATTCTCTCGTTAATGATAGAGCAAAGAAAATCAAACAGAAACACAAGAGACCTAGATAACGATTGAAATTTTTTGGCAATGGTCGTAGTAGTTGAGAATGGCGTGTATTAACATGTGTAACTACACATTGTATTTGTCTTATTATTGCTTTCATTTTAACATCACAAAGTAAATGTAAAAATAAAAGTTTAGGTATCTCATACTAAAAGTAGTTATTTTAGCACCTATCTAGAACCTACGTGCTTTGTAACGTTCAATGATGTAACATTTTATAACATTTCAGGTAAGCAACTTTGGCCTAATACGCTATGCAATGGTTATTTCTATACAAATGATATATTTCACAATGCATTACATATTTTATTTTTAATTTTTACCTCCTTACAAAAGTTTCACCCTCAGGGAACTATAAAATAAATATTTAAGTTATTTCTATGATTTGTTTGCAAAAGTTATTAATTTTGGCATTCTTAAACCATGTTAGGCTGGAAGAAATATCATTATGCATGCCTATATGCATTTTTCACAGTGAGAAAAAATTACGTTTTTAAACAACAATTCAGTATAACAAAGAAAAGATAGCATTAATTATAATAAACAGAAGTTTTATTTGCAGTTTACTCCACTAAAAGTGTAATAAATAGAAAATACGTTTAAAGGACAGTAATTACCACCGGAAGTTACCATAATATTATATAAAAAATTAGATATGTGTTTCACGCTCCTCCTAGTGAGAAATACAGGAATTTTATTTAAAGGAACAATCGTTTCAGAATAAATGGAATAAATCTAATTTATAATTAGTAGCTTATTTGCAAATATTAAGAGCGGTCTAAAATAAATCATATTGTGCTGAAATTCATATTAATTTTGCCTTACTCACAAAACAAAACACCACTTTTAACACTTATATCATAAATAACTATTAGTAGCCCACATAAAATGTACAACAAAATATAACACATGTCCGGGCCCGTACGAGCTACACTGACGGTTAAATATTTGGTTTCTTCTATGAAATCTTATTTGCCACGAGTTTCAGGCACGTCTTCAAGTATATTAAAGCAAAAATGTATCACATCACAAAAAAATCCCATATTGAATATTTCGTGAAGCTACAGGAAGTTTAAGAGTGGACAAAAGAGAGAAAAGGAGAGAGACTCAAAGAAGCGGTTTCAACTACCAGCATATCAAGATCTCAGGATTATTGAAAATGTCACTCAAAAGTAGGTGTGGAAGCAATCTAAATATCATTGCCGTGCACTCAACGTTTTATATAATTTGAAATGTATGAAAGTTTCTGTTGTGAAAACGAGTTTTTAAATATAAAGGGAAATAAAGGCAGTATATTCTGAGACATGTATCTTTCATTTATTAACGTTACCCAATTACAACCGGCTATTGAAGTCATTATACCAGCAAGTTACGGCGTTCAGCAAGTTACTTTAGAAGCGACATCTCGCAAAAAACCAAACCACAGTCTAATTCATGATAGATTGATTAATGAAAGATTTAAGGATACTTTTCTGTTAAAGCGCCGAATGTCCCTTGACCGGCTGTTGTCCTGATGTCATCAATTACGTAATTTTGTATGTCGCTGTCATATAACACATTTTTCAGTGCAGCCCTACCTCCACATAAAGAGTTGCAAATAATTTTGAATATCTACTACACAGCTTAAGTATAAAAAGATATTGATATATACAGCGTCTTTCAGCCAATGTATGACCTCATTGATACCTTATTCATCAATTAAAATGGAACTTAATCTATAGTTTTAAAGCATGGGATCAAAAGTTAATAACTGGTAAATTTTCTTTTCTTACATTCAATTTTATTCCTATAATCTCTGCTGCGATTCCACTAGGAATATAGGAAGCCTTAAATAACAAGTTGTAGAAGAAATAATAAATAAAAAGGAGTAAATGTGCAATTCAACTTTAAATTTAGCGACAAAATAATCAATTTACGATGAAGTCTTATTTTATTCTCTAATGGTCGTTTGTTTTTAATTATTCAATTCAGATATCTTCGTAGCCGTTCTTGGAATAAAAACTAATAACAATACATTCTATCACCGCTACTTTGATTCGATTATCTCATAAAAGAAATAAGACAAGATTGATACAAAAATAGTAGTAAATGGTACTTGTTAAAATAGTGTTCAATTGTGCTGTATTTAATTTAGATCTCCACGTGCTTTACTTGGAATAAAAGATAATAAAATTAGTTTATGTTTTCAGAAAGACAAAACGGGTTAGCCGAATAACTTCAATGATTATACTAAAAATACATACAAATGACATCATTCTCGCATTGTAATTATTTAATCGAATAGCGCTTTTATTGCTTATAGTTTTTCATATGTATTTAATTGAGCATTCAAACTAATGCTTGTTTTCAAACCTTTGATGTGGAAATAATTATCATAACAACAAACGTTCGTTAACCTCAATTAAATTCCAGAAAAGTATCAGCATTTTGGTATTACTGAAGATAATTATTATAAAAAACGTGACAGAGGTATGGAGTATGTAACGACAACACCAACTGGTATGCTAAAGGGATATACGGTTACTGCAACGCAGCAATCTTTCATAAAAACGAGGTGGAAGAATAGAAATAATGTCATGTGTTATTCAGCTAATCCAATTTTTAGCCCTCCTCAGAACACGAAAAGCCTGGAGTCATAATGCAGATGTATAACAACATCGAGACAATGCATGAAAATTGCACTAGCCGCTTTTGTAATGCTTGGGGCTATGGCCCTTCAGGATTTTAACCGGGAGTTTCAAACAGTTGTTTTTAATTAACAAAATTTTCCCACTGAAAGTTTTTAAACAAACTGAAATAAATATTGATACAATTTTGTTATAGTGAAATATTGTTTGTTGCACTTTATATAATTTTCCGTTTTTTCGAAGCATTTCTGGAAAACCTGTTGCCAAGCACATTCATGTTTCTGTTGAAAGACGTAAACTGCCTCTTCAGAAGTACTAAACGTTGTTTCTTGCAGTTGATTCTAATTGGAGGGAAAAACCACATAGTGCGAGATTACAGTTTTAAGGAAGATGCCTACTTTTTTTTATATCCCAAGCTTTTAAAAAAAAGCCCATTGTTATTACTACTGTGTAACTAGACGCGTTGTGCTGGACGATGGTTCGACTTTTCTCGTGTTCACCTCCTCCAAGACTGTGGGTAACCAAATGGGATAACATTCTGCACTGACTGTGGAAATAATTTTCTTTCCTACATGACGTTTTCACCTAGAAAGACTCGTTGAGACGATTGTCTTTTGCTATGGACTCAAAGCAGGATACCAAGTTTCATTATCCTGCATTCTCTTGCGTGCTTATTTTTGTTCCTTTTTGAGTTCCGCCCTTCAGCCCATCAGCGCTCGTTGAGGCCAAGCTAAACATGCAAGATCTTCATTTGACTCATACCAATGTCCAAAGATGGCGTATTAGCCGGTAGTTCTCGTCAATGATGCAGCGTACTCCACGTTTCCCGACATTACTGCTGCCGAAGGTCGATCCTTGTGTTGTTTTTCACTAAGATGTGGGTTGCGTTTGTACTCGCTGAAGCAGCTACTAACTGTAACACAAAGTGGGGCTTCAGCTGTGAACGAATTTCGAAATCGAGCGTAGCTTTGCTGTTGTGAAAGGTTTGAATAATTACCACGTTCAGACGTTCTCTCATGTTAATTCCAAGCTTTCGTTGAGAGATTTCCCAACAATCTAAAGTATAATTATTATGAAGTGTCCACGTGATGTATGCTGCTAATCTCAACATACTTCTGGCTATGTCGTATGACCAACAATGAGGTTGCCATATCTAAAACATTTACTCTCATGTTAGTAATGTATACATTTTGACATTTACGTGCAGAGAGTTCATATCGCACTTGATCCGAATAGCTGTTTACTTCCCGCCCGCTTTCTCGAACTCTCCGTACTAGTCCTAATTATGCTATTCCATAACAAGTATTTATGATTTATGTTCGTACAACGCCAGCTGATTATTTTATAGGAGTTTTTTTAATATGGTTTAACGCCCGTTTTTACTACTGATGCACCACGGGCGATGAACGCAGATGATACATGAAATGAAATTATATATTGGGAAAGGATTTTTTTTTAGGATGGAAACGTTCCAGGCTTAAGTTTAGGGTATCTCCCCGGCATTTGCCATTTATGAGACTGAGGAAAGTCTGGAAAAAAAAACTCAGTCAGAAAGGACGGTCCTGGCGGGATTCGAATCCCAGACTTCCTGCTCACGATCCGCGCCTTAACGACCTCGGCCTCCGTGGCGGTTTGATGAGAGTAATCTGACTTCCAAGTCATAATGAGATTCATAAATGATTAGTGTCCATGCACTGTAGACAAACTTGTCAAGTGTTTAATTTAATTTTTCAAGGAGAATGAAGAAAATAATATATAAATTCGTAAGAAGATAACAGAAAGGCATGGGAAATGCATTCCAGCATCTCCTTACATGATGTGGATGAGTACGTAACTTTTCAAGTGTTAAGACAGACACTCGAGTGTTTCTCTTTATGGCACTGCCCATACCAACTGTCCGTGAGCAACGGCAGAGTATTGGGTGACCAGAAATTGTTAGTGATTAAATAGAAATAACTTTTATTATTATTCTAACTCATAAATAATTCTTTCAAGTGTTTTAATGGCCTATATTCATATAACATGGTAATTCGATAACTAAATAAAACTTTTGCCGATGATTAGCAGTTTAGCGAAGTAATCGGACAGAAAAGCTTACCCATTTTCACTGAAAAACGTTCATTATATGTATGATA
This sequence comes from Metallyticus violacea, assembly GCA_030762175.1. Lineage (NCBI taxonomy): Eukaryota > Metazoa > Arthropoda > Insecta > Mantodea > Metallyticidae > Metallyticus > Metallyticus violacea. The sequence goes on along the minus strand of CM060839.1, from coordinate 35,706,548 downwards.
CCCAGTAAAGAAAATGATGAAATCACAGGGCATCACATCTGGATAGACGCTGTAGTATATTGGTTTCAGTCTTTCAAATACACGAAGTGCGTGTATATAGGGGGGAGGTAGCATTGTTACATTTAAAAAAATATTCCCCCTTCTTATTTTTAAAGTTCTGATTTGAGTGTCCCATGAAATCGTGAATGGCTCTCCCTGACTCTCAAAAACTTCTCGTCATGAAGTCTCCAAATCTGGAGCAAATATTCCGTAGGGTGGGATCTCTTCTCTCACTCGTATCTACGTTTCGCCTCGTTATAATATCTTAACTCGTGACAAGTTAAGGAAGCAAGTGTGTTCAGCTAATAGCTTAAGGCTCTGGTAGTTTTAACCGAGGTCGTTAAGGCGCGGACTCATGAGCAGGAGCTCTGGGGTTCGATTCCCATCAGCACCGCCCTCCGTGACTGAGATTTTTCCATGGTTACCTCAGTCATAAATGGCAAATGCCGGAGAGGTACCCTGAACATAGGCCTGGAACGTTTTGTCTCCTTCCTTAAAAAAATTCCTTTTCCAATTTATCATTGCATCTCATGTATCGTCAGTGTTCACCGCCTGTGGTGTCTCAATAGTAAAAATGAGCGTTAAACACTAATTAAAAAACTGGTAGTTTAGTTCCGCTAAAGCGAAGACCATGTACAACACTATCCGCTGTGAATAACTTCGCTTGAACAGGCTAAACCTTCGGTGTACTAATTACTAAGTTCATTAAAATAAGGTAATAAATAGTATAAGGATTATTCGTACGTATAGCTTACTCAAATATTCCAAAACCAATGAAAGAATTAGTTTACATTTAACTTTCACATTTTTACACCTCACACTCTAACATTAAACATGCTGGCTCTCACCTTTTCTAACAACTTGCCATTCTCATTTTTCCCCCCTTGACAACTACACAGAGCACAACACAATACGCACTGATTACTAAGTCTGTGATAGCTCAAGATTAAATGCAGGGAGTGCTGAAGTTGAGCACAAGCTTCAAACGTTGAATGGCAGGCATTTTAAAGAGACCTGCATGTCCCCAGGAGCCTTACAAGTTAGTATTGCCTTGAAAGAAATATTACGTGAAAGTTGCTTTTTCTTTAAGTTCATTTTATGTTTTAATGCTGTAAAACTATTATATATTTAGAAAAGTTAATAGTACAGCTAATAGCATTCCTTCTATATGTGTAGTGTCATATTTAATATACATTTTCAACCGTAAATCAATTAAATCATATGGGTAACAAAATTCGGTAAATTATTTTGGAACACGCCATCACGTGTGCGGGACAGCGAAAAATCAACTGTATGCAGTTTGTCTTGAGAGTGCTGGCAGCATGATTCTAACTCTATCGGTAAGCAAGACAGATAATGGCTCCGCTTCTAGGTTTGTTTGCCATGGTACTTAAATCTGACAATTAACTTATATTTTTCTGAATAATTTGCAATTCTGGCATAATTTTATTTTTCAATGACCATGGGGGAAATGGAACTATTTAAGTGGTGTACCCCGGGAATCAATTATTAATTATGTACAAAACATTTAAATATAGAAGATAATTTAGTAAAATAGTAAATATTTATTATATTTCTTTTCAATTGTGTTTGGGTAATATTTACTATTTAATAACCCCCAGATTTTTGTACGGGGATGCTGAGAGTGAACTGCTATTTTAATTTGAACTCCGTAAGAGGTAAACAATTCCCGCGCAAATGTAGATAAATGCGAACTAATGAATGCTTAATGTTTGCCATTATTAAGGCAGCAGCAATCTTGGACCCCCGAAGAGAAATTGAGAGCAGGATACGAGTACATAAAGACTGAGCCCCGATGCTCTTGGCTTCTTCCCTTCTCAGATCTTACTCGGTGGAAGTTTACAATGTGTCTGCGTTCTCATGGGGCCAGGAATTATCAATTTTGTACGTACGCAGAGACAACGTGTTTTCCAGACACGATAAACGTTTCCTTTTCAGCCAAGTAGTAATAACTGTCGGTAATATGTATTTAAGGAACTTTAAAAATCACATAATATGCAAGTGTATCAATTGCTGAACTTGACCTGCATTCTGAGGGAACCGTAAACCCGTGAACGGATAGAAACAATTCCAAGTTCATAACACTCCCCAACAACCCACTTATACAGGTGCCCTAACCGTCCCCGAGCATATATGCGAAATAATGTTGTAAATAATAATGACGTGTCCCGTTGTATTTACTTCTTCAGTCAACTAAATCACGTCCTCTCTCAATCCTTTGAGTGGGGCTTACAAAACACAGTAAAGCAACCCGAGATTCTGTGGTCGGGAAACGATGCAACAAGCCGAGGCCATGAACCAACAAAACCGCTTCAAAATAGGCGCCCAACATGGGACCGTTAACCAAAATAACCGCTTCAGAAATCAGATACAACAGATTCCATGCTGACCTTGCGTTTGGCAGGATATGATCTTTAAAATAACTATCGTCCAAATTGCTGTTTTAAGGATTCAACAGTTTTGTCTATATAAAAAGACATTTTAATAAACTACGATAACTTTAATAGATATAAATTAGACTTATGCATGTCATGTGTAACAAAAACATTCTATATGTATACTGTAGACGCATAAGGTATATTAAACAATTTTAAATCAAGATAAACTGTTTGACTTTTTCGTCCGATTTCACACGAAATTCCCCAAATAAGGAATTGTCTTGAGCATTTTATACTCTTTTATAACAAAAAATAACGATTTTATGCGTTACTTTTCTTTTGCGCGCGTGTGTGTGGCACACCCTGTTTGAATACATTTTAGGAATAAACAGTAAAAATGACCCTTTAACAGGTAGGTAAGAGTATTTTGGGGAGTTTTCAAACGTTGTTAGAATCATTATTTTATCGTTTAATTACACAACAGTACAACATTCAAAACATAGAAATGTATGTAAGGAGGAGCCTAAACTTTTGTTTACTACTGTACCTCCATTTTCTTGTCACCCTTGCTCTTCCGCAACCCTTCCTCTTACCATCAGCTACTTGCGTACAAATCTGCGCTGTAAATGACGTCTCTGATTTAGTGTTTCTAATATGTTCCTCTTTAGTTTATGCTGCTTTATCATGTTCAACAGCTTTGAACATGTTCCTTTAGTTTTTTTTACTGTGATAATTGTTTTTTCTTTATGATTATTGTTTTATATTTTTCCTCTCTCCTATAAGCCTCGTTTATTATTCACAACTTTCTTACTGTAAACTTCTTAAAAGATAGGAAACTTTTCAACTTTGCTACATAAAGACAGAACTCGATATTCCAAGTTTTCCGCTTTAAACTGTTCTGATGTTGTTGACCTCCATTTGATGTATAAAATAAAAAAGGAAACTTAGAACTTTTTGTTGGGTCCATGACAGTCTTTTACCAATAATACTATAATATGTAGTATAAAAATTTTATAGAAAATTGAATTACTAAAGGGTAGTTCATTGTAGTTTATTTCTTGGAAAATATGAATATTTCTTAGAAAACTGGAGGCGTAGGTAAATAAGAAACTATTATATTGTTGCAGAAAATTAAATCTTATTCTAATATTTTGCAGAATACCTGATATGTAGCATTAGTGTGACCACATTATGCTGGAAATATTAATAAAACTTGAAAAATAAAATGTTTCATAATTTAAATACAATAGCCATTTGATAAGCTCTCGATGGCCGTGGTGAAGAAAACGTTAAATTTCATTGTAAGGGTTAGTATTCCCAGTACTGAGAATAATAGCTAACACAAACTTCCTTCCTAAGGATAATCTAATAAATAACTTATTCGGTCGAGATAATTAAACCTGATCTAGGGTTTCCGTTAAATCATTCACATCAGGTGAATTAACTGTATTTACCATTCGATGTGTATTTTGATTCATGCACTCAAATCCAAACAGTACATTTTTAAATCTAATCATATTCATTACACTTGCTCTTGTGCCACATTCTAACTTCACCTACCAACCCTGCACGTAACAGAATAAGACAAAAACTATTCTTTTGTTTATAAATACATATACATCGCAGTATAATGAAAATTGCTTCTATTTTTGGCATCTTACTAGAGCTTAGGCAGACAGCTTTGCTTAAAACATAAAAATTGACATAAAATAGACATATTTATTTATAGAAATAGTTTCAAGTGAAGTTTTATTAACTCATAGATAAAGTTAAAATATTACAGTGAAAATGGTATCAATTACAAGAGTTAACGGAGTCTGTTAAATATTTTATCTATCTTTTGTGCACTTTACTAAAAATTGTTGACATTAGCAAAAAATGCATTTATAATTAATTTCTATTCGTTTTAATTCACAATGGTAGGCTCATTAGCCTGTTAATGTGTTGTCATGACTGAAAGACTGTCTGACTTAAGCAGTAGGGGTGAAAGTTAAGGGGGTGGTGCTGGCAATAGCAGTGGTATTAACTTGCCCTTAGAGCAAGAACAATTCTCAGAGAGACAGGAGCTGCAGTCTCAAGAGACAGCGGAGAGAGCCGAACTCCTCAGTCCCGAACGGGAGATAGCGGAGGGGCACATATTTCTCTGTTTGCGATTGTAACAGTGTAAATGTTGCATGTATTATTTTTGTTAAACATAATGTAACATACATTGTCCTCCATAACTTTCTGGCTGCAATATGTTTTCCCTTATTACAAAACTGAGTTTTTCCTTTTTACCATGCGTTGTCTTACGCCTCCTTTTCGTAAATATAAATGATAGGGGATTATGTGCTATTAAGTATGCGGGTAAAATATTGTAACGGTGGCCAATCTCCTTTAACTACAGCAGAGGAGGAAAAAAAAAGAAGAAAGAAAACAAAAAGGCATCAGTATATGAGGATTCGAAACCATTACCTGCACAACTATAGATGACACTCTGTCTCAGCTATCATGCTGTTGCACTTGTCTTATTATTTAGCTATATCTGTGGGTCAATGCTTTCCGCTTTCTCTGCTATAGCTCGGAACTGCAGCTCTTGCCTTCTGAGAAATTTTCTTGCTGTTTGGATAAATGTGGTATTAACATTGTAGTCTTGGTGATGATAGTAGTAGTAAATGTTCTTATTCCTAGATTATTGGGTGAGCGAAGTTAAAATTCGTTGAGCACCTCATACAGCCATAAATCCTTCAAAAATATGACACAATACGAAAAAACTATCACCATGTTTATAATAATAAACATGTTATGCAGGTTTATAATCATCACTTATTACTTAATAAATTGCCGTTCACCAAGTTTCCGAAATAGTCTAATAACATTATTCACTCATTAATTATACTGTGTTAGAATTAAAATATGCATACATATTATAGAAGAACTGGGCATTTAAATTAAAAATACAATTCTTGATTGCTCTTTTAAAGTTATCAATGCCCATGAGATAACATAATTATGTAATGTCCAGTAAAAATAGAATATTGTAATTTTTAAAAAATGGCCTATTGTCGAGAACAAACACCACAGTTATTCTTATCGCCCTTTATTGCAATATGAACTTTTCATACTGTGAAAAAATTATCCAAAAGATATCCCGTATGTATGTACGTATATGTCATCTTCTGTAGATCATGAGTTGAACGGAAGCTCTAGGGTATACAACATGTAAGATAAAATATATAAATAATTAAAATGAATTAAATCTAATATATTAATCCATATTGTAGAAGTGTGAGCTATTAAGAATTCCTTAAGCTGATTTTTGAAAGACGTGTATTTATGTTAATTTCCTAATAATCTAATTCTGTTCCACAGCTCATTATATATTTGAACTGCAGAATAGTAGGCACACACTTTTGGAAAAGCTGTAATGAGCCAGCAGGCGTATGCAAATCATTCTTGTTTCTAATATTGATTCTATGTACAATAAGGTTCGATATTTTTGAGATTACTACATAACGCATTATGTAACATACACTCTCTTGTGACAGACAGTAAGTACATTTAATTTTTTGAAAAGAGGTCTACAGGATTCTCTTCTTTTCCTCCCAAGGATTATTCTAGTAATTTATTTTTCAAACGGAATACTTTCTCTACACGAAGAACTACCTCCCCAAAAAACAACAATTCTATATTTCATTAAAAGTATGTCAAATCAAAAGATTTTTTGGTAAGAGATAATTTAAAACTCTTAGAGCAAAACAGGCTGAAGCAAGTTTGGCCTATAATTTCAACATGTTTCTTCCAGTTAAAAGTTTGTAATCTTATGACCGATTTCTTTTAGGGTCCGATTTGATAATTGATTGTTAAATATGATATATGTTCATTCTTTGTTCTGAAATTGAATAAAATTTGTCTTATCTATATTAATATTTTACTGACTTGAAACCATGAGTTTATTTCATAAAAAGATTTCATAATTGTATTAGACAGAAGTGCTTTTAATATCTCAAAATGGAATGAAAATATACATAGGGCATTGAGCTTGGTGCATTTTAATTAACAATAGTGTACAAACTTCTCAGAGCAAAGCAGTCAGATCTGAGATTAGAAACAAATCTCTATATATATTATTTTTTAAATTTAGTTCGTCTATTACCTATTTATAAGAAAAAGTGGCGCTTTATTGAGTCGATCAAGTTGAAAAATGACCGCATAAGTGTTGTCATACAAAGTTAGTAAAACGTGTAGTATACGAAACGTTTTATATATTTTGTGCTCTTTACTAAAAGTCATAAAAATTAATAGAAAATAAATAGATTATAAATGTTAAGTTTTAGATGAACGTTATAGGTGCGTTACTTTGTTAATTGTGTTGCATGACTGAAAAATTGTCTAACTTTTTATACATCACATGCTTTTTGTTTAAAAGGAGTATAAAGAATCTGTGATAAAAGTGGAAAACGATATTAAGGGAAATTGCAGGAAATATTTTTCTAAATCAACAAATGTATGTATGATTCTTGAGGGAAATTAACATCATATATATATATATATATATATATATATATATATAGAGAGAGAGAGAGAGAGAGAGAGAGAGATAACCTAACACCTAACACTTTATAAATTACCTCAATTTCCTGATGATGAAACGACGACTAGATTTCGCCTTCTCCAACTTAATAGCATGGCCGTCTCCACCAACACCCACACTGTCATCGCCGCACACATGGTCGATAATATCATGTTCCTCCAAAATACCACTCCACAAAGATTACGGCAACAATTAGGAATTCTTTCTGCAAAAGTTCCTGGTGAGATTTTAATAAGAACGAAATGAAACACAAACTGAACAAAACGCACACCCTCTTAGCTGCAAAGAAACTCGTCAACTGACAAACGAAGAAAAGAGCTATGAACAAAAACAACTACAACCAATCACCATCAAGGAAATGCTTATGGGTACCAGCATTCAAACTAACACCAATTAGAACACAAATCACCATGAGCCTCAGTACCAATCCCAAAACCCTCAACACTACAGCTATTTACCATGGCAGCATGGAGCTTTATCACTTAACCGCCGGAAATACAAACATAAAATAATAAATTAAAATATAAGTCGAACATAAACATAAGCAAATAATTATATTACTTTTAGAATTTCCCTTGTACTTCAATAATTATTGTGATAGTGCAAGGCAAGAAGAAGAGAAAGATGACGAGACACATTTACTATTGGATTCCTCGAGTTAAACAGAGGACATTTTAATCTACACCTAAATTGCATTATTGTGTAATGATTCTAGGAAGCGACATTGGGACTTCAGTTTAGTAGAACGGTTTTGACGAGGGACGGACAGTTAAGCCATTTTCCTAACAGATAATTCATCTTTAGTTCCAAAATTTTAATCTCCCCATTGTAATGTTCGAACACAAATATTCTCACATAACACAGTACTCATTCCGCTAAGCAATCAGAAATTGATTTTGCATAATCCTAAATATCTTCCCTGAAAATTAGTTTTATAATAATCATCTTGGGTTTCAAAAAGAATTTATGAGTTTCAATTCAAAATATATTGTTCTTTATCTTGTCACACCTGAAAACTACTGCGTAACGGCCTCGCCATCTGCAGAAGGAAATAGTGTCATGCAGTCGGAACTCGTAAAGTAATTAATACTGCGGCCACCGTTCCAAATTACTGCCCTTCGCTGTGAGACATTCCTAAATCCTTTTGAAAAGGTTTTTAGATGCTCGCCGCAGTTCGTCCTCTCGAATGTTTTGTCTTAGCGCCCCTACGAGTTTTATGTTAGATACAGCAGCAATGCAGTAGCTGAACTGCTTTATGCGCACTGCCGAAAGATACACCAATTAGCTGGGCTAATCGTGATAAAAGAATTTCGAGGAAAAGTTTCTGTTCGCTTCTGTTCTGTTAGTTTCGGTTTCTTGTCAGTGAAAACGTCTTGCGTTGGAACTTTATTCATCTGAAAACTCCACTTACCGAAGGAGATGTGCCCTACATATTAACACAAAATTCTGCCCTACAGTACTTGTATGCTTTCTTTTGCAAATAATAATCATAAATAAATATTCTTTATTCTGCATACATCTCACTCTCGGCATATTCTACAATATATAAATACAGAATAGAAAGTATGATTAATACGGAAATGCAACTGAAACAGTTGACGTTATAGAGTGATCTGGGAAGGCTAGTCTGCTGCCTTAGCAAACCTTTAACTCCAGTCTTATAGAAAATCGCGCGTCCATTAAAGGTCAACCAGTTTCCACTAGCGTATAAAAACTATTATTGTGTAGCGTATTAATTCACGCACACAATGGTAAACCAATAGGTATTTCGTTCACTACAATTAGCCTTTTGGCATTAAAAACTGTGAAACTTGTCTATATATGTAACAATGGATAACGGTTATTCGATGTGATTTCGAGAAAAGGTACAGTGCACGATCAGAAATATTGCAATATACAAACAATTAAACAATTTAATTTGAATTATATTGAAAAATAAACACACATTCCAAGATATTTCAAAAACTATATACCACAAATTATATAATACAATGTATTCACATTGGCAAAAATTGAAGAGAGGTATTTAAACAAAGAGTAGTACATCCCAGATTACCTCATGAAGGTCAAATGAGTATAAAACTGCACTATACTATGACACAAAAAACTTTACTTGTAACGAAATTGCTGACAAGCGCACATAAATATTCGTGAGTTAAGGACTACTCTTGTATTTTATTATAAAAGCAATATCCTGTTTTGTTTGCAACGAAGTCGAAAATCAAAAGCATGCTTTAATCTGTATGAAAGTACGAGATTTAAATAAATGTAAATGTAAATTGCATGCACCTAAAAGTTTCTGCATAAATTACTTCTTAAGGTAACCCGGAAAGTAAATCTAGCAAATAATACAGTATATACATTTTGCACTGCATCTCAGAAATTTATAAAGCTACTAATATGAATTTTTATGAGATCATAAGAATACTTAACTAAAGATGCTCTGAAAATTTCAATTCTCTAATGCACATAAAATGTTTTAAACAAAAAGAAATTTTATTTTCCGATAGCTTAAAAGTTTGACATAAATGTGCATTTTTCAGGATTGGCTGGACTAATCTTGTTGAAATTTTGCACATACATAATGTTTGCAATGTTAACTGGAATAACAAGAAGTATTTAAATATCATTATTAGTTGATAAAAAGCAACACCAATAAGAAATTTAAAATATTTCCATAATTTTTCAGCATTTTAAAATTATTTTAAAGCAACTAGCATAAATATATTTTATTCCATTTCCCAGGATAGCATGTTAGCTACAGTTTACGTAAAAATATAATTCCAATTCTACCAATTGTTTATAAGAAATCAGATATTTTCAGTTTTTAACAAGATTTTATTTTTGTTTAAAATTTTTTAAAAAACTTATGTGCAATACAGAATTAAAATATACAGATAATCTTTAGTTAATTATTCTTATTATCTCTAAAATTTCATATCGATAGCTTTATAAATTTCTGAGATACAGTTTAAAACGTATCTGTTGCTTTATTTGCTAGATTTGCACTTCATAGTTACCTTAAATCTTTAGAAGAAAAATTAGCAAAGTATATACCTATAGTCAACAATTTCTAAAATAGTATATACGTGTTCCTTGTAAGCACATTAGAACTTGCATTAGTTCTAGGCTAGAAAAAGTTACTATATGCAGTATTTTGCTTGGCATGAAAAAGGTGGAAACACTTAAAAGTCCTAAGTAATATACCCTGTGTGTACATCATATTAAATAATGAACAAATATCTCACTCTCAAAGACCCTCGCCTTCCCCCACCCCTATATCATCTATACAAACGGCTTTAATTCAATTCAAAAATTTACTTGCTAAAATCAATTATATTTTCTTATACTTTCAATTAAAAGCCATTTCTGATTTTATAATGTTGATTCGATTTAATATTCTTATTTTTTCCCGCTCAATATTTGGCTTAATTTTTCTAATTTGTACCCAAGTCTGACAATTTGTTTTAAAATATTATAATAACTTAATCATAGCCAATGGAGATACTATTTTATAATATTTTTAAAGTGATCATTTTTTAAGTCTTAGATCAAAAACCAACGCTTTAAAAACTGGTAAAAACTTTTTTTCTTTTACTGTTGGGTCTTATTGTGGCAGTTTGAAGAGCTAAATACGTAATTGCTAAAATGTTTAGCTAAGTAAACAATTTATTTTAAAAGTTGTTGCTTATAAAAATACAAATAACTCAATGCTCCACGTGTATAAGGACAAACATCGTTAATCATTAGTTCGAAGTTTGAAATACGTTAATTACATTATCTCGATAGTGGTCGGAACCATAGGCAATGAAATAAAATTAAGCAACAAAATCAACTTGACTTTGAACACAACGACCTTCCGAATATCAACGCGTGAAAGTTCTAAACTTTTATGTCTGTGGTCGAAAAGAACACTTGAGCATGTTTGTTATATCAGCTTAATAATAAAATGTTTAAGAACTTTCAGATTTTAGTCGGTTTATGACAATAGTATATTGAAATTGTTTCTATAAAGTTGTATTGTTAAAATTACACCACAATCACTATAAGAAGTAGCCGATGCCTCAGGAATTAGTTACACCACAGTCTAATGGAACACGCGATCTTATTGGGTCTGTTATTTCAGTAATGAACTGCACGTAGTTCATAAGCACTAAAGGCTATATGTGGTAGTGTCAAAATGGGATGACATTTAATTTTACATCAAGAAAATTATTAATACTAGATAATCAAGGCACATTTCTTTAAATTTTATCTACTTATTTAATTATTTATGTACTAAGAAACATTACTCAGTGACAATCACCTGGTTCTGGTTCTGGCCGATTTCTAAGTGCTACCCATTACAAAATCTTTTGCAAAGATAAAATTACACCAAACCTTCATTTTAAATAAGTAATTTACTCCGCACTACATATATCTGTTTGCTACTGAAATAGCCAGGAAACATGTATTTCATCCTGACATTATTATTTTATTTATGCTAATCAAAAACATACGACTAGGCATTGAGTCCAAACTGTTAATCAGAACTACACAATATAATTTCTTATACAACATTGATTCCATTTTTATTTTCACTTTGCTTAAGAACTGGCCTATGCTTTTACTATTCTTTCTGAAACCAAGAACTGAAATATTAAATACTAGCTGTAACATTTTTTAAAAAAATAAATTGTTTTCGAACGAAACAAGAACTTACGTAATAGCTTCCTCTCTCACTGCAGAAGGCCCCATTGTTTCTATCACTGAAACCCAAATGCACTTTAAAAACACTGCCAATATATCACCAGCACTTTGCACTAACACACATTTCACTGTCCTCACAAGAAAGAATCCTTATTTACGCTCCTCTTCATAAAAAAGTTTGAGTAACTTCTCAGCAATGCAAAACATTTCGAAAAAGCTCCATCGAAATAGTTACTGCCAAAAATAAAGAACAATATTCAATATACATTTCTCTTCAACGTGTTATTTCGCTCATTACAATGGTATAAAGAATATATAAAATGAAACTCGTTCTTGGGTACCTTACGTTAGTTCATAAACGTTACCGCGCGCGCATTAAGTCCGTACTGGCTACTAGAAAAGAGGGGGTTAAAATGCTGATGTCAAAGGCTAATGGGTGAGTTCTAAAATCCTGTTTACTTGTGACGTCATGCGCCGCGTGTCGATCGTACCTGCGGACGGGACCGACTGACTGGCCACGCGGGCCGGGTGCGAGCGAGGCGAGTAGGGGTGGTCGCTTCGTTCCTTCCCCTCTCCAGTTGGTATAACCCACCCCCACCCTTCTTTCTTCCTTCCTTCCTTCCTGCACAAGAGGTGACGCTAACATTGAAAGCGAATCTGAAATAAGCTAAAATTTCAAAAGAAGTTTTTTTGCCCCCCCCCCCCCTCTTTCCACTTTCCTATTCTTCCTCCTATCCTCGCCGGTTTCTGCTATCGTCAAGTATTTCTGTTCTTCGCAACCGCAGAGTTGACTTTTCTTTGAAACACGAGCTGTCAGACGTCAGTAACCAAACAAAATATTCCACACAAAAATATTCCCCTTTTCAAGATTTATATTACGCGAGGAAGAAGGTAGCACTTGAACTTAACTTTTCTCTAGCGAAGGTTTCAGCTTTTGAACAGCTGTTTCAAAAGAGACCTGCAGTTCAAACAGGTAAAGGGATACACCTCAATTATAGTGGTACCAGAAGCCACTGCGCAACTTTCTGCCCTATGATGTCAACGTTTCCACGATTCGGTGATGCTGGATCATGGGAAGTCCTGTGCGCTTTCAGACGGAATATTTTCGTTTATTGTGCACTTTATATCCTTATATGTTTTTAATAATTTCAGTTTACAATGAAAAATAAAATCATCTGAGAGTGCTCCTCTTGACAGAGGGTATCGAGACATGTCCTCATGTACTACTTCTCCTAGCCTGCTTAGGGAATTAGCCAACCCCTGATAAGTGACCTGCTGTCTACGGCTCTAGGAGTATATTGCTTCCACGGTCATCTGACCGACAAGAAACAGAGCATCAAATGGCCAAGTGATTTAAATGGAACTAACACATTTCTTTCATTATTTATTTTAAAACGAATGATGCTAGTCACAACTCAAATATAGAGTGCGTTTTGACCTCTATAGAAAATGCTGAAAATGTCCTCTCTCGTGCTGAGGTATAACTTAACACGTCGTTCTATGTTACTGAAGGAATAATCTCCTGTGTAATGTTGTGCTTCAGATCGTCTAATTTCTCGGGGCGTGGCGTACACTTTGTCTTTTAAGTGACTCCACAGGAGGAAGCCAGTGTTGTCAAATCAGAAAATCTCGTGGCCTCAGGTGCGGATCATCCGGTCATTAAAGAAACTTTCAATTAGCGCCATGAATTGCTTTGATGTTATGGCATGTAGCGCCATCTTGTTTAAAATTACCATAACCCAGCTTACATCGTCCAGTTGCTCACAAAATCCATTAAAACCGGTGATACTCTGCAGGGTCACAGTCCCACTATTGTCTGTGCGGATATTGCTCACCATACTCCGACTTTAACTGGGTGCATTGGTACTTCATTAATGACTTGTGGACGGCCCAACAGCATGAGTTCTCCATAAATGGAACCATGCTTCATCTGTCAACAATGTGATGGACATTTTGCACAAAGAAAGCCTGAAACCAACGGCAATACTTCATTCATTCTTTTATACTCATCTGGTTTCTGCAACTGAAAACCACTGTAACCATATATGGTTTTAGGTGAGCGCTTTTCGCAGTTCTCTTGACATATTGAGGAGGGTCTTCTGCAACAAATCTCTTATTGACTTACGAGGTGATCGCTTCAGCCGTGTTCTGACGTCCACAACAACCATGGGCAGTCTAGATGAACGATATTTGCATTTTGCACTCACTAGAGACCAGTTTATTTACTAGCGGCAGTGTTGTGTTTCTTTCGGAGGATTGAGAACACCAAATTCTCTCTGGTATGCCCTGGAGTAGCTGTAATTGAATTCATAAGCCAGTATTGCTTCACAAGGAAGAGCTGTTGTGTGTATACATACATACTGCATTTTCGCAGCGATTGGAACATAATATCGAAGAATAACATCTGCACATCTCGTGACAGTGAATCAAAATCCCAAATATTCTACTTAATTTGACGCTAAACTCGGGACATAGGAAGACTTTTCAGCCGAATAAAGAAAAGAAGAAATGTGTCAGGTCTCTATAGTTTATTATTATAGGGTAGGCGGTGCTGACGTAGTAATTACGATAATCCTACGTCGAAGTACGTCGAAGGCAAACTATTTACTAGTAACATTAACTAACTCATGTAATGCACTTTTGAATTTTGAATTATCTTTAAATGGACATTGCCTTGACATCTAAATAAATGATTCCACGGAAACCCAATGTTACAATGCCAATTCTCTGCCCAATGCTCGATCAAGCTCTGTATAGTGTTGAACAATATTTAACAGATATTAAAATATATAGAGACTGTCATATAGTATTTCTGATTCTGCTATCATGGCTACTGGTGATTGAAAAAGTAATACAAGAAGTTAGGAATGATATCAAAACTAAAAGATATTCAGATTTTTCTACCCTAAATGAAAATTGGAGCAAAAGAAAGAAAATAGAAGCAGATGAGTCATAGAGGTTCAAATAAGCCCTTTAATTCATGAATTATATTCCAACAGGAAGACCGTACCTTGACGCATGTATTGTACGCCACTAACACCACTGCCTCATTCCAAGCATTTACATTTCTCCCCAATGTCTTGAAGAAAGTAGAAGAAACCCTTTGACCATTTAATGATTTGTACATGTCTTCTATCCAATTTCCCTCAAAACCCAAGAGCATGTTTTTTGTAAATAACCCTTTAATCTCTCCACATTTTATACATTTTCTCTTATACAGTTCTCTCATGTTTATTATTCCCATGAACCTTTCCTCACTTTTATCACTTCAAGTGATTTAAAAGGGAACTGAGACCATGCATGCCCTTTGGGTCGATCTCCCAATAATAAACTAAAATAAGTTAGAAATAACTAAGTTAGTTGTCGTATTTATTTTGGAAAGATAATTGATCGCTCTCATAGAGTCACACATAAATGTTTAGATTCAACTATTGCTTTCAAATTTATGACAGCCTTAATTATTCATATGTTTGGTTCGAGTCACCCTAGTTGCTCGAAGGACTATATAAGACCCCAGAAATAATCTCTCGTGGGCACGACACAACACTATACGTGTATCGCTATGGTGCTGCCTTGTCTTGACATTTCCTTATCTTCATACTCCTTTGTCGCTTTGACATTTAAGTATCACACCCTGAATCTTCTGCTTGGGACTTAGAACTTTCTCAGTGAAGTTCTTCATTTGCCTTACTTTTTGCTTTGTAATCTTTTTAATAATTCTTCTGTAAATAAAATCTTATTAGAAAGAAGGCAACGTTGTGTTTCAACACTTAAGTGAACAATCTAATTCGGCTTACCGAATCATCTAAAGGTCTCTTGGCTCCCGCTCGGCCTCTGCCAGCACCGGAACACGACAACCAACCATCAGCAAGCTCAGCAATGTACTTAAATAAATAGAACGTTTATACTGTGGATGAGACTCCAAATATGGCATTTAAACGGAAGAAATCCCCCTAACCTTCCACGGTTTTCGTTATTAGTTTTCACCGTGTGCAACAGGTGACGTTCACTGAACATCATGCAGAACCCCCGTAGCCCAGCCCACAGTAGATAACTTAGGTACATCGTGTTTACGTCTATCTGGTAACAATATATTAGGTGAAAATAACAAGAGAACCAACTGGTTCGAAACCAATCCATAAGAAAGCGGACACCAAGGAACCTTACAAATCAGTATGTATAAAGAGAGCCCAGAGATATATGTGTTTTTAGTTTAAAGTGCATTAGTTTTCGTTGTGTTAATGATATAAATTAATCACTATTAAATACCTTTTCAACTGTGAGCATATACCGAAGAACGCATAAGCCATCTAGTGGTTCGAAAACCCCAAGAGGAAAATAAAATATTAGAAAAAAATCTTATTTTGGTGTTCCATGCAAGCCGTCGAAGTTTATCGCTTTGATTTTTTTCTTCAGCCTGTTTATATAACTTTAGTTCTATGATTAGAGAGTGTATATACATTCTAAAACTACTATACCGGGCTCTAGTTATACTTTTATAAATCTTATCCATTCAGGCGGCGTTTTGTTCTGGCTATAAGCAATGAATGCATTGAGTTAGACTTTAGAGAGTTCAAGTTATTTAAAAAAAAAAAAAATATCTCACGTGACATTCTATATTTTTTTCACTTGTTCCCACAGGTACTGTCAATAATAAAGCAGTTTCTCGCTAAATAACCTTCCGAGTGCATCACAATGTTTTCACGACATCGCAAACTATAGCTTCGAATAGGGGAAGCTATAGTTTGCTGCTTATGAAGGGTATTTGACTCAAGCGATGTTTAATATTATTTATAAGCACTACAAAACCTAGGAACAGGCGTTTAAACAATGACTTTGTGATGTATTACTGAGTAGTATTTAACGCCCGTTTTTACTACTGAGGCACCACAGGAGGTGGACACTCATCATACATGAGATGAAATGATACATTGGGAAAGGATTTTTTTTTAAAGGAAGCAAGCGTTTCAGACCTAAATTTAGGGTACCTCCCGGCATTTGCCATTTATGAGAACTGAGGAAACCCTGGAAAACCCCTCAATCAGGGAGGATAGTCCTGGTGGGATTCGAATCCCATATCTCCCACGCCTTAACGACCTCGACCACCCGTGATATAGCGGAAAGCTCTCTATAGGATCGAAAAATCCGTTTTAAATTACAATAGTCAGTTTTATCTAAATTTTTCAATAGAAAAGAACAGAGCGATGGTAAAACATATGTCTTTGAAATACTTATCTATTGTTATATGCCAGATTCCTTCTTACTTTTTCTATCCATGCACTAACCGATTCCCGTGTATTCTCTTTTGTTTGCTGAGACTAATGTGGAAGCGTCTAGCATGATCACGATTGAGCCTTAGTTGGTCTTAAATGTTTTTTAAGAGTTGCGCATGCGATTTGACAACTGATTCGAAATTATATATAATTTAAAAACTAGCTTTTTGTAATAATCACCTAAAAAGTAGGTAACTCTAAAAATAAATAGAGGAAAGATAGAATTACGGACCGGGGCTGTATTTTTGACGAAGAACTGCTGCAATCTTTCGGAATCCGTAGTAAACATTGCCATAGATTCCAATTTTTGTCACTTGTGGCAGCTGAACAACTTTGAGTAAGAGTGTGTTCCAGGAAACACAACTTTTTGCAAAACAAGATTTATATATTTTCTTCTGTCTTTACGGATGGATATATGCACAATGTTTGTGTGAAAGAACTGTTGCCATACATAATTTATAACCACGGTCATGTGTATTTAGTTAGGCTGAAATGTGTTTTATTAGGTTGACATGCGTTTAATTAAGTACATACACACATAATTTAATTATATTAAATTGTTTTAATTACTTGAACTGTGAATAGTTAGGCATAATTTTATAATAGGTTGAAATTATTAAATTATGTTGACCGGTATGTAATTAGGCTGAAATGTACTCAATTAATTAACACATATTTATTAAGTAGACATGTATTTTGTATACTATAGGCTGGAATATACTAAATATGTATTTAATTAGGTTGAATGAGCTTAATTAAGTTGACACGTATTTAATTAAATTGATATGTATTAAATTATTTTGTCATGTATTACATTATATTTACCGGCACTTAATTATACAGTTATGCATTTTATATTTCAATAGTTTGAAATATATAATTATGTATTTAATTAGACTAATATGCAATTAATTATATTTAATTGTATTTAATTAGGTTTATATGCATTAAAGTATTTAATTAGGTTAGCGCGTATTAAATTATGTTGACGTAGGTAGCTATATATTAAACTACCAAGTTAATATACTTGCACTGAATTATGATGCATATAATTATAATAATTGACGCACAAATTAATTAATATTAATTTTAAGATTTTTGCGAATGAATGTTCTTTTATCATTTCATTTTAGATGTGAAAACATTTTAAGTACTTGTAAGTATAATTTCATTATTTCTTCGTGGGTGTAAGCTTAGTGTAAGCTTAGTTGCAGAATTAATAAATAAATATATTACCACATTATTAGGAAAAGTTCATAACATAATATTATTTAAAATTGTTGTGTTTAATGAAAAAACTTATTATATGTACAGGAACTAATAATATTTATGGTGTGTTAATGCTGTTAAACAAATTTTATTCAATAGATACACTTTTGTTTGATTTTCTAAAAAAAATAGATATTTCATATAACCATCTCCCGTAATCTTTAAGGACCGAAGGACCGCGTAATATGGAATGTATTTGCTAAAAAGACGAAAGGCAAATTTAAATACACATTTTTGGTGAGCATATGTATTTCAGATATTTTCGAAATGCAAAATAAATGAAATGCCATATCGTTTCATAAGTTACATTTTTACTTTTAAGATTGTTATAAAGTTTAATTAACATTAATGAACATTTCACTTTTATATTTAGAAAGGACACATTCTAGGGTGAAATTTCTGTACATAGAGGTTAAAGTGTTATATTTACCTAGAATAACAAAAGAGCTAATAAAAAAAACAGTATTAAGAGATGATGTAACTCAATTAAAAGCTAGTACGCCACCCATCCTTGCAAAATAGTGCATCTATTTTTGTAGCTGAAATTCAACGAAGAAGGACTAAAATGCTATGTATTGTGCTTACGTCATGGCTGTACCAACAGCAAGAAATACAGTATAAGCCAGAATGTAAGGAATAACGGTGAATAAGGGAATTTTCAAATAAAAAGTCCCCTGAAATAAATGATTACGTGCAGACATTATTAGATAAAATAAATACATTTACAAAGTAACAAATAAAATATAAACTAAATAATGAGTAAATATAGGTACTATACTACAAACTACCCGCTCTTAAACGTTGCGTTATTAACATTTCAAAATTGCACATGACCATGTTGAAGTGACGTCGGTAAACAAACGACAGAGGCATCCATGCTAAAATTATTACTTGTCAGCAGTTAACAGTATCAACAGAAGCAAAATAGCATGTACTGTGTGTCCTTACACAATATTGTATGAGTATAACAGTGTTTCTGGGTTTTGAAACCACGAGCTACTTACTAACCTCCGCCCGCAGTCTCCTTCCACTCTCAAAATGCAAAATTGCCTTTTTCTTAACATCATTAAATACAACAATCGAAAAAATACAATTAGCAATAAACGCATATACATACCTACAATAACGTAAGACTAAAAACGGATAAATTCTAGAAACGGGAGAACGCAGTGGTTTACTATGGCTCGCTACGGCCTGACGGCCTCCCCTCACCTTTTATACATAAGTATAAGCGCAACAGAAACAATAGTAAACTGCAATTAGTAATCAATTCATAACTAGAAACCAGAGGACTCAGTGGTTTACTGCGACTCGCTATGGCCTGACGGACTCCTCTCGCCTCCTATTCGTAAACATAAAGGCAACAACAGCAACAGCAAAAATGCAATTAGTAATCAATTCAAACATACACTAACCCAAACCTAATCGGATAAATCCTAGAAATCAGAGGACATAGTGGTTAACTGCGGTATAACAATTTCCTACACTTTTCAGTAAAAACTGAACAGTTCATTCAAACATTCATTCTAATTTCAAACAGTTTTACACATTCCCATAGTTGTACAATTTAGCCTCATTGAGTCTTACCTCACGTAGTCAGCTTTTTAAATAAACCGCTAAACGTAATGTATGGAGTCGCCCTGGTGGACAAAAATGGAAAAAAATACACGCGAACATGTCGGTACGTTGTAAAATTATACAACGGTTGGGTTGCCCACTCTGAAAAACAAACGTAGAATCGCTCAAGCAAATGCACAACTGCCGGGGAATTTCTGAAGCTGAGGCACAGATTCGCCCTGGCGGTAAAAAATTTAACACATTCAGCGGAAGAGTACTATATGGTAAAATTATATAGGCGTTGGCAACTCTGGAAAATAGACGACAAATCACTAAAGATAGTTCACACAGGTGCGTGGGGAAAAAACCAAAGACAAGCACGCAAACTTAATGTAATTTGTTACATTCATATAGCAACATGACTGGGTACTTGCGACCTCGAACTTCGAACTATAATAATAATAATAATAACAATAATAATAATAATAATAATAATAATTGTATGCTTCTAGTCCACCTAATATAATAGGACTGACTTGTTTGTATTGCGTTCTGATGTTAATTTCTGCGCATAGAAGCGCCGAGCTTGCTGGCTGGAATTTACGACAGCAAAGGCGTTCTTCTCAAAGCGAGATGACGAGTGCAGGGCCCGATGTTGATTTAGCACATGAGAACAATAGGCCGGCGTAATCCGAGTTACTACACCAGGAAAGTCTAGCCCTACTGGCCACACATCACTCCTACTTTGTCAGTGCAGTGGTAAATGAAGAGATTATGGCTTGGTTGGCCTTGGTACTTTAAAGGGGCTGTCCGGACAGACATTATGTGACATTTGTCAACGGATTAACTCGTACAAATTTGTATATAGAGTGTAATAAGGAGACCCGACTTTCATCTTAACATGAGAAACTTCGTTTTAT
The DNA here is from genome assembly GCA_030762175.1 of Metallyticus violacea. Classification (NCBI taxonomy): domain Eukaryota; kingdom Metazoa; phylum Arthropoda; class Insecta; order Mantodea; family Metallyticidae; genus Metallyticus; species Metallyticus violacea. Next base: position 35,685,829 of record CM060839.1, on the reverse strand, counting down.
TTTGAGGACCTCTGTTTAAATAAATTTTCCCAAAGCGCCATTCATGCCTGAGTTAATCACTGTTTTATTTTGAACAGCCTTAAAACACAAGAACTCAAGTAGTTGCTCTTAATTACTTAGATTCTAATGCTTCCATAGAAAAAATGAGGATAAGATATATACTTTCACAATGAAAATTAAACATAAGACTATTTAGAGGAAATATTCACAATTACTTACACAGACAGCTGACAGGATACGGAGCTCTTTTGCTTGCGAATCTTTCTTAATATTCGTGGCGCTGCAATCCCGTTACGGTGTGTATCACTATAAATAAGTAACATTTCATGATGCTCTGCTATGGTAAACTGTGCCATCTTACAAACTGACCTCGTTTGTTTCACCTTCACAAATAAACAAACAGTTGAAATCAGCTGTTAAAACATGCGCAGCACTACAGTTGAAGATCGCCATTAAAAACATAACACTCTTCAGCAGATGTGCGGGGGATAATTAGCGGAAAGTTGTGCTACTAATGGGAAGGAAGTGGGTTCAGTCCCTCACAGACCAAGGTTTCTTTTTCTCTGTGTCTCTCGTAATGTTTTTCATTTGTCTACGCTGTTCTTATTACAATAATTGTCACTTTTTAGGGAGGACAGCACATATCAATCAATGAGCAGTGTTTAACGCCCGTTTTTGCTACAGAGGCACTACAGGCGATGCACACTGATGATACATGAAATGAAATGATACATTGGGAAAGGATTTATTTTTAAGGAAGGAAACGTTCCAGGCTTAAATTTAGGGTACCTCCCCACATTTGCCATTGAGGACTGAGGAAAACCTGGAAAAAACCTCAGTCAGGGAGGACGGTCCTGGCGGGATTCGAACCCCAGACCTCCCAATCATGAGTCCGCGATTTGCGATTTAACGACCTCGGCCACCCGTGGCGGTGGACAACCCATAGGTTGCAGCTTTAGGTTAGGCTAGATTAGATTAGGTTTAACAAAAAATAATTCATGCAAAACTGACAATGTTAAAGGCGTATGTATGCCTTTTTAATTTTGGTTGCGGCTCCAGTCTCGCTTCTTCCGTTGCTAGATTAGGTTATGTAACTGCAATGTTGTAAATCTGTGACGTTGCATTTGACCCGGGGGGACGAGACATTGCAAAATTATAATCAGAATACTGTGAAACTTGTGTCAAAGTTAGTGTTAACACACGGAGAAGCAGATTATCTTGTTATTTTTCTAAAAAAGCTCAAATGTAAATGGTGTGTTTAAAAAAGTAACAAATTACATTTTTTAAAAAAGGATAAACGATACTAAACGTTGTTGTTCTATTCATCCTGTACAAATGCTAAGTCAGAACTGCAAGTATGTGTTTTTCAAATAATTGTTGAGTATCTTAAATATTCAAGTGCCTGATTACGAAAACGTGTTCGGTACTCGATTTGGGCATGCAAATTGCATTAATTTTGTTCCGAGTTATTTTTCATTTTGAAAAGATAAAGGCTTCTTAATTATAACGACATCAATTATAACGATATTCATTCGCTCGCTACATTTCATTCGTTCTGTACAGCGAATTAAAAGCGATGGTAGCTACAAGAAATATACACTACAATAAAGTAAGGCTCTAATGACCAGCTAATTCTTGTGGGCAAGTTGTTGAAAGCCCACGCTTACTTGGTATGCCACCTCTCTATATTTTGATAAAACAATATTTTTATAAGCACATACAGAGTAAATTTGTTCAAGCACTGGCACAATTATTTTTTAATCTTGTATAGTTCCACTTTCGTTTCGCTGGAATTTTAAATGTGTTTAATTATTTCTTCCCTACTGAATTCATTATTGGTTACACATATAGCACACACACTGTTGCTACAATAGATTTCATTATGGAATTTCTGTTAATATTTATACACTAGGTTTTATAAAAATCTGTTGTGCATGTTTTATACTTCTATTTAAGCAATAATTGTTGCCGTATTAACTTTTTCTCGTTGGCAATATTTATGCATTTGTAAAAAATTACAAAAAGGGTGTCTTAGAACAACTGAATAAACATGTAAATGTTATTTGTATTTTAAACACATCTTGGGACGTTGTGACGGCAGTTTTATTGCACTTTCGTAACCATGCTTTCATATATTTTATGTCTAAATGCTTCACATTAATTCCTTAAAGCAGTACATGCATAGTCTTTATTTTGTCAATGATCTTTATGTTCGCCAGAATCGCCGTGCACATGCGCAAGCTTTTTCCTTCTCAACAAATGATATCATTCTTTAGCGCTCTACAGAGTGGATGTGGACTCCACCGATAAAAGTCCATACATTGTTCTGGGATTTTAACATATGAAGCCCGTAGTTTCCGTACCTTTTTACAGAGCAGAAAAAAACCGCCACGGGTGGCCGAGGTCTTAAGGCACGAACTCGTGAGCGGGAGGTCTGGGGTTCGAATCCCTCCAGGACCGTCCTGCCTGACTGAGGTTTTCTCCAAGTTTTCCTCAGTCCTCATAAATGGAAAATGCCGGGAAGGTACCTTAAACTTAGGGCTAGAAAGCTACCTTCCTTAATATATATATATATATATCCTTTCTCAATGTATCATTTCATCTCATATATCTTCAGTGTCCACCGCCTGTGGTGCCTCAGCTGTAAAAACGGGCGTTAAACACTAATCAAAAAAAGAGTAGTTAATTGGACAATAATTATACCTCTTTTACTCATCGCTGGAGCACAGATTAATTGGGTTTTTTTTTTTTTCCATATTAGTGTTGAAAGTTAGAAAATATCTAAGTATACAGATATGTATTCTGTATCAAACATCATGGGGAAGGTTTTATTTTCGTATTGTTCGTATTGTACAATTCTGCATATTTCTGCCTTTTTAAAATTATTTTCTTATTTTTGAAAGCTTTCTGTTATTACAGTTTAGTACTTTGTTAACGGGAATAAGAAATGTTGTTTTAATGCAGGTGTTGTAAAGAACGTTTTCTGGCGGGTTTCACTTTCTAAAGGAAATCCTTTACGACTAACAAAGCATTCATCTTCTTTAGAAATACCCATAAATGTTTTAAGTCAGGTAATTAGGTTGCTATAGTAGTTTCGTTTTCATAGTGGGCGACCGGTGTGTGTTTGTGATCTCAGTTTGCATTAAACAGCGCGGCAAGGTTTCGATTACAAACACTGAAACAGCGACAATAACGCGATAAGGAAAACATTTTTGATGGTGCTCGCCTGTAACGAAAACGTGACTAATATATTTGATTCGTCATCGTAAGTTTTCACTCGGATACAAAATTATTACCGGGAAATTCCTGACAGCATTCTTTGTTAGACTCAACAAGAGATACGCCTTCTTTCCACAATTTCCATCAAAAATCACTTGTTTACTAAATGCTTTGAAAACGATATTATTTGACAAAATCTCAGTGTAGATAATCTAATATGCAACAAATGGTAAATACTATTTAAAAACTGTCTATTATTTTTGTGATGTTTCTTCACAAATAATAATGTTGCTTAAAAATGAAAGAATCATAGTTTAAATTGTTTCCTTTTTATACAAGAAGGAATTACATTCAATTTAAGGCAAATAATAATTTTAAAAAATTATTTTTTTGCAAATTTAATGTTCACAGCCTTTAAATTAATTTTAATTATCAGTAACAGTGTGAAATGCCTTTATTTTACCACAATATCACATATTTTAAGTTGCCTGCCATTTTATATGGTTTTTAATGCCTGAAATTCTGTCTCTACCCATCACCATCTGGCATACGAACTGTGGGTTCAATGAATTAAAAACACGTACTAGGGTAAATAACCAAATCATTACAATAAATTACAATACATTACATGTGTAATGAAAGAGCCCCACAACAAAACTAGAACTTGTTTATACATTGCTGTTCAATAATGCACCATTTCTTTACGGTAGCTGTTCAAAATGATCACAATAAAGCACAGTGACGCATTTCAAATAGTCAAACGAGCAGTAAACATACACAAATGTAACGTAGTCGAAACACGAAACAAATTCCTTGTAAACATACACAAAAATAGCTGAATTTCACAAAGTGAAAGCTGTGCAATTATCGAGCAATGAGCAACCAGGGACTGAGTACCTTATATCAGAACACGAAATCAACTTGCTTTGAAAGTTTGTCAGTATCCACTGTGTATACCAAACACCTTTAAAACAGCAGTGGTAATTTTCTCCTATACCGGGTGGAACTATAAGGTACAGCCAAACTTTCAGGACACATTCCTCACACCTAGAAGAAGAAAATATTGACATGGGTCCGGAAACGCTTTATTTCCATGTTAGATCTGGTTTTCTATAACTGATAGTACATTAATCATGGGAAACACACAGGAACAGAACATACACATGAAACTCTTTCTCACATGAAATGACTGATGCATGCATCAACCCGCCCTCGGATTGAATCCCTGATACACTGATGTATCCCTGGAGAACTGCGTATTGTTTCGCAGCCTTCCACAATAAGAGCGCGAAGACTACATCTGTACCGGGGGTTTGATACACAAGAGCTTGTAGGAATATTTCATTGTGAGTGTGAAGGAGTAAACAGATGGAAGGGGGTGTGGGAAGAAAAAAATGGGATAAATTAACAAAAGAGGGTGTAGCATGTAGAATGTTGATAGATATTGGGACAAAGAGAAATAAAATGATGGGGGATTATTTAGGAAAAGTAAGGGAGAAATGGATACAGGAAAACACTGCGGTGAACCTAAGAATCACAACTTAACCAGACATAATCAAGAGGGCATTTTGATTATGTCATGTAAGAAAGAGTTTCATGTTTACGTGTTGTTCCTGTGTGTTTCTTACAATTAATTGTAACAGGGATTTCCCCTACCCCTTACGAAAGCAACCGAATAAAATAAAGTATTAACTTATACCGGCATCAAACATATAATTCTGACAAGTGAGTAATATTTTCAGTTCTCTGCATATTACAGAGAGAGTTGTGTTGCTCAGAATTGTAAACCGAGGGGAAGAAGCATGATGGTGTATGGCTTGCCCTGACCCAGGCCATAAACCAAGGCGAGAAAAACAAAATTCTTTTAGCGAACGTTAGGCTAGAAGGTCATCGCATCCACCCCTCTTGCATTCGTTGCGCTGTTGATGTAGGGAAATTGTACATCAAGTGCCGAACGCGAAATTTAAAGCACCAATCAGAGAGCATGTGCTGTAATCAAAAAGTTTGAATTTCGCCAACTTTAAAATATTATAGCGTCGGTGACCGACCGACTCGAACTGAACAAAACTGTCGGAACGCCGCGAGTTCGGGGCATTCCAGTGGAAAGTTTGGCAGTATTCGACAGTCAAGTGGTAGTCTGAGGTCATTCAGCATTCTACTCGACAGTTTGGCAGCATTCAGCATTCTAGTGAAGTTCAGCATTTCGGCATCCAGCATTCTAGTTAAACCCAAAAACGGTGGTGGTCTCCCAATCAATATTCATTCTTTAAATAAACAAACGCTTAAATCTATTCAGGGTTTTCACGAACCCCTAGTTCTCATTTGGTCATCCTGACAATTCTTCTTATCCCCGAGGAGCGCCCTAGGCGTCTCCCAACAAAAAGAGACTAGCACAAATCATCGAGCCGAGGCAGCGAGGAGGTTCATCTCCTTTTTAGTCGTACTGACGTAATATGGAATTTTACTTTATAATTGTTTTACTTTAACAGCAAATTACACTTAATGTGATTTAGTATTTGTATTTGTAACATTCGTTTTTTAAACTTTCTCAATCATATTTAAATTTACGCGGCACCGCGGATAGTTGGTAACTCTTCGTTTGTAACTGTTTTCCTTCTATTTCTACGTAATTGTCAACTGCAGTGGAACGGCTTCTTGTCGGTCCTGGTGGTGTAGTGGTAACCATACTTGCCTTCTAAACCTAAGGTCGCGGGTTCAAACCCGGCCAGGATCGATTTTTTCGGACGTAAAAATCCTAAGTAAGTCTTCCTTCGGAAGGGAAGTAAAGCCGTGGGTCCCATGTCGTACATTTACGGCACGAAAAAGAACCTCAAGCCTAAAAGAACAGACCTCTGAGCAAAATTTGTAAGTCGTTTCACCCCCTGAATTGAATGCGAAGCTGATGACCTGAGATGTTAAAGAGCGTCCTTAAATAAACAAATAAAAAAGACTTGTTATTTTCTAAAAATGAGAGAGAAAGAGACGTTAAACATTCTTTTCAACGATGACTGATGTGTATACAGCAAAGGACAGAGGAATTCAGCTTACATTATACAAGTAAATTTAAAGGTAATCATGGAAAATGAATTTTTTTAAATATTGTATGTAATATAGGCAACTCTAAGTATGCTGCTGGAACGGTTATTCAAAATATTCATCCCGGTGCACTATAATAAATTTAAAGTGTGTCATCTTACCCTTAAATCCAATTATATTGTAAGAAATTTACCTAAAACTAAAACTAAATGCATATAACATTAATTAAGTCACTTTATAAGTTACACAAACGTGGTGCATACATCCTGTTTCAGTTATCTGTTAATATTAAAATATGTTTTCCTGAAATATCTAAGATCCTCCTTCTTCTCCCACCTAAATATTAACCTAAACGGGCGTTGATTACTTGCTTCCACCCACACATGCATGTTGTGCAAGTTCACGATGCCGTCTCGGGTAATCTCTAACATCAGCGGAAGACCTTGTCGCATGTGAAATACTTCGCACCCAACTATAAGTCTTTGACCGTGTGAGCCAATCTTTGTACGTAGGCTTTGTAATGACGTTGGAGGTTGACAATTCCAACCCCTTTAGTAGCTAAATATACATTGCGATGTTTTTGTTATTTGGATGGAGGTTTCGTAACAAAATTGGAACATGTGCCCATCACCATATCCGACAAGTTTCCCTGCTTGAAAATCGATTTGAAAAAGGAAAAATAAATTATCTAATTACCGATTACTAAGGGATAATGAAATAACTAAACTGAAATATATTGTTTTAAATACAAATTGATTTCCCTTTAGTGTAAATATTATTTTGTCATCCTGACATGTTTCCAAAGTCAAAACCAGTAAGAGCAAATCTTGAAATATACATTATTAACAAATTACATGGTTTACATCAAGAATTCAGTAAAATAAAACGTTACTTATTTATTTGTTTATTTATTGTACAGGATATCTGTAGACATTTTAATTTGTTTTGTCAACGAATTGTTCATAGCTTTTCCCTAAAGTACTCTTTCGATATTCTGTTTATTAAAACACTGTTTCACCGACATCAGAAACGCCAGCTGGGTCAGCAGTCCCAGTTTTCGGACGGTTTTGAGTCCTTATATATTTATTCCCTTTCTTTTTAACATATCAATCTCATTGATTTTTAAACATTTTTCTAAATTTTATTTGCATATTAACTCGTTCCTGTGGATGAAAAATCTTTCTATAATTTGATAAAAATATGCTGAAATATAAGTTGTATTACTACAACACTGTGTGGAACGCTGCGGTAAAAGAAGAACACGCTGAGATTTTGAGGGTTTAGAACGGATCTCGCAGAAAGAATCCGGTTGTACTGCGTTGGGTGGAAGTAAAATCCATAAAAGATGAGGAAATGGAATATAGGAACTGGAAACGGCATACAGAAGCTTGCAAGCATATTTCATTACCTAGTGGAAAATGAAACGTTTATTTGCCTAGGATAACTTTTAGAAAAAAAGTTTTAGCCGGGGAAAGTATGTTAGAAATGAACTGTTCATTATTTTGAGAACAGTTGAAATTTACCTAAAGCTACATCAACAGGAGTATCTTTAGCTGAGTTAGGAAGGGTAGGGAGGAAGGGTGTAGTGATGTAAAGAATTTTAAAATATTGGAAAAGGATTTAGAAATTAGAAGGCTACAATGTTCTAAAAGAATGTATGAAATATCAAATGAAAAAAAGAGGTAGCAGCTGGTTGGGAGAAGTGTGGGAAATATTGCAAAAAAATTGGGAGGGAGGAACTTTGGGAGTTTGGTGATAAAAGTGGTCAAGGGTTTTGGAAACAAGTAAGGCAAAGAATTGAATGCATAGAGAGCTGGAGATTTGGGGTAGTTTTAGAGATAGAGTTCTTTAAATGTACAGAACAATTGAAAAGTAGTGAGAGATAGAGAGAGAGAGAGAGAGAGAAATATGTGGATTGTTGTGATAAATTTGGGAGCGAAGGACTGGCCTGGATGCAAGCAGGAGCATTTTTAAGCGGTCTCAGAGGAGAAGTTGGTGTGTTATCTGTGGAGAGCTTGAAGGAATATTTCATTGTGAGTGTGAAGGGGTAAAGAGATGGAAGGAGGATGTGTGGGAAGAAAAAATCGGACCAATTACAGAAAGAAAGTGTAACACGTAGAATGCTGACTGATATGGGGGCAAAGAGAAATAAAATGATGGGCAATATTTAGGAAAAGTAGGGAGAAATAGATTAAAATGGGTAAGAAGAACGGGAGAATTGATAAAATAGCGCTAACAAGGGGAAATGCAAGAAATGGGAGGGTTCATTATGTAGATAACCTGGGGGTTGTGTAATGTTAGATTTATTATTATTATTATTATTATTATTATTATTATTGTTGTTGTTGTTGTTGTTGTTGTTGTAGTATGTATAAAGAGTTTTAAGCATTTTGGTTTATGTTACTCTTGATAATGTTAACATTTTTTTATATTTTTTGTTTGTTTAGATGTAATTGAGTAACTAAAAATAAGGAAATTATTAGTGTAGAAATCGAAGTTAATTGGTTAAAAATAATGGTTTGTGTATGAATTATATATAGTATTGTGTTCTATGGTTGGATCAGAGCATGATTCCTGGACATTCCAGTAGGTAACTGCTGAATGAACCTAGGGGGCTGAGCTATTCAAATTGGAATATTTGGATTTAGGTATTAAAACATTGTAATATATTAATAATGCTATAATTATGTTACTAATTATATATTTGCTTATTACTTTTTTCAATAACGTATCATTATATTAAATGCAGAATATTGGATATACCAGTAAGCAAAATTTATGAAGTATTATTATATTTATTATATTATAATATAATATAATATTATATTATATTATATTTATGCGTCATTTTATGGCACAAGAGTCAAAATAAGCATTTCTCATCATGTTTAACAATTCTAGTTTTTATTTAGTTAATTTCTTGTGTGTATATTATTTAGAGTTAGATATTTATTGAAAAAATGTTTAAACTATTTGAAATTATATTAAACTATGTTTAAACTATTCAATGGATTGTTCTGTGAAATGTCTTAAAATGAGTTTTGTTAAGGTGAAGATATAGTGACTGAATACATAGACAAACATATTCCAGATACTGGTACTGCGAAACTCACACTTACAATCAGTAAGAGTTATTAACTTTACAATTTTAACTAATTTCTGACTCGCACTTTTGGCAATGATTGCACTTGTTCTTTAATGTTTGGTTTCAACTAAATTTTAGTCAAATCAGGATCAACACTCAATTTATTTCTGTACTTGTTTTTGATATAAATTAGAAAATTAGAAAATATATAATAAGAAAATCCACATTCACAAAGGTAGGTAGTCAATAAATATCAACAAACATTCACAGCTTTTTCTGAGATCATTGGATATTAGTTTTTTCTTGACAACAAGAAGTTTACTTGATAATTAGCCCGAGACTTCCGTCACATGATAGCTCGACCAATTCATCTTTATCAGAAGGTTTCCGGTAAGGTGTCACAATAGAAAACGGGTCTTTAATCCAAAATTCTTTATCCAGGTTTTCAGGGAAGCGTACATTGACATCTGAGATGAAACTTCCAAGGTGCTCCTTAATATTCACTGTCAGTTCATGCTGGAGAGGAATTTTATTTTCACTTAAGGAAGCATCCAACAATAGAAAGCAACATGCGTTTGCAATAATGATTTATATTATCAAGATGCTCAGTTTTTTTTTTCTTAAGCGCCGCAACGCCACTGCTTTCTTAACTGTAAATGCGTCTCGCAGCTAAATAAAAGACAAAATGTGTCCCATTAAATAATATGTTTGAGTTGCGCTCTCTCTTTGTCGTGAGATTAAAATTGAACTTCTGTTTTACACAATATTAAACAAAAAAATTTATAATAATGTTTCCGTTTAGTTATAGTACATCTATCATGTATTTGTTGTTTGTAAAACAAATGTTAATTTATCTATTTGCTAAAATGTTTACATACCACCGGGCAATCGCTCACGTACCACTATGATACGCGTAATTTGTCAGAATTTACGAACATGCAACGTGTTTTGCAGGTCTTTTCCCTCATAAAATTTAATTCATAGGATTCTTCGCCGATGACCATTTCCCCTATGGTTTAAAACCCATGAGTTTTTTGTCCGTATTATTTTTTCCATAAAGTATTTATACCCACTGGATTTTTCGCCCATGAAACATTTTGTAACTGTATTAACTTCAACGTATGTAATCAGGATTTGTTTTTCTCTGTTGTGGCTGCCAGAACTACTCAAAACACTAAGGTAAGGACATGTTATAATAATTATCAATACTATTGCTATGAAAAAACAACAAAAATACTTGTTAAGTATCGCGTTGAGTTAAACGTGAAATATGCAATGGAGGATGTGTAACAACTTTCAATGTAGTAAGAGAAGTTACCATCCTCCTGTTGGATCCTGCAAAAATAAAACACTGTTGAGGGGGATCCAATAACAATTGCTATAGAGGATGTTGTGTGTGAATTAAACGGAGGGAAGAAAAAGCACCTAATGAAAGCCCGGCTGCTAAATCAGAGCTGGAATAGCTAATATAGCAGAATACAAGGAAGTTTTAATGGCTTAGTCTGAAAAAAATTTGGTTATTAGAGCCATTAACAAACATTAAAATAAAAACCGTCCACCACTGCCTCGGACCCTAACAGAAATACCCCCATATATACAACAATACAAGGCACACGGTGTTTACTATTCCATTCTGGAGTAGAAGCTAAAAACCATACACTTTTATTCTATACGGATAATACTTTACGAGACATGATAAAAGGCAGTATTACGTACTGTGACGGTACCGTCCCACTACAATTTGGGCAGCTGTGCACATTCCACAGTATCGCACAAGAATAGTATTCCCACTAGTGTATGCTGTCACTGTGGGGAGAAATGAAGAAATGCACAGCTATTTTAAACCAATTAGTGACTGGTGCAAAAGTAAGCATTCATAGAGAACTTAAACCACCAGTCGTACTCACCGACTTTCAACTTGTCTTTATGAACGCAGTGAGACAAGTTTTTCACTCACTCTACTTCGTGAACCGGCCTGGTGCAGATATCAAGCATCCTTTCACAAACAGCAGCAGAGGGCAGCGGAGAAAACCGAGCCCAATTCTAGTCAACTAATGTAGACCGATAATTACTCAGTAGTTCATTTTGGCATGGTGGCTCAGTTGGTTAGAGTGTGGTGCCCTAGAAGGAAGGTAATGGGTTAGCTTCCCCCGGTGGCTAACTTTTTATTTTTTTTAAATCTTTATAATTTGTCTACAATTTTCTTGCTATAACAAATTCTATCTTTTTAGGGAGGACAACGCATAATTTTCAGTTTTACTTATATTTTATTATATGCAAATTTAGTTCAGGTTAGGTTAGCTTAGGCTTAAAAAGTTGCAATAGTGGTACTCTTAAAGCATAGGTTGCAAATTTAGGTTAATTCAAGTTAGGTTAGGTTTAAAAGAAATTGCAAAATATATACTGCTAAAGGCTTATGTCTTTTCCCATATTAATTATTTCACATTGCTACATTACAGCTTCGCATTTAATTTAGCTGTATACTGAATGTGATTAACTATTAACATGTATCGAAAAAAATTTTTCCTCCCATTGTTTGTTTTTGTGCGCTAAGATTTATTAAATGAGGCGTGAGTCCTGCAACAAAGCGGTTCACGATTGTCGGGTAAGTAGTATTTCCTGGAATCCGCGTGCAAGGATGTCTGTTTCATTATATGCAGAGCATTTGGAGCCTGAAGGTCCCATACACAATAATACATTCTCGTACAACTTTCATACGCTGGTAGACATGGAGAAGGTGTATCAGCTGTTCAATATTATCGATGTTACATACGTACGAAGGCTAGGGGCAAGAGGACGCCGTAGACATACCCTGATGTCGAATGTGTATGAACATGTACTCTCCGGTCAGCAGTGTGGGAACAATGACAATCAAAGTCTAAAAAATTAATTGCCACTCACCTTATATCGCTATGGAAATTATGAGATCACATAAAGAAAGATGAAGATGAAAATCAAGTAACTATTGTCCAGCTCAAAGGAGAGCATACAAATATTAGGAAGCCTATTAACAAAAATTAACACTTAAATCAAAATTAGATTGACTCTATAGATGGAAAGTATGAAGGTTATAAAAACTACAACATCTAAAGGCAATATCATACAAACTAAAGTTGTGACCACCACGGGTGGCCAAGGTCGTCATGGCGTGGACTCTTGAGCGGGAGGTCTGGGGTTCCATTCCCGCCAGGACTGTCCTCCTTGATTGAGGTTTTTCCAGGTTTTCCTCGGTCCTCATAAATGGCAAATGCCGGGAAGGTACCGTAAACTTAAATCTGGAACGTTTCCTTCCTTACAAAAATCCTTTCCCATTACATAATTTCATCTCATGTATCATCAGTGTCCGCCGCCTGTGGTGCCTTAGTAGTAAAACGGGCGTTACATCATTCAAACCATAGTTGTACAACCAAAGCTTTGAGAAACCCTTGGAAATAATGAATCTTGATGAATATTTTTGTATAACCATCTCACAAATTCTTGAATGCAATAAAATTATATGCATTATAATTAATGGAAAAATGAATAAATGGGCAAAACTTTTCATGATCCAAAAAAAATGTATTAAATATTAATGGGTGAAAGAAACAACGGGCATAGTTAAAGCATGGGCAAACCAACTTATGGCGAAAAGTACATAAGTAAAAAAAGTGCCAATCACAATGTGCGCTGTGCGACTATATACATTGCTAATCACGCAATCTCCAGTTACAACTGTCGAAATGCGGTTAACGCGGAACATACACTAATGAAAAGTCCATGCATAGGTTTCGGTGATATTTTGAATCGCTGAAATGTATGCACATGTTTTCAAGCTATAATTTAAGTAAGGAAGTTTTATAGACAATAGTTTGGGGCCTGTAGCGAGAGAATCAACATTTCATCTTTGGGTTACAGACTTACACATAACTCGAAGTGTTTGTAAAAACAACTTACAATCTTTTAATTGAAGTTTCTAAACGACTAATGATTTTGTATATTCACACTTAAAAATGGTTTTCACGCTATTTTTTTTTTTCTTGTTTTCCTTAGCTTTCAAAAGATATCACTAGCCCTCTTCTTGGTAAAACAGCTAGAACGCTAGCCTGAATTAGATACAGATGATCTCATTTGCAGCTACTTCTCAATCTTAACACCTTGATCTAAAGTTATATTTTAAAACGAGTATACTTCACTATTCACAAACGCTTAGCCTTATAAAAACATTTGTCAAATTTATTTAAATGTTTCAAAAAATAAGAGGGTTAGTGATATCCTTAGAGAAGTTTACTGAAAGATGTGTTTCAGTATTTCAATGGCGAGTGCTTCTTCAGAGATAGGTCAGAGGTTAGTGAAGACAGAGTTCCCTAACATTGAAGTCTTGAAGATTTGTTGTATTTATCTTCAAAGTTGTATGCAAACAGACTCGTGCCTTGTATACTGTTAGTGTAATAATGTACAAAGATTTTTCTTGGGTAGATCCTCCATTAGGCTTGTAATCCCAAGAGAGTTGCATTCGAAGATAAAATGGGAGGTTGTTTCATCCGCTTCATTCTACAGATTGGGGTTTCTTTTATTACTCCCATAGTATGTAGATGGTATCTAGGTTGCAGTGACCTGTCATTAGATCGCCATCAGTTTTATTCGAAATCTAATTAATCAGTGAAATGAAAGCGAATACAAATACGAGTGATATGTAAACATTTAAAGTATACCACAGCAAGGACAAAACATAAAATATACATAAATATATTAAGTATTACGAAAATGGACGAAACACTGGCAGATTTTACATTATTTAGCTTTCTTTACCTGAATATGATGTAATAATTACCGGAAACAAAATTAAACTGAAGCACCCAATTTTGCTTTCTAAATAAATATATGAATAACATAAAATTAATAGTAGTCAGACTTTGACTACCCCTGATATGTTGCGCCAATGGGTCAAAGAATTTGAGTATTGAAATGTCTGATATGGCATTGACAGGTATACGTTTTGTTTATCACTATTATCCTGGGAAATCATAAAAATAAAAGATAAGGTAAATATATACAGGTTGTTTTAAACACACCGACTGGGCTTTGTGTATTGTACAAGACAGTAAATTGATAAGTTTTTAAGAGGGAATGCATCATTTGAGCCAGAAACAACAAGTATTTCACACACTGCATGGATCCATGCAATAAGATCTTCTGCTGATGGTATGTCCAGAGACGGCATCGTGCACTTGCATAACATGTGTGTGAATGAAAGAAAACCGACAATGCAATTGGCTCACAGTAATCAACACAGGTTTAATATTAACATATGGGCTGAAGGAGGAGTATGTGTGTACCGTTAGCTCTGTGGCAGAGTGTGCAGTGATGTTGGGTTAAGAGCGCAGGTTCGCCTCCCGGCAAGAAGCACCTATGTTTATTTTAATAAACCTCTGTAACATATTATGACAAATTAGTTTCATAATATTATTCCCCAACACAACAAACATTTAACCATAACATATGTATAATGAATATTATATTTCATTCAGTATTTGTTCAATCTAAATGCAGTATGCTGCACACACATTCCCTGCACATGCAGGGAGGATAAAAGATGACTTGTGGGCACTAATCCAAGAAGCTGGGTTGCACTATTGTAGAAATCTGACGCCATCTATGCACCTTTTACATGCAGAGGGTTCGTACACCCGATATCAATTTGTGTTTTCACATTAGTAGAAAATGTTTCTGTTCATGTATTTATTTATATAATTAGTTTGTGATTAGGTTTTTGCGCTTGCATAGTAATGCTATGAAACTGAAATGATTAAAATATAATATGATTTTAAAGTAACATATACACTAATAAAACCAATAATAAACAATTGTGTACGATTTGAACCCAGAAAAAAAAACAATGCTTTCTAAACCGCTCTGCCACTGCTACTGTATGCTGATGTTCTCTTTCCAGATGCTTATGATTGTGACCATTGCATTTATAGGTAAACCGCCGAATGCAGTATGCACTCGCTGCATGTGCTTGTGAATATGACGTTTACCAGCGTCCCCGAAGTTTTCTGATTGACATGTCGAATCTGGTCATGACTCTCTCTCTCTCTTCTCTTCTTCCTCCTCCTCCTCTTCTTCTTCTTCTTTTCCCTTTTTTTGTCAAAGGGTGTACATAGATACGTTTAAACTGAAAAACCCAAACCCTTCAATGTGGCACTTAAACCCGTTCTAATTTATAATACTATTCAACTGTTATAATTTATAAACGAAAATCCCGCGGTTCATGACTTGATTTTTTCCTTTTTCATTTCTATTTAAAACCTTTACCTTACATTATTAATGTAAGAAATATCCACATATGCAGTGCACTAAACAAATATTCTCTAAATCTTAATATCAAACTACAAGTCTTCATTTGCACAGAAAAAGAAGGATGTATAATCATTACAATTAGTAATGCTGGTATCAGGATATAACGAAAAATGCTGTAATTAATCTATACAGACCAGTACAGTTTTATTATATAAGAGCTTTAACTTCTGGTAGTAAAACAAAAAGTTCCAAAACCGTAATGTATTCGGCTACTAGCAATGCATTTTATGCACGCTATAAATGATGCTATTCAAAAATTCACATTTAAAAAGTCATAGCTGCCTCTTTTATTTGAAGTTAGAAAAAATATAAACGTACTTTTCTAATAGAGAGAAATCATTTCCCTTCCGAGAAAAGAAACATCTTTATTCATATCACTACAAAATGGTGCATAAACATTTATTTCTGTTTTTTTTTTTCTTGTTTTGTTTAGATTCTCTTTCTGCTTGCTTCCAGACCCAAGGGATAGTTTTATTCAAATCTAATTTCGTAAATGCGTTTGTCTGCGACCCTCTTGCGGATGTTAACGAAACACCGTAAGCTTAGAAAAAAATGTACCTACCTCGCACTTTACTGTTCCTCGGAAGTTCGCCGTCAGACCGGATGGCGTCACTGATAGACGCTTCCACCTTCAAAGCCTCCTGCATTCATAATTAATTAGTTTGAGAGTTGAAGCTGTTGATTTGCCAACTCCAGTCTCATTATCAAACCTGTAAACTTGCTTATTTGCTTTGCTTCAGTTGATTTCTGCAGTCTGCACACTTTCGCACTGAAGGCATTTCTGAATTAAAGGCATGCCGCTTGATAATAAAATCCCCTGGTATAAAAAAGCCTGATGTTTTATTTATTTATTTGTTTTTTTTTTCTCTTTGTCGTTTTTTCAAAGTCAGGGATTCAGTACATTTTCCGTTTTCTTTTTTCCCTTGTATTTATTTGCATATATGGAGAACATATGTGTTGGGCGATCAAAATTATTCAGACTTTACTGCGGATCATTTGAAATGAATGACGTTACTTGCTGAGCAAGTTTCTATCAATATAATCAATTCTGAGAGTTTGCTGTAGAGGCGGCTGTAAGTCTAAGAGAGAGAAAGAAAGACAAAGTATGACTATGTCGTAGTTATAAGTCAGTTTGTTTACAATGTTCCGTTGTGTTAATTCCTAAATCATTCGCCAGGTTGCACAGTATCGTTCTCTCGAAGCCGATACGCTTTAAGGCAAGGTGCACTGGCTAGCAATAACTTCATCCTTTATCACACTGACTCGCGGTAAATTCCAAATAAAATTGGCACTGGGTATCCATACAAGTTTTTCGGAATATCCTGAGGATTGTGAAGCAATGCAAGCTTGCCGTTTTATTTGCAGTTCCATACAACTTTTCCTATATACCAGGATAGGGCCATAAGTTTCCGGCCTCGCCGATAAGGATTATCACCTTCACAAAATTCTTATCTGGTGTCATAATTTATTTGTGAAGTAAATAATTGCAGCTGTAGCTTCTGCTCCTCTGTTCAGTTGTTCAGATATAGTTGCATGAGGAAGGCTATACGTAGATGATTGTGACAAGTTCTAAATGGAGTTTCGAGCTGTTATTAAGTTCTTCACAAAAGGAAAACTTACTCCAAGTGAAAATAAACAGCGATTGGACGGTGTATATGGGAAAGCATCCCCCTCATATTCCACCGTAAAAAAATGGACCAAACCTTTTCGAATGGGTTGAAGAATTGAAGACTAAGAGTGTGCAGGTCGGCCCTTGGAGGTGCTCACTCCTGAAAACATCGCACATGTGGAAGGAGAAATTATGGAAGACCGGTGGCTCAAAGTTACAGAAATAGCAATAAAGTTAGGTCTTTCTAAAACAACAGTCCTTCGAATTATTCATGAACATTTAAATATGAATAAGGGCAGTGAAAAATGGATACCTAGACGTCTTTCCTCAGTCCAAAAGCAGAAATCAGTTCTCCGTTGTCAGGCATTTTTAGAGATCTGCCGTGGCTACGAGAGAGAATTTCTGTAAACCATGTTACAGGAGACGATACTATGATCCCTTGTCCAAAAAAGAATCAATGGAGTGGCGTAAACCTGACGAGCACGATGCTAAAGGCCAAGGTCACTCAGTCAACCAAGAAGATCATGGCCACAATGTTTTGGCACTGTGAAGGATTACTCTTCATTGACTTCAAGGAGAGGAGCACCGCAGTAAATGGGGAGTACTATGCTGGCCTACTGCACAGACAACGTGCTTCCATCAAAGATGAAGCGAGGAAAGCTGAGTGGTTGTGTGCGCCTTCTTCACGACAACGCGCCTGGCACACAGCTCTGGTTGCAAAGATAGCAGTGAAGAAATGTGGCTTCAAGGAGATCAACCAGCCTATAATCCAAACCTAGCTCCCGGTGACTATTTCCTCTTCTCAAAACTCAAGAAGGACCTTCGAGGAAGGAAATTTAAGTGTGACGAAGAAGTAATGGAAGCTGTTTATGCCCATTTTGCAGACAAGACTTATAACTCTTGGGGCGGGGGGGATTGAAATGTTAATTCAAAGACGTGAGAGGCATATTGCAATAAATGATAACTATATTGAAAAGTGAAATAATAAAGTTTTTGTCTTTATCATACCTAGATATGGTTATGCCGGAAACTTGTGTACCTATCCTTATACATTCTCACAAACACAGTAAACTGGTTGTGTTTGTGAGAATTTTTGCCAGCATTTATGGATTGCGCTCACCTACTAAGACGGTCGGAATGATTTTATTTATTTTTTAAGGATGATATATGTTACTTAATCACTCTGTTATAATTTCAATTCATTGTTTTAGATATTTTATTTAATACAGCTCTCAAAGGCAAACATTTTATGATTATTCAATATATACACCTTCATTTTCATTCTAAATTTCATCCAAAACAAACTAACTTTTAAATAAAAACAAAGACGAACTATAATAGATTTTTGCTTCCCTAGATTATCGCTTTCTGCCCTTTTGATTATCAGTTCCTTCGAAATTCTATTTTTCAGAAAAAAGACTTTCTTAATTTCCATTTGTAAAAATCACAAAGAAATATATTAGATTAGATATAAAATAGGAAATGATTGAATCTAACATAAAAGGACAAATTTAATTCTCCCGTCTCTTAAAAAACTTTTATGGGGAAAACTTCTAATTTTGTTCACATAAACTCTAAAGGAAACAGGGTTGTTAATGCCCGTGGTATATGTATAAAACAGATTCTTAGAAAATAAAGCTGGTCGATACAAGAAATATCTTATAAAATCAGGAACTTAATAAATATAGCGTTGTCGTTTTATAATAAAACTCCATTTAAAAAGCTCTGTTATATGTTTATAAAATATTAAATTTTATGAAAGGGAAAGCGAATTAGATTTTTACCCGTGTTTTTAAAAATTATGAAAAGTACAGTAAACGCATTCAGGAATTTTCACTTTAAAAATAAAGTTTTTTTTTTTTCTGAGCAAAAACTTCGTCAATTTCTTTTACTTTACACTCTAGTAAAGTATATAAAAATATGCAACCGATCATAGCTAATGGGTATAGAACTATAATCGGTATCACTCTATCTGGGTAGGAAATAAATATATTAATATTATAAACAAAGGGATTATCATTGCGCGTTTAAATTGATGTCTATGTGGTAATTTGAAATAAATTAAAGAAAAATTAACAAATAGAATGCGCGTATATTTTAGGGGCAAGTTTTACTTTGGGATTTCCTATTGTTTATAGACTGATATACGATGTTATATTAAGTGTCGAACAATAGACTACAATAAACATCAGCTTATTTTCAAATATAGGCAACAAACTACCGAATGACTGTAGCCTTATTTTCTTTTGGTCATGGGCGCGGACCGCTGCAGCTAGGCATCCAATTAGATACGGCCTTGATGTATAATCTCCTGCAAATATTAAACACACTTGTAACTTTTGCTCATTGTCTTATTTTATAGTGAATATTCATACTGTTACAGTAGATGCTCAAAGTGGAGTCCGTTGCATTCAGGCATTACTGGCATCTTCTATTAAATTACACGTTTAAAATTCTTAGAATTTCCGTTCTTATAATTATTGCATTTGGTCATCTATAGAGTGTAATTTTTAATATTCCCAATACGTCATAGTTGCTCACGGTAATATCTGGGGAAATGATTCTGTCAACAAAAACTCAAAAACGTTCCTTAGACTCACCATAGAATCACGGACATTGTGGGCTGCGCAGAATCCTGCTCAAAATGTTCTTGCTGTCTTTCATAAAGAGATATTTGTTTAAAAACCGCTGGCAACAGATGCGTAAATTACAATTGTGCGCATATAGTTAGGTGCAGGGTAATAATCATCCTGTATGCGTACACTAGTAACCTCCGTGTGAGCAATGTGAGGTTATATTAGGAACTACCAAGAGGAAGATTTCTGTTATATACAACGATAACTAATAAGGAATCTTTAATTAGAGCAATCTGATGCCAAGAACAGTTTAAATTGATAGGAAATAAGACGTGACCTTCAAAAAAGTAACAAAAAAGGGGGGGAAAGATTAGAAACCAAAGGTTGAACAGTATATGGATACTGTTCAGGTTAAGAAAACAGAAGAACGTATGGAGAAAGGTCACGAACCGCCCGAAGGATATAAACAGGCAGCATATAAGCGCGGTATGGGGGGGGGGATCTAGTTGGATACAATCGGGGTTAAAATCTCGGTACAGGATGAAGTAGTACATCAAAACAGGGGCCAGATTCGTTAAATACAAATTTGCTTGATTTAGTCTAGGGGCATGGCGGCAGATCTGGATCTCTTATGAAAACGGATTGTCCCTTATGTGGAGAGCAGCAGTAGCTGTAGGTAATATATCCTGAGCAGTGGAGGAAGAAGTATCTGACGTGTCCCTTTACTAATTCAGTGAGAAGCAGGTAGGCAAATTCCTGTCGAAGTGAGAGCTCAGGTCTGAAACGATTGAAAGCTTGGATGAGTCGGGAGGAACTAAAACGATGCATGTTATATGGTATTCACTTACTCTACTGATTTGAGGGATCGAGTTCTGGAGATTAATAGTAAGATTATTTAACTAATTTAATTACCGGAGGTAAAAATTAGTTTACTAATTTATTTAAGAAATTTACCTTTTGTGTATTATGAAATTATGAAAGGACACCCAATGAACCACTATGAACATTATAAGGATATCATCATATATGTAAATTTGTATGTCCTGATTGTGTACTGTAGTGGTAACCATACTTCTAAACCTTCTAAACCCAAGATCGCGGGTTCAATCCCGGCCAGGATCGACGGATTTTTTCGGGAGTAAAAATCCTAAGTATGGCTTCCTTCGGAAGGGAAGTAAAGTGTGGTTCCCGTGTCGTAATCTACGGCAGGATAAAGAACCTTAAGCCTAGAGAAGAGGTCCCTGAGCAAAATTTGTCGGCCGTTTCATGCCCTGAATTGAATGGAACACTCATGACCTGAGATGTTAAGGAGAGTCCGTAAATAAACTAAATCATATATGTAAATTTAAATAAATACTCAATTAGGTGGCGCAGAAACGATGTATAGTCTGCTAAGTTGTGTGTCAACGAGAAATGGGGGAGTTGAAGAGAATCTGTTGAAAAGTTCAGTGTAGCTCTGTAGGGAAAACAGAAGTACAGAAACAACTGAGAGAAGAAGATGCTGCAGTGATGGAAATTTATGAAGGGGCTGTTTTTCCTTTGATTAATTCCAGATACGAACTGGTTACTGAAATACATTCTTTATTCTTTGATACAATCTGAACTTTACAGAGTTCGTCAAGCGCAACACGGAGGAATTCGTGAGCCGTCCTGTTCGCAATATCTTGTTATTCCACTTGATAAAGAAGATGCTCCCCATTCCTGCCCGCGAATCAGTTGATGGTGAAGATATAACACTAGTCTTTGTAACTTCTAAAGGAAAACAGGCTTTAAGTGCGTAAACTCAATTTCTTTTAGATGAAACTTTTAAATGCTGCAGCAAAGCTTAGTCAGTCGTATACTCTGCATGTTGATATAGGGAATGGAAATTCGGAAGAACACATCAATACTCTGTTGCTTTTGCTCTTATGAGTTAAACGTTCGGCCACCTGAAAACAGCAGAATGAACTCCTAATGAAAGTACATTTCGAAGTGCCTGTAGAAGTTTAAGCAACATTAGCAATGAGTTCCCTTTTGTCAAAGACCATAGAGAGCAGAATGTAGTCTAATTAATAATTAAAGATGGAAAAAAAACAGTTTTTGGAAATTTATAACAGCTCACCAAAACATGATACACTTACAGAAAAGTATGACTACTTTGTTGACTGTTGACTTCAGGCATTTAGTTTGAAATTATGGAACTGCCAGCAACCCACAAACAATATTGCATAAGAATGGAATTTAAAAGTAAATAAATTAGTGAGACATCCGCATTCAAATACATGTAAATTAATAAAGAAATTTATTATAGAGACAGAATATTTGGAAGGAAAGAAACTAAGAATGAAATGTATTTAATTGTACGAAAAAAGTAACCAAACAGAATTGGAAGAAATGCTTGCTCTTATTTCTAAACCACGATCATTTTTCATCCATAACTTTATATTTTTAATAGAAAAAGTTTAGTACTTAAAAACTGCAGTTCACAAATTTTAAACACGCCATAATGATAAACTCTGCTAGTCCTAAGGCCGGAAGAAACGTGAAAGACAATTTTCCTTTCAAACGCATGTAAGGCAACCCTACATCTGACTCACTGCCATGGGTGGCCGAGGTCGTTAAGGCACGGACTCCTGAGCGAGAGCTCTGGGGTTCCAATCCTGCCAGGACAGTCCTCCCTGACTGGAGGAGTTTTTTTTTTCTTCTTTTTTTTTTTTTCTTTCCTAACTGGCAAATGCCGGGGGAGGCACCCTAAATTTAGGCTTGGAACGCTTCCTACCTTAAAAAAAAATATCCTTTCACAATAAATAATTTCATCTCGTGTATCATCAGTGTCACCGCCTGTGGTGCCTCAGTAGTAAAAACGGGCGTTAAACATTACTCAAAAAAAAAAAAAAACTGACTGTATGCAAGGCGTACTCAACCTCTCCCCGAATTGTTGAAAAGTGCGCGAGTCACCTTATAGTTATAGCATATCACATTTTATTATTTTAACTATGAAAGGAAATTCATGCACACTAATAGAAGATTTTCTGTGCTCTAATTGGCGAACATACTAACCGTGTAAACTTCATTGGAGAATATTATTAAACTGCAGATCAGCAATATTCTGCAACACTCAATTAACTGTCACGGGTGACCGAGGTCGTTAAGGCGTGGACTCCTGAGCGAGAGATCTGGGGTTCGATTCCCACCGGGGAGGTACCCTAAACTTAGGCCTTGAACGTTTCCTTCCTTTAAAAAAAATCTTTCTCCGTTTATTTCACCTTATGTATCATCAGCGTTCACCGCTGTGATGCCTCAACAGTTAAAACGGGCGTTAAGCACTAATTTAAAAAAGCACTCAATTAGAAAAGTACCCGCTACTTATGCCGTCAAGCGATTGAAATTCATGGCCAACCCTCTGTATGGTTTCTATCTTAATAATTTATCAGTAATTTGTGGGCTGGGCTTTAAAATGCAAATTTCTTGTTATATACAACGTAATGCTTTCTTAGAAAGAAGCTCCAATGTTTCCTGGATGTAATTAAGTTTTTATTCCGTTGAAATTTGCCGTTTTTTGTCACGAATGATCGTTTATCGATCCTCTTCCATAAAACTAAGAATAATATTTGTTATGCTGCTTCTATGTGGATACGGAACGCTAAGAAAGTGTATTCTAGTTGTGAAATTTCAATATATTACGTTTAATCCACACACGATTACAAAGCCACTTCTTCATTAAGAATATTACTACAGCATTACAAGCAAAAACCCATATGAGAAATAGTAAAGAGAAGAAAAGTAGCATCTGTCAGTGGAAGCAACACTGGAACACTGCACAGTAGTTATTTACGTAACAAGTATATACTTTTGGTAATTGTGAAACGAATAATGTTTAGCGCGTTGATACAAAGTTTTATGCAATTTTAGCATTGAAATATTTTAAAATTTTGCAAAATATGATGTTATGATGTAGCAGATGTGACGTATTATATTGGATGGTTTCTAGGTACACGTTTCTATGATGGTGTTATTTTGTTTTTGTTTTGAAGAATTCAAATGAGATGGGTGCTAATTCAGCAAAGTTTAATATTGAAAATATAGATATCATTCCAGAAGAAATAATAAAGGAATCTGAGGGTTTGTTAATTCCTGAAAAGTCAAAAAGTATGTAGAAAGTAATTTAACAACATCTACATGAATAATATAGAAACATGTCAGTTCAATTGATGAAAAAAAAATCTTGTTCACATATTTACAGAGCTGATAAACATATAACATAAGCTTATTGATTATTATTGCAAGTAATTTAAATATTATTTCTAAGATTTGTTTATATTTTCCAGTCGAAGATTTGTATGCCTTTGACTGGTATGTATAGTCGAATATGGCTCAGGAAGTTTTCTGTTACTGAAATACTTCAAGATTAACGTTTTGAAATGAAAGAAATTGTAATGTAATTAATTATTTTTTAAGCGCCACTGTTAAGGTGAAGCCTGGGATTCAAATTCCACCTGGATCTTCCTCCGTGACTGAGGTTTTCCTCAGTCCTCATAAATGGCAAATGCCGAGGAGGTGCTCTAAACTTAGGCCTGAAAGTTTCCTTCTTTAAAAAATGCTTTCCCAGTTTATCATTTCATTTCATTTCATGTATCATCAGTGTCACCGCCTGTGGTGCCTCAGTAGTAAAAACGGGCGTTAAACACTATTCAAAATGTATTTTCAACGTTTCCAAGGTAATGGAAGTTAATTTCTGATGATTAATAACTTACATTGTGGTTGTAGTTTCAAAACAATTGTTTAATAAAACGATTCTCGTGTTTGAATGTTGATATGCTTGTTAGGGTGCCGATTTTAGCTTTTTCATACAGGTAGTTGTTTGAAATTGTGTTGTGAAGGCGGTGATGACTTCATGGAGTATTAGTTGCTAGGTAACCTTTTCTGACACCGGTGCCAGAATTAGACTAATTGTGCGTCACAGGAAGTGTGTTTTAATGCTAAAATTGCATATACATTATTTTATCCTATTTTTCGGAAGTGAAGTAAAGCCGTGGGTCCCGTGTCGTACATTTATGGCACGATAAAGAACCTCAAGCCTGAAAGAAGAGGCCTCTGAGCAAAATTTGTCGGCCGTTTCACTCCCTGAATAGAATAGGACGCTGATGACCTGAGATGTTAAAGAGCGTCCGTAAATAAAACAAATAAAAAAATTATTTTGTGAAACAACATTCTGACGTTATAAACTAAATTCCATTCGAAGTGGTTCACTGCAACGTAAGTTATATTGTTTAATACGAATAATTCATTACTTTTGTTTGCGTTTGTATTGTGTTAATTTGACATTTCAATCTGTGCTTGTATCTCATTGTGATAAAATAAATTAATTTAATGAAAACATAAATACTACACTAATGTACTTGCTACTTCCAGTATGCAAACAAGAATAGTCTCTGGAGATATCCTGGTATGAACTCATTTGAATAACAATTGTATTACATCGAAGACAAATTCTATATTCATATTTGTCAAACAAACTTTTCTTCTCGCTTTATTTTTATCTATAATTGGTTTAATATAGTTTTGCTACAACTTATATGTATCACTTTTCACGTCTTTTGTTGAAAGGGAGACAGAAAGAGAAACTAACCGCGTAGTTTATCATGTTGTGTGCCACTCGACTTCTGCAGTAACAAGTTTAGTTAAGCCTAAGGCTTTACCAAACGCTTGTTTTTTCCTTAATTAAATTGCTGCTTGTGTGTCTCAGCGCAACGGAACAGGAAAGTTTAATGCTACATAGCAATTCCCTAGCGGAATCACGTCTACTCGACTTAAAGTAGCCATATACCTCCTTCCTATCTATGTAACTTAAAGAGAGATCTCCTAC
Organism: Metallyticus violacea; assembly: GCA_030762175.1. Classification (NCBI taxonomy): domain Eukaryota; kingdom Metazoa; phylum Arthropoda; class Insecta; order Mantodea; family Metallyticidae; genus Metallyticus; species Metallyticus violacea. The sequence goes on along the minus strand of CM060839.1, from coordinate 35,660,120 downwards.
ATCACTGTTACACACAAATACTGTATCCCATATTTCATTTCATTAGAGGAAAGGGAAAACAAAGCGAATCTGCCTTTGTTCTCCCAAAAGCGAAGGGTTTAAAGTGCTTGGGAAATGCGATAAACAGGGGTACCAACTGAGTAGCCCTCAGCACTATTACCGTAATACCACAGTAACAGAGTGCAGTGCTGTGTTAGCACAAACAGTGCGACAAGGACACAAATAACTTCACTTCTTCACTCCCTCTCAATTTAATTGAAAAAAAACTTTAAAACTATTTTAGGGTTATGACGTAGGTACTTTTAGCAAAATTAAGTAAATAATTACTCTCTTGAAAGTTTAAAGCGAGTGGAAAAGAAGAGTACAATGAATTCACATGCAGGAAGGGGGTCAAAAATAAACAACTCCAGAACAGTAACAAATGACGAACGCTTCGCTGTTGAGCTGCAGGTGTTAACTCCAAAGCTGCAAATGGTTAATTGATGGTCATGAGAGCTGCCTTAAAACATAATTTATGCTACCAAATACATGAAGGTGAATCTAAAACTTGCACCGCAAATATTTCTGAAATGGGAAGTTCTAATGATATGCTACTTTTCACAGGATTAAAGTTTAGGCAGGGGTTCATAATTGCAGACTATACACAGATATTAATAATGAAAATTTCTTGAAAAAAGTTACATTTTTTCAAATAGAGCAATGTTTATTCACATCAAGAAAATACAATTATACGAAATTAGAATGTCAATGGTGCTTTTCGCACAATTCTATAGCAAGTATTTTACGTGCTATAGTAATATAAAAAGTTTAAATACCTGAAGTTGTCTGCTCAATTTAACTGCTTAGTTACTAGGCTACGATGTTCCTATGTTATTTTTCTTATTTAGTATGCGTGAGGTTATTTTTTCTTTCTGAATTTCCAAGAAAACACGTGTTACGTTTAGTACTTAGTGTTTTTATTGTACCATGTGTCAACACTGTCTTAAGAAATACAAAAGTGAATAAGTAAATTCTGAATTGTGAAGAAGAAGGAGAAAACTGGTCTTCACAGTTCAAAATGGTGACCACCAGCTACAATACAAGTTTCCAATGTGTCATATAAAGATTGCCATACATATTGTAGATTTCAGCTGAAGTTTCAGAACAGGCACCTGTAATAAGTCGTTTCATATCATCTGATGTAGTCCATATGTTCTTGTAGACAGCGTCTTTCAGCTTTCCCCACAGAGAAATGTCTAAAGGGGTCAAATCTGGTGAGCGGGCAGGCCAAAGTGCAGATTCTCTTCGTCCAATCCAACAATTTTGAAACAATCGGCGAAGACAAGATGTGGTATGTCTATTGCGATATCTTTCAGTAAGAAAGAACAACAATCTTCCTACATTCTCCATACATCATGGGCATGTCAACTTTTTTGTATTAGTAAATACCAATTTCCATAACATCTTAATTCAAGAAGTGCTGTTAAGGAAGTTCCAATGCAAGAAACAAAATATAAACAAACATACGAACGTCGTAGCGTAGTAACTAAGCAGTTTAATGCAGCAGGAAACTGTGGATATTTAAAATGATATATTACTATAGCTCGTAAACTATTTGCATTAGAATCGGGCAAAAATACCATTGGTAATCCAAATTCCTGTAGTTTTCCTTTTTTTTTTTTTTCCCCTTCATGTCAATAGGCATTGTTCCATTTGAACAAATGTAAATTGTTTCAATAAATACACATTCTAATAATTATTAACATCTGTGTAAGGGCTGCCTAAAATTCAATCAGCACATCAATAGCACCTCCTATTTCAGAAATGTTTGTGGTAGGTGATTCACCCTGTAAAGGTTCAAGTACAGTAATCATTTATAAAACTTCTTTATCACTTCCGCGACTTGTGGTTTGATGAGGCGCAGCCTGCATATTGTGACTGCACCTCCAACAATGACTTTGGTTTGCATCTTGATTGGTTATAAACAACATACGTAACATCGCAATGTAACTATTCTCAAAATACGCAGTTGTTTTTCTATTTGCAAAGTCTTTGTACATACATTTTCCGAACCATGTATACTTTATGCATTGACGTCACTATCCAGCTACTGCTGTTTATTTCCGTTTCGATAAAAAACAAGGAATTTTAAATTTATGTTCCAATGTTCTCTGGAGAATATGAAAAACATCACAGCACAGATTGAAACCAAAACTCCAATAATACTCGACAATTTCTATTTAATGATTCTAAAAATTCCAAACTTTTTTGTAGCTTGTACTAATTAAGGTCAGCCTAATAATATTACAGAATATTTTCAACTTTTTTCCATAAGAAATGGTTCGTTGTAACATAAATTTTAAGTGTTAAAGAATGAAGTACCTAAGAAACACTAAATTATATATACAAAATAAATTCCACCATGCCTAAAAAGTTAAGCTAATATTTATCAAATATATTTACTTTGCATGATGCTTATTTGATTGTTCAGTACATAACACAGTCCCATTTATACCGCCACGGGTGACCGAGGTCGCTAAGGTGCGGACTCGTGAGCGGCAGGTCTGGGGTCTGATTCTCGTCAGAACCGTCTTTCCTGACTAAGGTTTTTTCAGATTTTCCTGAGTCCTCATAAATAGCAAATGCAGGGGAGGTACCCTAAACTTAGGCCTGGAAGGTTCCCTTCCTTTAAAAAAAAATCCTTTCGCAACTTATCATTTCATCTCGTGTATCATCCGTGTCCACTGTCTGTGGTGCCTCAGTAGTAAAAACCGGCGTTAAACACTACTCAAAAGAAAAAGTTCCATTTTCCTTTGGTACCAGAACCACACCAGTTCTCTTGTAAATCTGTTTTAAGTTTCGTGGGCAATGAAGTTTTGTTCCAGCTAATGATTGAAAAGGGCCGACTTATACGCCATAGTAGTCAGGGACGAGCCAAGAGCATTGACATAGCAGACCTTAATGCAATATTGATACTAAACAAACGGGCGCCGCTTTCGGCTATACAGTATATAAACAGGTCGGCTTTTTTTCCTCTCCCTTAATGTATCGCGTCAACCTTCAATGTAAGCGTGGTTGTAAGAATGAGTCGTTGCGGATGTAAATGTAGCCATGGTGCTATAAACACTTTCGCATTAAGTTTCCTTGTGTTAAGGTATCTCTTTGTTTGTTTTAAGTTATGCTAGAAGTATCCCAGTTTTGCAACTAGAAATCGCGAGCGAGAATATGGAGGGGGGGGAAGAGAGAGCGAGAGTGAGAAGTGCCAATATCTCATCGCTAACAAAAGAGACAGGGAAAGGGAACTTATGGCCATTAATACGCCCGCAAGCCAAGCATCGATTTCCTCAACAGCTTCTAGAATTCAAGAGATGACCTCATAGGAACCGTTATCGATGCGACCCACGTGGAGCGGTGCCCATTAACCCCAGAGGATACCACCGAACTGTGGTCGTTATAAGACGCTGGGGAACCCGCCCCAATAATCATCTTTCTTTGGGAAGAAATCACCCGCCCGCGGGAGGTAAATGTTTCACATGAATCGTTTTGGGACATTCAAGAACACCTGGGGCACAAACAAGGACTTCACAACTTCCATAAAGTCAAGATCTGAAGGAGCAATCGTACCGAATACTGGAGCTAGTTCTCGGTTGCCAGACCATCCAACTTGGGTTAATAATATCTCCGACTAGCGACAGAGTGAGGGGGGCACTAGTTTATCAAGAGAGGGAAAAAATATATACTCTCAGTTCCCCAAGGAGCTTCAAACTCTTAATATATAAACTTGCTATATATATTTAATTTATTATTTGAACTAACATGTTAGTTTGCTATGTGACTGATATAAACTCAATTTATTTACGTAAATTTACAATTTTATAATGCAGTGTACAATTTTATTGTTGAATTTTACTTGCAAACTTCTAATGCCAATTTCACATAATTAAATTAAAAATAAACCCTTGCAGTATGGGAGCCAATGATTTTTTTATATTTATTTGGTTTATTTTCGGATGTTCTTTAACATCTCTTGCGATTAAAATCCCATTCAGTTCAGTGACGTGAACCCGCCAATAAATTTTGCTCAAGGCCCATTTATTTCAGACTTGAATTTCTTTTACGTGCAGTAAATTTACGACATGAGACGAACGGTTTCAGTTCTCTTTCTAAGAAAGTCAAACTTACGATTTTTACGCCCTATAAATCCATCGATCCTGGCCGAGTTTGAAACCCCCCCCCCCCGAACTGGGGTCTGCAAGGCAAGTATGGTTACTACTAGACCACTAGGACTGACATGATATATCAGTCCTGATGGTCTGATGAGCCCCCTGAACAACACATATATTGATATTGTTGCGCAACATTTTATTTAAAATGTGAAACAAGAATTATTAGCATGTCAAAAATACATGAAAGTTCTAAGTGCCCACAAAGGAAATTCCTCAAGTCTATAATTAAATTCACACACAAGATGTAAATATGTACAGCATGCCAGTAGAGCCGTCAAATCATTTACATTTGTCTATTGCACATACTCAATCACTTATTATTTAGTACACCATCTTCTAAAACAAGAAGGGCCGAAGGGTGTCTCTTGGCATTACATTATGGAAGGTTATTTGAGGTTGTGTAACTTAGTATTATAACAACAAAGCTTCTCTACTAACGAATAAACACAGTGAGAGTACATGCCTCACACGGAAGGTACGGAGGTCTCTTTTGCCCGCAAGTAGCATTAGTGTCGAACCCCGTTTTTACTGCTACAGCATCACAGGACACTGATAATACATGAGATTAATTGAAAAATTGGTAACAGAATTTTTTTTAAGAAAGGAAAGGTTCTAGGCCTAAGTTTAGTGCATTCTCTGGCATTTGCCATTTATGAGGACTGAGGAACATCTGGAAAAATCTCAGATTTATTCCGGCGGGAATCGATCCCTGTACTTTACCGCTCACGAGTTCACACCATAACGATCTCGGCCACCCGTTGCGGTAAATGTCGGTTCTGAACAGGTTTCTTGTCTCTCGAAACTTTTTAACAAGTTAGCGAAAGTTTCTTACCTGGAACAAGATGCCAGGATATTTTCTTGTGAAACATCCTACCACTTCTCTGCAAGAATATACACGGTAAATAAAAACCCTTTCTTTAAGACTATACCTTGAAGTGGCATAACTAATGAAGAACAATTAGCACATAGTAAAAACACGGAGATACACATGAGCGTATAACCGCTCGCTGAAAAACCTACCCTGCAAATAAAGTATATAGTCTTGAGGACTGGCCTCTCCCACTATGCAGCCGCAATGCCGGCCCATAACTCCAATGACCTTACTGTCTATCTATTCAGTGAAAGTGTGCAGCACAGCACAGTAGAGCAATTACACTCCACCGAAACACCAGATGAAAGGATAACCACAAAACGTTAGCTAGAAACTAGATAAAGGAACTATATGCTTTTATCATAAATTTAAGTGGGAATTAATTTACTTTACTTGCATGGATAATGTTGCATATTATATCAACCACAATTTGACATAGGCTCCACTTTCTCCATATTTGTAGGGTACTTAACTCGGAATAATCATATAACTTTGTCGTAGAAATAATTAAATATCAGATCATTCGCGTCGATGCTCTACAGATTTTTACTTTTGCGTTTTATATCTCTTGATAAAGACATGACCGAATTTCATATTCATGTTAATCGTTGGGAATTAAGAGTATTAAAATTTAAATCTTCATATCAGCACATTTAACTATACAGGATGGCGCAAAAGTACGTACACACTTGCTGAATATCAGCTAGTAAATGCTACACTTCTTTTAATGTTTAAAAGTAACTACATACTCAGTTAATTTTAGTTAGTTAAAGATGTTACTTCTTTTTGTGTTACAGATTTTTCCCTTCTGCATTAATGCACCGCTGGAGTCTACCTGGAACACTCTGACATGCTGAATATTACTATGTAAACAGTTAGCTCTTCAACAGGATATGGTTTATTCCCATACGTCTTTAACCATACTCCAAAGGAAGAACTCTATTGGAGAAATATCAGGAGACCGTGGTGGGAATTCAATTGCTGCACGGTACCCAATCATTGTTCTATTGAAAACGGTATCAACAACTGTAGTATAATGCGCAGGAGCTACAAGTAGAAATGATCATAATTGTCCAAATGCATGATGACTTCTGATGTAACCTCTCGAAGTAGAGCAAAGTACTTGTTGCCATCAACGTTTCTGTCAATAAAGTGCAAACCAATTAAGCAAGTGCTGTTATTGCACCCCATACATTTAGCGCTTGCTCCAAAACAACATGATGGTTGTCCGTGTATTAATAAGTACAGATATGTCGATATCCTACCATACAATGTTTTGAAAGAAACTGGGGTCATAACGATACTGATCGAGCATAATCTCACAAAATTGAAGCCGCCTCTCTGGATCAACTTCTAACAAACCATGTGTCACATGGGGAAAGTACACTTTGAACTTCTGCTGATGCAATAACCTTTGGATTGACCGACGTGATATTGCTGAAGTTTTACCGCTGATCGTCTTGTAGACTTTCTAGGACTAGTCGTGATAGCCAGAAAGATGTTGAGCTCATTTTCCTTTGTTTTTAGCGGTACTGTATGTATATTTCTAAGTTGATAATACTGTCAGCGGGAAGAGCAGGAAACAGGAAATAAATCGTCAGTAATAGTTGAAAATGTTAACTAAAGACGAAAGAATTTTTGCTGTAAAGATCGGTTACCAATAAGCTTTAAGTTCTATACTGAGGGAGTGGAGAGGACATTTCGAGTCAGATCCACTATCACGTAAGGCTGTTTACAATGTACTTCACAAATTTTAAATTGAAGGTTCTGTTTTGAATGACCTGGGACGCACGGACTCATGAAGAAGGAAAACATTTCGAACACAACGTACAAAGAAGTGAAATCATATGTTAACTGAAATTCAATAAGTGTGTAGTTACTTTTATGGCACTCTGTATTAATAGATCTGTCCACTAGATAACAATCAAAAGAAAGTATAAGAAAACATATCGCTAGCACCATAGACGTATAGTAGAAGAGAACACAGTGCTATAAAGTTCAGACTTGCACAGATAATGGTGCTGGGTACTTTATGTGCCACACAAGTTTTGTTTTCCTATTCTCTGTTGTCACAATATTTCAAAAGAACTACCTTTGTTGCTACTCTTTTCTTGCTTTACTGTTACATATTCCATGAAATTTATTAGGGGTTCAATAAGGTGTGTTCGATTTTTCTGAAATAATATTATTTTATAATGCCTAGTTCTCTCTTTCTGATAGAGAAATAATTAGTAAATTTTAAATTTTTTACTTTCAATATCAATATGATAATTTATTTTAATACTAAAATAATATATATCTTCTGCAAGCCTGGTTTTTCCCATAGCCCCCACTGGGCCTTCGGCCTACCGCGACGACCGCTGCGTCTTCTAACTCCATCACGTGAAATCATTGGTAGAGTACAGTAGCAGTATTCAGGGGGGGGGGCATGTGAGCAGCACAACTGTCCTCACGAGGTTGAGTGGATTCCGTTCTAGACCTTCCTAACTCAGAAAAAATCCTAAACAGGTACCGGAAATCGAACCCGGGCCTCCCGGCCAGCAGTCAGATGAAGTGGTCAATATATATCTATAGATGTTTAATATGTTTATGTTAATTACTCAAATCATTTTTCATATTAAATGAAATACCTTCAAAATAATTTTCAATGCTTAAAAAAATAGTTAACCAGTTGTATTATAATTAAAACTGATTATTTTTACTATAATTTACACCACAATGAAAATGTAAATAATCGTGCACCTAAAGAGCTTTGCTAAAAAAGTTAATGTAATTTAACGGAAATATCTAATTGTCTGTTTGAATTATAAACAAAATTAAGTTAAAATACGTATCTTTTCCAATTATTACAGTAAATTAATGTTCATAATTAGCTGTCTTTGTACGACTGGCACGCATCACGGTTTCACATGTGACTCGCCATGAGTGGGAGCCGTTATACGCGTGAAGTGCTCTGTGAAATTAAACCTTAAATTAACTTGCTCGTTTGACATATTCCTGTTCGCTCACGTGAACTCACGTGACGCGATAATAGTGTGTTAATGTAAGATGTCTGCCTGGATGCCCCAGTGCAATACATCTTTCTCACTCCATGCAAGATGGGGTGCTTGACCACCAGACATTACAGCGGCGCCTTAGTTCGTTTATTTCGTGGAAGCGACGCGACTTCGATTTACCGTTTATTCTCCTACTTTCTGCTTTCCTTCGCTAGAAGTTTCGAGGAAATTCTGTGTATATTTATCTTTCTATTGCTGCAAAAAGATGCCTCTTTATTTATAGCCTGACTATAAAAATGGGGGAGAATGTTTATGCATGTAAACACCAAATAAACTAGTTATATTTCGGAACAAATTCTAGAAACTCTGATGAGCATATTGTATGCTATCAAGAGAGTGTTTATATTCGTTTATTTTATATTAGGAAACTTATTTTATTTACAAACATGAGGTATATTTTTATTAAATTATTATTACTATTCCATGTACAAGGACTGGTTGTCAGAAACATTACTTTAGGTAAAAATGTTTACTCTCTTTCATAAGCCATGATATTTGATACAATATATTGTATTATTCTCATAATTTGTTCTCTTATTTCCAGGCTGCTGAGAGAAAATATCACTTAGATGAAACAACGAATATAAAATCAGATGGGACAGAGAGATGAATACATATATGTGCATATTTATTTATTTATTCTATAAATCTCAAAATAGATATGGTTTAAGGTGAATTAGGTTGGCGGCATAGAAGGCGACCAAAATAGCAGATGAAGCCGAGCAGAGAATATTACTTTTTGTGGAGACAAAGAAAATTGGCAGTAAGTTCTAATGGATTACCCACGTCCCAGAACAGTGGAGGTTAACTGCGCTTGGAGCTAAGTTTGCTATGTCGAATATGGATAGGTTAGTATGTTGCGATCTGTTTGCACGGAAGACAACTCGCCAAAGCTGAGTTCTTTTCTATGCAAAGTCCGTGGAATTAGGAACGCTTTGTTGGAGTAATCGGGCTCTTTGTGTATGAATGTGTTTAAATGTTTATACTTAGCCGATAATAGTTGTAAATGTATTTGATATGATGTAAGTTATTTTTCTGGGTAATGAATAGCATAAAGATCCACGCGAACAATGTTGTAATATTATATAAAGGACAAGCAATAAATACGCATTACTACTGTTACCACTATTTATTTCAAAAGCATAGCCTCTACTGTACTCTTTTCTTGTTTTATTGTCACAATCCTTGAGATTCCTTATCAATCTAAAATCAAACCATTTCTCAGAATATATTTATTCAAGATGCTAAAATTCAGTGACAATATTTGTGAACGTTGCTTTTACTAAATTCTCCAGCAACTGGTACACTTATTAGGTAATCTGCCACAAAAGCTTGTTTAACTTTCCTATCGTGTACCCATAGCCATATCCTCAAAGCTTAAATCATCTTCAAGGCTTGTTAAACGGATAGATCAGAAATTGGTTCAAAGAGTTGGATATGAAAAGAGTGCGAGTGCCGAGTTGCTGGGTGGATGGGCAACAATTTGACGTTTACTACCGAGTTTTCATATTCCTGTGTTATATTCGACGAACGCGTAGGAAAAACTTTTTGATGGATTTTAGGGTTCTGAAGTATGCTCTGATTTGATAGGCCCATCGCCACCAAAGGAACGACCCCTACTGCTTCAGCGGAAGGGCGGTTTCTATCTCACTGATTGAGGTCGTTGCTACTGCATTGTGAGCCTCTATTTGTTTCCGACTCAGGGACATGTTTCGTAATCTGTAATAATGCTGAACAAAGCCACCTCTTCATCATTAATTTTGTTCCTTTGAATACTGTGAGACTCCTGGGCCACATATCTAGAGCGCAGGAGATTAAGAAACAAAGCTCTTGAAACACTCTCTTAGCCACCAATGCCCCTAACGACTGTAGTATGTACTCTCATACTCAGGTAATTGCTTGTAACGAAACTCCATCACAGATGCCATATTAACAGTTTATTATACCTCCGCCATCTACTGAAAGCATTTGCAATCCCGTACATAAACACAGGAAACATCAAATTTCAAACATTTGGAAGTTCAATCTCATATCTTTGTTACTCACTGAGGAGGGCATTATTTAATAAACTTCTTTCATGAAGATAGTCCCTGTTATGATCGAGAGTGCTCTATCGACGCAAAACAACTTTACATGCCACCCCTGTAAAACGTTCGGCATTTGAAAGCAATAACGTTTTTAAAGAATATGTGTTTCTGATCAAGTAATTTTGCAGAGAGAAGGAAAATGCAGTAACCGAGCTTTGTTGACTCGGTTTATCTGCTCAGGACTGTGATGAATTTCTACTTGCAATAGGAGCTAAAAATAAATTAATGAACAAACAACTTCTCTTCACGTTTAGGTATTTATGCCTGTGCTTTTCTGCTGCCATTTGGAATTGTGTATGGAATTCTCTGCTTGCTGTGAAATGAAACATGTGACGGTATGTCAGTTCATACAGAACCATTTTCCAAACGTTTCCCACTCTCTGAGAGGCATTGCTTCATTTCCATAACCTCTTATCTGTGGATAATTCTCCAATGTGACTTTTATTTTGTGGTCAACGATGTCTTAGAGTATTCCTGAGGCGAAGAATTTTCTAGATATTCACCTTTGAAACTTTTTGTTGTCCTCAGCAAGATATATAGGCACATTTTCAGCTGTTTCGGCCGAGTCCCATGATTAAACGTGTAAAGGCTCGAAGCAATAATTTTGTGATTGATTAACCATGTAGCTTGTCAGCTGTTTCTCCTCTCGGGAATAACAGAAATGCTTAAGTTGCTCTTCCATGCCATTTCCTTTCGCTTTTTTTTTTTTTTTTTTTTTTTTTTTTTTTTTTTTGGATTGGTTTATTTATGGACGCTCTTTAACATCTCAGGTCATCAGCGTCCCATTCAACTCTGGGCGTGAAACGGCCGACAAATTTTGCTCAAAGGCCTCTCTTTCAGGCTTGAGGTTCTTTTTCGTGCCGTAAATGTTTGACACGGGACCCACGGCTTTACTTCCCTTCCGAAGGAAGCCATACTTAGGATTTTTACGCCCGAAAATATCCATCGGTTCTGGCCGGGTTCGAACCCGCGATCTTGGGTATAGGAGGCAAGTATGGTAACCACTACACCACCAGGACCGACTTCCCTTTGCTAATAAAATATACCTATATGGTGTTGTTATTCAAAGAAATTTTGTATGTGATTGAACATCTCGCACAAATATACAACGTAAAAAATTCATGGGCCACTAAGTACGTCGCATATTCTCACAGGAATCTTTCTCTACTTGCTCTATTGAAGCACACGCGTACTAGTTCTTGATATGTCTCTTTGTAAAATGTCTTACTCTAGTGTCTCAAGGATTTAAAATTATTTTCTAAGGGCCTATCAAAGCAATATTTGTTGTGTAATTTGAGTGCAAAGCTTAGAGTTTCCAGCTGAATGTATGAAACTTTGAAAATAAAGTTTAATGTTTTACAATTTTCTTTTCATGAACTTAAGTTCAGCTATTGAATTTTTTTCTAACGTGAAGGTATTTTGGTACAAAACGCATTTCAACGTTAGTAATGTCACTTCAAAATGGTAGATTTTGTGTTCGGGCGTGAAGCTTAAAGAAACAAACCACGAGTTTTTTTGTGTAATGATCTAAGTTAGGAGCTATATCTAAACTATATGCACTAAGCCTCCAAAGCACAGCAGCGAAGGATCGCAGTATGTTGTTGATGTTCGCCACTTAGGAGTGAAGTAATGTGGGTTGCAAACCTCTAGTTTGGCTCGCTGTTGGTAACTTGTGAGCTAAGTAGATGCAGTGTAGTGTGCTTTGCTGCTCGCATTATTTATATTATCAGAGAACAGATTATACATTTATACAGAAATGCAGTATAGCAATGAGATACACGGTTGACGAAAGAGTTATATGTTATACGTAAATGAAGAAACTTAAAGGATAAATTGTTAATAATTGTTCAATTAAATACAGAGGGGGTCAAAAAATGTGTACGCATTTCAAGCAAAGAAAAAAACTGGGCTAACATAACAAGACTGAATTCACACAAACAGAAAATAATGAGCACTAATCATCTTAGACTTTTACAGTTACAACAGTTGCTCAAAATGCACACCATCGGCGTCGATACACTTCTGAGTAGGTTGAACTACTGATTGAGCAACGTTTACGAAAGTGTCCTCAGCGATTGCAGCACATGCCGTTTTAATTTCTTCCCCATATGCTGCCAGTGAAGCTGTTTTCTACAGAATACGGTACCACGAGTCTCAGATTTGTCTCGAATGCGTATAATTGTTACTCGTTAACGGTTCTGTTCTGTACACACGTCTCCATTGCCTTAGAACTTGAAACAACACTCTCGGTTTTCTAATATCACTTCAAAATGCTTTCCGCTGTTCAATGGCTCCATTTTGTTGTAGCAACACTAGCGTAATGTGAATCACGTCTGTTTATAGAACATCATATCTTACCTTACTGTTGTTTTTCGGTCCAACTTTGAAATATATTAAATAGATATCTACTGTGCGTATACCTTTTTGGCGCCCTCGGTATTACCAAATAGTTTTACCATTTAAGAGGATAGCAACGGAGTCTGTTTCAGACTTTTTAAAAAGGGGTAAATAAAGCGACAAGCTTAAGTTGATACTTGTTAAGAGTCTAGACTTTAAAAAAATTCGGAGCGCATATTGCAACAGGTGGAGCATCAAATTCTTCCCCTCGTAATGCCACAAAATTTCTTAAATTGAATCCCTAAAAAGTCCATTAGAATAGCATCATCAGACGTGAAATTAAGAATTAACTTTTATGGTTACTTCCATCGATCCCTTGTTAAGATCCCTTGAGGGGACTTGGTTTCACCTTAACGCTCAAGTTAGCGCCAAAACAGTGGAGTGTCGAAAATCCACAGGAAATATTTTACCATAGAATAAACTCAGAAAGATAATTAAGTTTAGTTCTGATTTTTTAATGGGAATAAAAACGAATTAAGCGTAGTTTATGCTAAACAATGCCATTGAACATACGTCGAGTTCTTCAATGACTGTAAAAGGTTTACTTAACGATAATTGCATCCCATAGTGCATCTTTTGTGATATCCTAGATTACAAATATGTATCCTTATTATTTATCTACTAATTTAAAATTTAACACAAAACACTATTTTTTTCTGAAACCGTTCAGGAAGGATAAAGATTATTTTAATTTTTGTTTATCATACTTAAAAGAAAAATGCCTGAGCTGGAATGTATCAGGTTTTCTACCATCCTGTATAACATCCATTCAGTACAGCGAGGTTAAGATAAGGGCAATGTTGTCACTCCTAACAATTGCTGCACATGATTTCGATTGGTAAAGATATATAATACATCATCACTCCTGCACCTGCTTTTATGTGGTAGAGCAAAGAGCGACATCAAAGAACTTTTGTGTTGTACGTACATGACAAAGTCTGTATTTTCGCTTTGTTCTGATGTGACATTCGACCGGAATGTCAACTCTGTGGAAGCGTCGATAATTTCTCCCAATTCGTGTTATTACTTTACGCTGTATGACTTAAAACAATGAACATCACAACACAAAGACATAGGGGCATATCTCTGATGTCAATGTAAATGACCATAGTATCCTTTTCATTAGATATTGCAATATTTAGTCGATTATTGTTCTGGGACTTTTATTTATTAAATTACAACAGGGCAGAAGTCTTTAAAAAGTGCAAGCTACTGTCACACCGCGGACATCAGTCCGCCAGGTCGTGGCACACTTTAAATTTTGTAATGGAATCAATGGCATGAAATGATATAAAATGTGAGAGCGGAAAATTCATGGAAAACAAATCCTCTTAAGCGACCAGAAGAAATAAAAAAAAAAAAAAAATCTTTATGGGGGACCTCAAGGGATTTGAGCCCAGGACCTCCCGGATGCGAGTTTCATGTGTTACCGCCTAAGCGTTTCGGCTCGGTTTAAGTAATTCCAAAGGTAGGGCCACAAGTCTTCCGGAAATTTCCGCAACCATGAGGTTTCATGTTTTCTTATATAGTTTTAATTTCACTGCAATCTCCAAATATTTATCTCCGTCTGTAGTTTTTGTGGGTTAATCTGAGCAAATGGTTGGTTATTGTGACTTTCACGTTATCAATTTTCTGTTTGGGAAATATGGAGCTTTGTCAGATTCCTCTTTGTGCATCGTTTCTCATTAGGTGCTGTAATTGAGATGAGTCAGATGCACTATCAGTAATGTGATGTTCTGTTATTATGTTAAACCGTCTGTCTTTGTTACAGATGCTATGACTTCTATTGATGTTATGACAAGCCAGTGTTTTTGAACCTCCTACCGGTATACAGAAAGTAACGTTGAACTGACCTCATAAATGAAGTCGGCATACTAATCATATGAAATAAAATTAAATGAAAGAGCTCATTATGTCCGTAAAGGGCTAAAGCCTTCTGATAGAGGAAAAAGCTTATTTTGTGACTCGCGTGGTGAGCTATTCCAGGTGAGTAAGGGATTCCACTGAAAAATGTTGTACTGTTTTATAATTTGTTGCCCTTTTTGAGTCCTTACCACTTCTCATTCCACTCACTTCTATTGCGATGCTTAACCGACGAACTCCGAGATGTTCTTGAAATATATCTACCATTTTCTTCTCGGTCGCCCTGGAATCCTCTGTCCTGCTTAGGGCCTTATATAACGAATCACTGAATCACACTAAAACTAACCAACTCATCAAAAAAGACAATAGAACAAACCGGCGAAGAGATTCAATATGTGGATAAACACATATATGTAGACCAGACGATCTTATTTGTCCATAAAATGGATAAAGAGATTATTAAGAGGAGAGTAGCACAAGCTTGGAAAACCTTCTATCTCTAAAGTTCATATTGCAAGACGCATTCTCTAAACAAGAAACTGAGACTTGAGGCACTCAACTCGTGTGTCTTCCCGGTGCTGATATATCAAACCTGGTCTCTTACCGACAGACATAACAATAAGTCAAAGGAAAATATAGAGCAAGATCCTAGGTATAACACTGAGAGACAAGACTGCAGGAAATCACAGAATCAGAAAGCATCATGAACAGAGCTGCAATGATAAAATAGAAATGAGGTGCGCACGTGGCGAGGCAACAGCGGGACAGATGAAAGCAGATAACCACTTATATATAAAGTTCATGACTAGAAAAATTCCAAGTGTCATGTCTATGTATATGTTACCATCTTCATCATTATAACCTTAAATGTTGAAAAAGTAATAATTTAATAAAAGTGAAGGATTTCTTCGAATCTTTTATATAGTTTCAATTTCATGTGCTGAAGTTCTGCTACAATTATATCACGCAGAGAAATAAAGTTAAGTAAAAAAATCTATAAAAGTAGTGCAGATTCCTTGTTAAACCCTGCATGTTTATCAGGAGTACAGTGCAGCTGTTTAATACGGCAGCCACGTTCGACGCCAAATTAAGAAGCGGGTGTTGTTATCGTCGAGTGGCCTCACGTTGTGATGGCACTGTTGAAGTGATTTTGTAGATTGATTATATGTCGTTTCTGTGTTGTTACCAACGCTACACTTTTTTTGTCTCATACTCACCGGGACTGGGAGAGGAATTCAAGTGTAAATGAAAAAGCGATGTAACTTAATATATATTATTATTTTATTAAACAATTAAACAATTACATACAATAGAGAACTGAATCACATTTAAAGTTTAATGAAAAACCTTGCGATTAGTTTTATTCCATCCAGAGCGCTTATAGGGGTAAAACAATAAAACAACCATAGAGCAATTTAAAGGGCTTTACTTACCAAATTATTCAATGAGGTGCTGAAACTCCCGGCCTTCGTTTTTCACACATTATTAGCATCTCTTTAAGAAATTTTGGACGATTTCTTGATGCATATTATCTTTGAGTTCTTGTATGGTTTGCGGGAACATCTTCTACACGACATTTTTAATATACCCCATAGATAATAATCGCAAGACCGAGGGGATCATACATCCCTACTAATAATTCTGTCTTGTGGAAACACTTGTGAACTGTTCTCATGGAATTATTTGCAGTGTGAGCAGTGGTAGAGTCCTGTTGTAAAAATCAAGATCATAGTCCGTGTCGATTAATTCTGTGAAGAAAGCGATTAGTATCGTATTCACATAAGTAACAAAATCAAATGTAGCTAAAAAATGGTCCCATGATTCTTTCACCACTGAGTTAACACATATAAACCATATGTAAAGACACGCTGTACCGTTGTTGTAAACACATGGGTCATAGTCCTCTTTACATATACAGCATTATAAACGTTGTAAACATTACAAATGTTTTTCACACATTATTAGCATCTCTTTAAGAAATTTTGGACGATTTCTTGATGCATATTATCTTTGAGTTCTTGTATGGTTTGCGGGAACATCTTCTACACGACATTTTTAATATACCCCATAGATAATAATCGCAAGACCGAGGGGATCATACATCCCTACTAATAATTCTGTCTTGTGGAAACACTTGTGAACTGTTCTCATGGAATTATTTGCAGTGTGAGCAGTGGTAGAGTCCTGTTGTAAAAATCAAGATCATGGTCCGTGTCGATTAATTCTGTGAAGAAAGCGTTTAGTATCGTATTCACATAAGTAACAGAATCAAATGTAGCTAAAAAATGGTCCCATGATTCTTTCACCACTGAGTTAACACACATAAACCATATGTAAAGACACGCTGTACCGTTGTTGTAAACACATGGGTCATAGTCCTCTTTACATATACAGCATTATAAACGAACAACACCACGCCCGGGAACAGATGCGCTACAACTTGCGACAGTCAGCAAGGTCAACAAGTAAGAAAGCAGGCTTGCTACCCTCTCCGCGGCGCGGCAAACTAGTAGGGAGTTGCTCATAGGAAAACACCGCGCCGTAAGGAAAAGCATCTCTGATAGCCCTGTACTAAATTTAAAAATGACATCTCTACTATAAAAACTGTAATTTTTAAAAAAATCTTTTCATAAAAGCATTAAGAACTTTCCCGTTACGAGGGTCGCTATTTAATTTTCGGTTTTTGAAGAAACTATGAGGGATTCAAGTTTCCTGCAGGTGCCATCGAAAGGGGCGAGTCTTTATTAGTAACCACAGCATAAGTTAGCGCGCGGCACCCATTATTGCACCTGCAACAAAAAGGAAACTGTGATCATGCGCTCGCTGTTTGTGAGATGACTCAAAAGCATGTTCGATTATCTTTTTATGATTTTATAAGAGCGGCCTGAATCAACAATTTTGTAACCGGTTTGCAGAGTTTAGACAAGAAAGAACAGACTTGAGAAAAGTGCACACTGGGCGTGCAGCAACAGAGTCACAGATGAAAAATTTGCTCGTGTAGAAGCCATAGTGAAGAACGATCCGGGAGTGATTTACAGAGAGACAGATTCAACGTTCATTAGCCGTAGGTGTAAGAAATTGTGCGAGGAAACTGTGTTCTTGTGTTCTCCATAACACACAAAAACGAAAGGCGGGGTTACTGATTTTCCAGGGACATCTTCCGATAAGTTCACGTAAATTAATGTATGTATATTTTTACCATTAGGCGGGAATGCGTGGAAAAATTAAGCGACTACGGCTGCACGACTAAAACAAAACAAAAGCAGTGGGAGCAGATAAGACTTGTGCCACAGTAAAATAATCTCTCGCTAATGATTTATAGAACGTAAGTTATATAATTAAAGTAAAACGCCTAAAGGAAAATGAAATCCTCAAATAGAGTTAAATAATCAAGCTGCACTTCTTTCGCTGATGAGGCCATAGCAGGGGTATCTGAAATACCTATAGTTGTATCGAAAATCGATGGAGGTGGGCTAAAATACTTACTGTTGCTTCTGTTTTTAGAAAAAACCCTAGCGATAACGGCTAGAAAGAAACATCTCCCTCAGATGTTGGCACAAACTGCCTACTCCAATAAAAGCTTTTCCGCGTCCCAGTTTCAGGTAAACATTACTCTCAACACATAGACTCCTAACCTAAGTTTACTTTACTGCTCCGCCATTTTCTCCACCTCCCCACACTCTTTTTTGGGGGGGTGAACATTTCAGCTACTTGCATAAATACACTCCCATATAGCTTTGAAGAGATGTTTCAGTTTTAGTTCCTCCTTGAACAGCGATTACTGTAAATAATGGAAATAGGAAGATCACGAAGTAAACGTAAACAGGGTTTTAATGTATGTTTTTAACAACACATTCCATTTATATGGATAAAAGAAATGGTGTGTATACAAAATGTAAGTATCAACAAGAATGCTTTATCCAAAACAACAAATTATTTGCGCGTGTAAATCTTAGCTCATAAAGACCAACTCCACAAGAATAAAATTACTACTGTATCAATAGCCAGAGGCATTCCGAAATTACTAGTTTTACTAATATCATGCAATCTATGATCACGCACATTCGTAGAACGATGGACTGATACTAGTACACCATACAGATGCTAGATGGCGGTTGTAAGCTGAGTGCATAGCGAAAGGACAGTGTTCGTTTGTTGTCAAATAGAGAAATACGTGAACAATGCGAATGCGACTAACATGGATAAAGATGGACTGCATGGTTTTTGTGGAATGGAGGTTGCAAAACTGGATCAATGGGTTAGCCAGTGGCAGGGAATCTGTACTGGTCTTATGTCAACATCGTGGTCTCCCAGGAACATTGAAATTGTGTCCGTATTGATTATGACTGATAGGCGCATACCTTTGATGAACTAGAACGTCAGACATGCCTCAGCCGTGCAATTCTGCATACCATTATTGACGACGATGTCAACTTTAAAAAGATGTGCGCACATTGAGTTCCAGGCATTGAACACAGGTACAGAAGGACAAAAGGATTGATGTCGTTTGTCGGTTACTGGAAATGTATAATGGAAATCCGGATTTTTAGGGTAACTGGTGATGAGTCAAAGAAGAAAGTTCACACACCAAAGAAGAAGGTCCAATCCATACAACGGAAACGTCCAGAATGTCCCCAGTTCAAACAATTAGCTCCATCTGCGGCAAGCAGACGATCGTCATTTGGGACACTTCAAGCGTAGTGCTAAAGGACGATCGTCTACAGCGAGTTGTACTGACATACCCTTATACGGTTTAGACACAGGATTCAGCAACAGCAAAAGGGAACGTGGTCGATAGAAGTATTTCTCTAACATAACCGCAAAGGTGGGGTTCAATGCTGTGTCGCATTCACCAAAGTATCTCGCTCCATCTGATTATGCCTTATTTGATAACATCAAGGACATGAAGCATGATGAAAATGTAGGCAACAATGAGGAAATTTAGACAGCTGTCCACAATTGTGACATAGTACTCCGAAATACTGGTTTCGGATGACAAGGAAATTACCGGAAAGGTTGCAACGATGCATTGACATTGGTGGGGAGCACATTGCAATTCCTACAAACAGAAAATTTGAACGCTAATTTAATGACAGAATGGGTTAATACTAAAATCTAATACATGAAACAGAATAATATTTGCTTAATTTCTTCAGTTTTAATACATGTAGACCGCCACGGGTGACAGAGGTGCTTAAGGCGCGGACTCGTGAGCGGTAGGTCAGGGGTACGAATCCCACCAAGACTGTCCTCCCTGATTGAGGTTTTTCTAGGTTTTCCTCAGTCCTCATAAATGGCAAATGCCGGAGAGGTACCCTAAACTTAGGCATGGAACGTTTCCTTCCTTAAAAAATCCCTTTCCCAATATTTCATTTTCATTTCAGGTATCGTGAGTGTCTACTGCCCGTAGTGCCTCAGCAGTAAAAAAACGGGCGTAAAAATTATAATAATACATATGGAAATATTTTCTGCAGCTTATTTACACTATGCAAACTAATAAACCAACTCTTTCGCACATCATTTCTTAATAATTTGCTAGGTGGAAAGTAATTGGATATACTTACAGTTAAACATTTATACTTTCCATATTTTTAAATACGTTCCAGCAGTTTAGAATTAACATGCACAGATGTAAGTTACACCAGAATTTTTAGGGGAGTCTCTGTTATAGTTTCTAATCAACATTTCCAAGCGTTGAGAAAAGAGGAACTTCTTAGCGACCTTTTAAAAGTTCCGGAACTGTGACAGTTAAGCGTTTTAATCTCTTATTACCCAGCACAAAACAGAACCGTTCCAGGCTACTGTGTCTCGCTACGGATGTCTCTCCCCCTAAGGGGTGGAGTTCTATTAAAGACAAATCTAATTCGTTGTACTGGAATCCAATTTCCACAATTATTGCAACATAGCTTTTGAATCACTACCTCAACAAACATGTTTTCTGAATTGTTTCATTTCAAATTATCACAAAAAAGAAAGGAAAATATTGATTAGTAAATTTTATTTTTGTGGTCCTTTTTTTGTTAGTAAAGAATTGTTATTTGCATTTCTTATTTCTGGCAACATGATCTGTATTCTGCAAACAATTTTTAATTTAACCCACACAAAGAACATGTCTACAGTGAGGTTAAATTAAGTTAAGGCCACCTGAGCGCGACTGCTTAATGGAAAAGTACAGCCCCCGCATCAAAAGCTAGTATTTCTATCAAAGCATAAAATTACATACTGTATTTAAAATTGATAACAATAAGCACTAAACAGTACTATGCGATATGTCTAAATTGATGCCCCTCAACGGCAAATACATTGCCTGCATCTACCTAGAAGGTTTTGTATTTCATCTAACGTTTCTTCCATAAGAACATGACAACTCGGAGTGCTTTTCTTGTCATTGAGAGATTCAGTCTCTCGTAACTTTTAATAATTTCTGTGTCTAGGGCATGATTTCCAGGATATTTTTTTGCGAATCGCCTTACCAATTTTCTGCAAGAATGCTCCTGATATTGGCACATTCTCTGGGCAGAATGGGGGGAGGGAACATAACTCAAACAGTACAGCTAAACTTAATAATATATTTAATGCCTGAGGCTAAGGGAAAAATCCAAGGGGGCACTTAACAGTGCAATATTATCATCTTATATTTAGAGAGTGTTGCAGATGCAGCTCGGTATTCGATGTTCCAAGCTCGGGGCGTTTCGACGACAGCCCTCTAAGTCCTTATCATCGTCACTTATCCTTAGTCAGAATCACCCGTGCACCAGTCACTTCTCCTTTTACGAACGGCAGCGGAGGACAGCGGAGAAAACCGAGCCCAATTCCACTAACTAAGATAGCTATATAATTATCACACTGCTCACATAAGCCTGTGGCTCAGTTGGTTAGAGCGTGGTGCTGCTAATTCCCCCAGGGGCTAACATTTTTTTAATCTTCATATTTTCTCTACACTTTGTAATTCAATTAAATGTTAACTTTTACGGAGGACAGCGCATAAGTTGCAATTTTACTTTTATTTCACATGTATTACTAACTTAGATTAGGTTAGGTTAAAAAAACTGCAACAGCTGTACTGTTAATGCATATGTTGCAAATTTAGGTTAGGTTAGCTTAGGTTAAAAAAAAATATGAATAACCTATACTGTTAAAACCGTATGCCTTTTCCCATATCAATTATTTTCTTTGCTATTTATGTTGCTACATTACAATTTCACTGTATATTGAATATGACTTAACTATTTACATGCATTCTAAAAACTTAATTTTTTGCTTGTTTCTGTGCATTATAACTGTTATGTACGCCTATATTTGTTGCAGTCACACTACAGCTTCACCGAATAGATGCAATCATTCCTTGGAATTCCGGTCGGTTTTCTCCGCTGCCGTTCGTGAAAGTAGACGTCACTGGAGTACCAGAATGATTCTAGTTGTAAGGATAACACCCATGTGTCATGTAGCGAGAAGCAGCGAAGCCTAACCCAGAGATATATAGAGAGACCCCACCTGTTTAGCCTTTTATAAACCAATTTTTTCCTAAAGGAGTCTACGAATTGTTTGTAACTTCATCTTTCCAATTTTTTCTTTTACCGCCGTCCATGCTGATAACAGATAGAAATGAAGAGACTACAGAGAAATTTCCTGATTTTGCTTTTTCTACATGAAGCGTGGCTTTTCCGTGCGATACTTGGCCGCAAGAACTTACCGCCCTTTTATACTGTCAGGACGACCCGTATCTCTTATTATGCAGCCTTACTCTGCCGGCTCGTCACTCAAATACCTATTTGGCATGCATTATATATTTTTATTGGAAACAGTTTCTACAGCATTAGCAAAATGAATACATTGTTTTTAAAACTTATAATTAAATCATGCCTTAATTTGAATTTACTTTATGAGGAAGGAAGTACAAACAATTTCATGAATAACTCATGACCAGTTCTTTCAAACTGGAAAGCAGTCTTTGATAATTTCACAGCTATAAATTGATAACGTATTTTATCGATGAGCATGAAAGGTTCTTTCACCTCGTGCAATTCACAACAGTGGACAGGGTGAGATAGGTGTCTTTTTTAAATAAACATTTCATGCTCAAATTCTTTAATTGGAAATTAACGCTATGCAATAAAAGTATGGCTGAAATATTTTATTAGAAACTCTTCCGTTTGTGACAGCTGAGGTTTGTATACTTCAAGAAGTCATAATGCTCTTTGGCTCACTTAAGTCCGTCAAGACAGGGCTGCTTTTTGTTCCTATAAACTCAGCTTGAGCACAAGTTCGTTCTCATCAGCACATGTCAAAATTCTCCGATAAAATCGAGTGTGTAGAGACTGTGCTAATCCAAACTTCGTCGGACATTTCTCAAATGATCAAACAACGGACCTCGTTAATCAAAAGAGGGCACTTTTTGAAAGACAACTGCATTTCTGCTTTTGATGCCTCTCAAAACGTTAGTCACTACAACCAGACAATGTTTGTCTATCTTTACCTAGTTAAAACAATATTTAATTTGTGTAACCCCTTGGAGATCAAGAACCTGGGGATTCTACAAGATTTCCATTAACTCGGGTGACATGAAAATGGGATACCGGCCACATAAGTTAACATCCGGCGATTCCATATAAAAACCATGAGGGTTCCTTCCATCACCGTGTTCAGTTATTGGTTTACCAGGGGGAAAAAATAGATATGCCTAGGTATTTTTTTAGCATCACGACGTGCGCACATCACACACAATGTCGCCTTTCAGTAGCACACTAGTCTGCACTTGGAGTGTTAGTGTAGTTGTATGTTGGTAATACTTCCAGATGTGCACGCCCACATCCTTCTTGAAACGTTTATATTATTACAATTCTAGTATGTGTAAATGCTCCAAATTGTGAATGTACAGAACAGTTTTATAACTAAGATATACCATAAAATGATGCTCTGAAACATATTACATTAACATTGCTTCTTAAGGTTATGCTTTCATAACGTTATCCATAGTGCCATTTATTTATTTTTTTTTAGAATCAGCGCCCTGTGTATTTATTTGTTTGTTTATTTACGAGGCTGCTAATGGGATGTAAGCACGTCTAGAGGAATTGTTCAACACATTCGGAGTCACTAATGCACTGGCTATAGACGGACGAATACAAAGCTGAGAAGTACCTAGAGGTGTAAATTTGAACAGTCCTAAATTTATATTTTTCAAAAAGATGCCAGCATATATTGAAATTGACCGGCAGATGGCAACAATGCTGGTCTCCGAGAATTCTGTTGCAATGAAAGTTTGCCGTGTCGGAAGGTAGCACATTGGGTGTCAGTTTTTCGACTAGGATGTAGTAAGTGTGGAAGATGGACCACATGCAAGTCTTTCTGTCCTCAAAGCTCATTTGTGTGAACTTGATTCGATCACTGCTGTAGCTGGGTCGGCGAGGGTGTTAACAACAGAAATCACACAGCAGTGTTACAGCAGGGCGCTCCTTTTCATCTACGAGTGTTCAAAGTCTTCTAGAAGTGTGACAGCGAATGATAAATAGTACAAGTATTACGTTGAAGATATGTAGAAAGTGTCCAGGTTTTAGAATAAATGGATTACTTCTTCTTTAAGCGTATTATTTATTGCCACTTTGACTGCATAAGTCTTTTCGCGACGTTTGTAGATTGGACGTGAATACTATAGAAGTAAGTCTGTAGTTATGAATGAAATGATATGAATTAATGTTGGCGCAAATGAGCTCGGAGTTCTTAGCGTCTTAAAGTTATCTGGTATTGGCCTTCTTAGAGTAAGGAAAAAACTGCGACAAAAACATTACGCAGGCAGCATGTCGCAAACGCTTCCTCTAGACAACGGAGGCGGTCGGCTTACTACTTGCGAATATGTTTCCATTATTTTCTTTCAAGTGTTCGTATTTCAGTTAATTTGTAATTTCAGCAATATTTATTAAAGACATTAGTCTCCTTTGATAATAAGAGCGTTTTAATGCATCAATTGAAACCTTAGAGAAAACAAAATAGTATTATAACGTGGGCAACAATTAATCAAATTATATACTGGGTAGAGAGGCAAATGATTAACCAAAATTTCCTGTAAAATCACTTGTTTAAGTTTTATTTTTTGTACTTTACATACAACAGCTGAGAAGATAATGTCCTGCAGATTCTGTAAGGATAAATCAATCTCTTTACAATCCGAAATTAGTTTGCATGCGAAAAGAAACAATGAATGTTAATTTTATTTCAGCATTAATTATTCAACTAAAAGCTGCAACACCTGAGTAAATAATTTAATTTAATATCCATGAATATACAATATATTCTTCATGTATTAAATTTCAATTCAGGACGTAATAACTATGTAATTCGCTTCATGAACTGACACGCCTAGAGGATAAAGTTTCAATGCATTAAAACAGTTGTTTTGTTTATGAAATGACATTTTCATATAGAAACACAAGCATAAAACAATAGCTTGCATAAGGATGATAATTAAAACTAGGTTTTCATAACAATATGGTGGGAATATCTAACAGTTTAACACATACACACAATTCGGTTTATTTGTTTATATGAATGGAAATAAAGTAATTATAGGTGTCAAGTGGATGGCTAGATAAAAAAACAGGGAAATATTAACAACTTTTAGAGACAAATACAATGTTTTCCAATACTGCCATGAAATGTATATTCTGTAAGACTAAAACGGTCTAGTAAACATACGTACTATAGTAAATACCTGTCAAATAAAAAATAATATTTAAGAAAGGGGGTAAATTAAGGAGCTATGAGAAAAGGTTCTTGAACGGAGAGTGCTGGAAGTGGTTAAAGAACTTGTATATTTGGTGGTGAGGTTGTCAATTAGTGAAGGGTGGAAACCTCAAGAGAACAATGTTATTATTAAAGGCAAAGTAGCCATGAGAACAATTAGAATATGTTTGCAGAAAATTCCAAATATGTCAATAGATTGGTTGCATAAATTGCATGAAGTGTTATAGGCAGTAAAAATATGGGAAACTTCAAAAGGATAGTTGAAAATTGATTTAATTTATAGAGTTTTTATAGAGAAATTTGGGATTGTCTAAAGTCACATCGAAAGGATTAGTCTTAGCTGAGTTAGGGAAGGTAGAGAGGGAGGGCGTGGTGGTGGAGAGAATTTTAAAATATTGGAAAAGGATTTAGAAATTAGGAAACCACAATGTTCTAAAAGAATGTATGAAATATTAAATGCAAAAAACAAGAGGTAAAGCTGGATGGGAGAAGTGGAGGAAATATTGCAAGAAATTGAGATGGGGGGAACTTTGGGAGCTTGGTGATAAAAGAAGACAAGGGTTTTGGAAGCAAGTAAGGAAAAGAATTGAATATATAGAGAGGGGAGATTTTGCTTAGTTTTGGAGATCTTTAAAAGTTTACAGAATAATTAAAAGGGAGTGTGGAAGAGAGAAATATGTAGAATGTTGTAATAAATTCGGGAGAGAAAGAATTGCCTGGATGCAAGCAGGAGCACTGTTTTTGTGGGGTCTCAGAGAAGTTGGAGATGGGTGCGTTATGTTGGAGAGCCTGAAAGAATATTCATTTTTTATTATGGGAAGCAAAATGGGATAAATTACATAAAGTATAGCATGCAGAATGTTGATTGATATGGGGACAAAGAGAAATAAAATGATATGGGAATATTTAGGAAAAGTAAAGGAGAAGTGGATTAGAATATCTATGAAGGATAAGAAAATTGGGGTATGATAGAAAAATAGCGCTAAAAAGGGAAATATAAGAAGTAGGGGGTCCTCATTATGCAGATAATCTCGGTTTTTTTTTTTTGTAATAAAGCCTCGTATGTTAGATTTAGAGTTAGATTCAGTTAGGTTTAGTATTACTAGTATTAGTAGTGCACTGTAATCTCAACAAAGGATATACTGCAAAATTCAAATGTGATTGTAAATATGAGATGAAAGCAAATGTAAAACTAAATATGTTGTAAATTTGTTGATGTAAAGAAATTAGTGATTAATAAACTCAATTCAATTTAATTCAAATGCCTGTCACCATGCGGGACGCTCTATCTGTTGCGCACATACTCTGATTTGCTTATATTTGTTGAGCATATATTCCTGCAGAATCTCTATAACCAAAATCTAAAGAATTCTGGAATCAGTGGGCCGAACTACTGTCCATTAAATAATAAGGAAATACTGGCAGATGATGGATGGTACTCCATCATGTATGAACCACATCGTTGCCTTCGATAGAGCACTTGCTCTAGTGTGGCAGAATATTCTTTTGATAAGAAATGGCGATAAAAGCACATTTACTCTGTTCAGCAGAATGGGAGGTCCTGTGAGTTTTTCACCTACAATTTCTGCATACTTACTGATAGAAAATCGAAGCGGTAGCCTCCGTGCCACGACCGTGAGAGGTTCTGAATCTGTTCACAAGTGTGACATTCAATAGGAACAACATTAGCACTTTAGTGACATGTCTAGGTTTAGAACCTCTAGATAGGTTTACTAAGTACACAAGTATATAGGTATATATATTTTTAGTCAACGCTACTTAGGATGCGTACACACATATACACGCTGTGTGAGCAAATGAGACGATTACGAGCTTTCCGCGCCCCCACGTGTCTGTTGGCGAAGAACACGGCCAAAAGTCGCGAGCTTCGTGGGAACACGTCATCATTCAACGAATGTTGAAACCGTACATGCACAGATGTGCTAAGAAAGTTATGTATGGCTAATAATAGGCCTAACGTGTTTTATTCTGAGAGTGGAGTTCTGCGTACGTTCTTAAACAATTGTCTCGTGCTATCAGAATATTTTTCGAAAATAAATCCCTGATGATAAAGTTCCAATTGGTGCTGAATTCATTTAAAAAAAAAAAAAAAAAAAAAAAAAAAACCTCTAATGCAGCCAACATTTCAATGCGAAATACTGAGAAAGTGTTTGACGATAGAATTGTTAACAAAAACAGTTGACCCGGGGCTTCTCCGGGAGGATGAGATGAGGTGAGGGGAGGTACTGGGCCTCCAGGACCCATGGGTGTTAAGACGTGGACATAGGCGAAAGAACACTCCGACGCCGGAGAAGCCCCCCCCTCTTCTTTCAAGGAATTTGATTCCCCCCGAAGGGCCGTTTCCATACCAGACGTCTAGGCAGAAATTTTTCCCAAAGGGCAAGCCACACCCGCTCCCTACCAACCCCCCTGCATCCCTTACCTATGGAGTTCAATAAAATATAAAGTGTATAAGACAAATGCACACACCTTCTGAAGACGAACATCCACCAAGAAATAAATGGAATTTCCACAAAAAAATTAAGCAGAGTTATGGATGGAAAATTTCATTTGTAGATGACAGAAATGTTTGGAAAATGAAGGAAATTAGTTTCAACATCTTATTGTGTGACAAAGGCGAGTACATTTTGTTTTTTAATATTATTAACCAGCACCCCCAATATTGAAGTTGTAATTTAGTACAGTGCGGACTCGCGTTATCGTATGCGGCGCAGCCTCGTCGCCATGCACGAGACACTGTAGCCAGGCGGTGGCCAGTTCCAGCACCTGCTTTCATAAAGTTAGTAACTTCTAAAATAATTAAGGAAACTGTTGTATGGTTGTGTCAGCGCCACTCTATGACGAGTACCACTCTCGCCTAAAGGTAAAACACTGTCATTTGGTTCTTAGTTCATTGGGTCACTCTGTATTTTCTATATAAAAGCACTGTAAATTATAAGTGAAATATTTTCACAATATATAAGAAGGGCTTCTATTTTTCTTTTTTTAATTAATCTAGCATCTAAAGTGTAAACTTGTTTAATTGTTATATCTGTTTAACATGTATTATGATCTTCGTAGTTTATTCTAATTACTTTGAAAACCTGTTACGCATTTAGGCGCGTTGTATAATTAACTTGTAACTTTGACGTAAAATATTCCAATTAGTGAAACAAAGCATATTTGCAAATTTAGTAACTAAATCCTAATTAGAAGAAAAACTCAACAATTGCTACCGTTTTATTCCCTGCGCTTAGCACAGATTTGTAATCTGTAAACCTCCGCTTGAATTAGTAGCAATTATTTTGGTTTTTACTGCCAACCGAGCCTTGCATGGCATTACCAACCTCCGCAAGTTCAGTTAGAGCTGATGAAAGCTATCCCTTGAGGCGCTTTGATTACATTATCATACCGGCACAGAGAAATGTCGGTCAGCATTCCAATTAAGGCTGTCTCTCGTCCTTTTGCCACGAGAACGTAGAAGAAATGAAGGAACATCGGCTGGGCTTTTATGTTAGCCACCAGAGTTTGTGAGTGCCTAATTACACCGTCACTAGGGTCGATATTACACATGCTTCATACTTTACTGAGTTTCTAGGGTTGTGTTGCTCTGTTTGAGTAGTAAATAAAACATCTGCTGCACGCTGTACAGGCTGTTTCAGTGTTGGTAATATTACGAGAAAAACTGTGTTTTGTGTATAGCAACTGTTTCGCGTTCTCATTGAAGTAACCCTGAAGAATACAAAGGATATAACAAGAAGAAGTAAACTGTTGTATGTTTGAGGGAAGGAGGAGTGTTCACTTTACATCCAGTCTTTGTGAGAATTTATGTCGCAGAGAAATGTCACACCGCATCTAAAAATAAAGACAGTGCAGCTGAAAGAAACTTCTTCCGGGCTGTAAGGCCGCGGTCTTATGGGATTCTTCTTCCTTATCTTCACTTTTTAATGGTGTTTAACATCCGTTTTTACTAATGAGGCACCATGGGCGGTTTTATCTTCACTGACAGTCACTGCCTCGTCTTCAAGAATATTACGTCGAGCACACCGCTGATGCTGTTCACCGCAGTTCTGGACGAAATGTTTGGGAAGATGAAGAAGACAGCAGCCTTACAACCCGGAAGACGGTTTGCACATTCTGCAAAGTGTCATTTTTGCAGGCGTTTTCTCTTTAACGTTTTATATGTTTTCCGAATTCTGCAAGTTTTTAAAATTCAAACGTTTAAAAGAAAAATGATTATATTTGATAGTATTATTACTACTTTTTATACAAAATTTTGTCTACGCGCATTTCTGTCTCTGTATGCCAGAGATATAAAATATAATTCTTTTAACTGCCCTCTTTA
The DNA here is from genome assembly GCA_030762175.1 of Metallyticus violacea. NCBI lineage: Eukaryota > Metazoa > Arthropoda > Insecta > Mantodea > Metallyticidae > Metallyticus > Metallyticus violacea. Next base: position 35,630,556 of record CM060839.1, on the reverse strand, counting down.
CATAGTTCTTTGCTCTGTTTATTTTTATAATTCCGGAAACGCTAGTTCACAATAAAAAGTAATACAGCATCGTACAAAACAAATGTTTTGAAAATGCTCCTCTGTCAGAGGGTACGGGACATGTGACTTTTTGTCCTCTTAGGCTACCTTTGCTGCATTATTCTTTAGTATATCGTCAACTCTTGCATGCTTGGATTACGAAAGTATATTGCTTCTACTCTCGTCTGTCGTCTAAAGGATAAGAAATAGAACATCTTAACATTTTCCTGGACAAGATGCAGTTTCAAAGGAAATGAAACCCCTTAAGTTTTGCTCCTGCGCATTACAATTTATGATGACATAGTAAGAACTTTCCATTTCAACATGTTTCGAGTACGGTAATTCGTTTAGCACAAAGTGTGGCCAACACTTTTGGAACCATGTATCTATTGTTGTTGTTTTATTTGGTTTATTTGCAGACGATCTTTAACATCTTATGTCATCAGCTTCCGTCCCATTCTAAACCAAAGATCGTGGGCTCAGTCTTGGCCAGGGACTTTATTGTGCGTAAAAATCCTAAGTACAGCTTCCTTCGGAAGGGAAGTAAAGCCGGGAGTCCGTGTCTTAGATTTACGGCACTACAAGACTGAAAGAAGAAATCTCTGAGCAAAATGCATCGGCTTGAATTGAATGGAACGCTGAAGGCCTGAGATGCTGAGGAGCTTCCGTAAATATACCAAATACACAGGCTATGGCCTGTGAGCTGCCCTCGCTAACGGAGGACCCGCATGCTACCGCTACTACAAATGAGAGAAAATGCGCTTATTGCGTAAGATACAGATAAGAAATAATCGGTTAACGTCGCTGTTTTCATGCATTTTATGTTTTAAAAGTTGAACAGCAGAAGAGAAAATGTACATAATTATGGCACTTTCTTTAGGGGAGCCGGGCCCATCTCACCCATATTGACGGGCCACCCCTGTACGAAGCAGTACCTTAATTTCAATTGAAGCAAAACCGTTCTACATACACAGTTTTATGATCACTTTTAGTTATTTTACTTGCAGTATTCAATAAAATATTTGCAAAAACACATAAATAGGTTTTAATATACGTGTTATTTGTTTAGTATAGCACGTGTTTCTTGCCCAAAGCTACTTTCGTTTTTCTTATTTTCATACATTTTGTATATCTGTAATATCCTCCTTTCTGGAGCAGTAGTACGAGGAAAGTATGTATAAACCTGAAACTGTAACAGCTTCTCCATTCTTGTGTTAAGCAGCGTCTGCTCGCAAATTACTGAGCCGTGCCCTCTCGGGGTTAGCCCTACTAGAGGGGAGAAAGAATTGCATGAAATTGGACATAATCTTTCCTAGTAGAGAGATATGAATGGAACAGCTCTTTCTGCGCTTCCAGCAAGGCCAGAGTCTGTGGTGTGAGCCACTTGAACCACTACAAACTGTTTCCTAAAGCTACCGTTCTGAGCATAAGCAGAGCGAGTCCAGATTTACCATTGTTTGCTATCAATTCTTATGGGTATCAATATGACATAAGATTGCATAGAATAAATAAACAATATTTAAAAATAAAGATCACCTTAAAAACAATGCACTACTAAATAATTGCTGCGCTCTTGTTTTATAGTTACCCTCTTCTCTGTTTTTAAGCATTAATAATTTACACCTGCCATGATTGTAAATTTATACGTACACACTTTGACAAAAAAAAATTGTCATTTCTTGAGCGGAATATCCAGCAAAGCTGCATAGCCACTGCAGCAGTTGTGTTATATAATATGCACTAAATACGCTAACTAGTGTGTGTGTGTGTGTGTGTGTGTGTGTGTGTGTTCCGTTAGCTCTGTGGCAGTGTGTGCAGTGATGCTGTGGTGAACAGCGCAAGTTCGCCTCCCGGCATGAAGCACTGTTTCTTTTAAATAAACCTTTGTAACATATTATGATCAAATGGTTTTGTATGTTGTTTCCCACGCAAGGTTTAACGTTAATTTATATAAATGAAAATGTTGAAAAGCTCATTGGTAAAATGGTGTTAGAGAGGCAGACAGACAGAGAGAAGAAGAAGAAGAAGAAGAAGAAGAAGAAGAACAAGAAGAAGAACAAGAAATTAAATGATTTGGAATATCGTATGGCGTGTACCCTGCAAGTACACCCTTTGACCCCCTTCCAAAAAAGGGCTCATTGCCAGATTCAACGTGTCGATCGGAGAACTTAGGGGATGCTCGTAAACGCTGTATTCACAACACGCATGCAGCGACTGGTACACTGCAACAGGCACTTTACCTATACGCGTAATGGTCACAATCATAAGCATCTGGAAAGAGAACTTGAGGGTAGAGTAGCGGCGGCCGAGCGGTTTAGAAGACATTGCTCTTCTGTGTAAGCTCCTGGTTCAAATCCCACACAAAAAATTTTTGCTTTATTTTTTATTATTGATTTAATAAGTGTATATGTTGAACATCATGTTGCCTTAATAACATATTATATTTTAGCGTATCTTTTGAATTTTATGACATTTACCTATGCACATATAAAAACGTAATCATAAACTGACGTATTCTTTACAAATAACTACATGAATATATGGACAGAAAAATTCATCTTTTAAAGTAAAAAACATAGAAATAAACACAAATTAATGTCGAATGTGTGAACCCTCAGCCCACACTGCCCTCATTCTTCGGGACATAGGTGATGTCACATTTCTACAGTAATGTGGACGAGAGAGTGCAACATTCCCAAGCCTCTTAAATTTGTGCCCATAAGCCATCTTTTGTTCTTCTTGCATGTGCAGCATATTGCATTTAGATAGAATATATATATATAAATTAACACTAATAATAAAAGTGGATAAAGATAAAACACTGAGAAAAAGTCACACTTGAAATTGCTATATTTCGAACTACTGCGAGTTCTTCAATGGCCATTGTTTTATCTTTATCCACTTTTATTATTAGTGTTAATTTGTTACATTGTTAATAGTGTTTCTTTATTTTTATTTTTCATTAATTTATATATATCCGCAAATACTCTGTTAGGCATTCGTTTTAGCTAAACTGAATCTCATTGCCATATTACTATGTCATCAAACTGCTTAATCATTTTATTAATTAAGCATATTACCATTTCCACTTAGTTTACGTTTAAACTTTAGAGCAACGTTATTCTGATAATGTCTTTTATCTAAGTCCATTTGAATGGTGTACAAATCTTAAATCGTAATTTGTTCTATTCGTTTTAATCCAAGTTGAGTGAGAATGGAGTATTGTCGCTGCAAGGAATAAGGTCAGTAGTTCGGCGGCGCGGCGCGGAGCAAGCCTGCAGTGATGTTGAGTTACTGGCCACTTGAGCGCTGCCATCGGAAAAATGGAGAAAGAATCGCCGCGTATAAATGAGAAAGTTGAAGCCTTAGATGACATTTTATTTAATAAGCACTAACCTGTGTCATAAGTCGTAGCGATTTTTGACTGTGATAAAATTGAGACGAAGAGCATGCAGAAAGTATCAGTAATAGTCTCCTCCATTATCTATGATTCTCTCCTAACGTTAACATTGGACAGGAATGGTCTATGTTGTTTACGAGCTAAGCGATGACGAACAAGCAGAGATGCACAAATGGCCACCCGCTGATTTAAGCGTGGGTGACCCATACACCGGATTTTTTAACCTTGCTTATGGTATGCAAATATAGCACCATGGTTGACTATCGCAATTCAATTTTCGGGTTGAGACGTGGATAATACTGAATAAAAGAGTTTAGAAAGTCTTCATCAAGCCCGACGTGGCGAATCGCTCATATCAAAGTAACACTTTAAACGACAAAACATTTTCTTGTGGTGCTTTCCCTAATGACATTCTCCCTGTATATAGCATATAAATGTTTCCAGCTACCTTCACTGCCTTTGCTCCTTTATTAATCTCTAAAAGAAGAATAGGTCGGAAGCGTTTGTCTATTTTCACTTGACACCACATTTTTTAGCTCTTAAATAACAAATGTTATTCAAATCTCTAAAATTGAAGGCCTATTTACAACCACAAAGCTCCAAATAACAAATGAAGAAGATAAGCAGTAAACAGTGTCCTAGCAACGCAGAGTTGTGATGACGAGCCAAAACGCTACGAACTTATACACCAATCTAATATAACAGGTGTTAAAAGGATTGCCATTATCTGCGTAAGAAATTTCCGTGTTTCATTTAACTTTGCTTCCGTAAGAGCGCGTTTCAGAACACCTTCGTCGAGAGATCCTGCCTTTCGAAACTTTTTAACAAGTTGGCGATGAGTTTCTGTACCTTAAACACGATTGCCAGGATATTTTCTTGCAAATCGCCTTGCCGCTTCTCTGCAAGAATCCGTTTTCACATATGCATCGTACATAAAAACCCTTCAAGACTATACATATGTAGTTACATAATTAATGAAGTAAATTAGCACACAATTTACACAGTGAAAACATTGAGTAATATAATCACTCATTAATAAAGGCTCCTTCAAACTAACTACAAGCTGATACCTGCACATATATTTTACGGCCTTGATGACTTGCTTCTCCTTACTGAGTCGCACTTACCGGTCTGTAACTCAAATAATCTCATTGTATATTCCCAATAGCACACAACCCGAATATTTCACTCTGTATTAAAAGCAACATCACTTTTGTACTCACTGTAAATTTAATGTATTGTGGCATATAGGGGGGCTTAATAATGAAAAGTATGTGTTAATAATTGGACTTAATAATTAAAATACTAATAATAAGGTCGTCATTGTTGTAACAGTACGGTATTCTTGAAATCAACAATCGCGAGTTAATTGCACGCTCGTCTGCGTGTGAAACACAGGAAAAGCCAAGCTCTGCGCATGCGTGTATCTGCAAAGTTTCGGTAAGGAAAAAGCGTCAATCTATCGAAAGACGTGAGCGAGTCAAGATGCATGGATTCATCTCTCTGGCCATCGTCTTACAGCGTCCTTCAGGTAACATTCTCATTCTAATACTAAGAGGTAATACCAATAAATAGTTGCAGTGGCGTCATTTTAACTCAACTATCAGCTCATTGTATTGTATTATTTATGTTCCTCTTTCCTTTTAACTAAGGAATTTTTAGGGAATAAAGCCAGCAGCATGCGCTTTGTGTCCAATCTCGTGCAAAGTTAACTGAAAAGAACAGTGTGAAAGCGAGGGTTATACCAGAGGTTGCTACAACATCCATACCTAAATTTAGTACGACGTGTAATTAGCAAAGTACTGCAATACATAAAGCATTATTTAAAGTACTGTTTTTATTTGTGTTACTTTGACGACAATGTACATTTACTAAGCAACGATTTGCCAGAACCACTGCAACAGCACTCCATTCTTCTCAATCCAAAGATAAATAGTTTCGAATTACTGAATCTAATTATATAATATACCGATTTATAGATATTTCAAGTAAAATAAAATTTTAAAAAAATGTTGTATGCTATTTTTCCTTCCCCGTTTGAGCTAATGTGACTTAGCTGCTTGTATGGTTAATTATGATCATTTTTTTATTTTGATAATGTATTCCAATATTTTATATTTGTAAAAATTAAATATAAATATTAGTAATAATTATTTCATACATACATTTACACCCCCAAATGTAGTCAATATGAACTTCAATGCCCAGAGGAAATATTGTATGTTAGTGTATGTTGTGATTTAAAGCATATGTTTTAGAGAAAGCCGTTTGACTCGGAACATTTTTTTTTTCTGCATATCTCTAATCTGAATATGTGAAATGAACTCATTTTAGAAAACTTTTATGTAGTGGAAAACGACATCACCATTTGGCCTTGCAAGGCAAACTTTTTTTAAGCGTCGACTAACTTCTCGTTCATTTGCACCATCATTAAATTATTTCGCTTCATTCAGCACCCCCAACATCCTTAGCGGTAATCATGGGGGATAAAATCTTAAAAAACCTTCACGAAATCTGGTTACCGGCACTAGTCACAGGAATAAATTTAGTTATTTTCTTGGCTGAATAGCAATGCTTTAGTTAATATATGCTTTTTTAAATTTTTACACTGAGGGATAATCGATTTCTTTCTTGTCTTTTCTAAACTGCAATTTTTGTAAGTTTTAATGGGAATCTAAGGGGTAAGCTTCCTCTTCTTTCTTTTTAAATCAGTTTCTTTAAATACATTTAAATTAATATTTTTTTGTCAGTTATGTTGCATTATTTAAAAAAAAATTAAGCAGATGGTTCTTTAAATGTATGTTTTCACATAATGATCTCACAGGCTAAATATGCTTATAAACAGTCTGAATAATTCAAAGTATTAAAATAATTTCTGCTTCCATTGCGCAGTGGAAAATTCAATACCATATGGGAATATTAATGCAGGCAGAATTATCTATTCTATTATTTATGATAATTTAGAAGAAGATGACATTAGCTATAAAATAAATGGATATTTTTCATATACGCCAAAGCAATTATTGGTGTTATATAAGAGTTTATTAAAATTGTTCTCACCTTTTTTTAGAAATGCCACTCAGTTTTACGTATTCTTCCTTTACCTCTGCTACTTTAAACTGCACAATTCATAAGCGATTGTCTTCACACTTACCTGGAAAAAAAAATCATCATGAGAATCAGGAAATGGATATCCAATAAATTAATATCTATTACTCAATCCCCATAATCGCGATTTCTAAATTAGAAGAGAGTGAGAACCTTAAAGAAATTCATTACCCAGTGATAGCGTGTTTAATAGCAAAGTGTTAACAGAGAGTTTAAAGTTTCTGTTTTACTTTAGCGTTAGATGGAGTTTAAAAGGTATCGAAGTTAAAAGCAACAAAAATAAAGTTTATATAGATAGTAATATTCATGGATCAGCAAACTTTTGCTACCCGTTTTCAGTGCAAATATTTTACAAAATATGGGCAGTAATTTTTTATTCCATTTTTATGACAAAAGCCCAGGAAGTGTCCTGAACTCAGGCCTGTAAGGCTTCGTTCCTTAAAAAAGTATTTCCAATTTATTAATTCACCTCATTCACCTTCTATCTTCTACCTTCTGTAATGACACAAATGAGCGCTAAACATTATTAAAAAGTGCTATCCTAAATACTATTACAAACATTAGAAAGGAAATATAGCAAATGTTTTGGAAATCAGATACATTTTGGTACTAAAAACCTTTGCCCTCATTGTTAAGTTTAGGTGCAACAAATAGAATCTTGAGGTTTAATCGTGGAATGGGAAGATTATGAAAGTCTTACTGTGATAGCTCTTCTTTAGTTTCGAAAATCGTCAGGCAAATTTTACAATTACTTTCCTTCATCGATATTCATTGATTCCTTTTATCTACAGATGCTCTTTAGCTTCTCAGGCCATCAGCGTCCCATTCAATTCAGGGTGTGAAATAGGCGATTAATTTTGCTCAGAGACCTCTTCTTTCAGGCTTGAGGTTCTTTCACGTGCCGTAAATCTACGATACGGGACCTACGGCTTTACTTCCCTTCCTAAGAAAGACATACCTAGGATTTTTACGCCCGAAAAAATCCATCGGTCCTGGCCGGGATCGAACCCGCGTTCTTGGGTGTAGGAGTCAAGTATGGTAACTTGGGTTTACGAGGCAAGTATGCTTATCTGTAATCGATATCAGTACTGTTGCCACCATATACCTGAGGACTGTAACTGTTGTCAAAGTATTGATGGTGCGTGTTCGGCAGAATTTGGTTTGGAAGCACACAGTGACGGTCTCTGTAATGAACATACTAACAGTACTGATATTTTTAACTGCACAACTGGAGCGATATGTGCAAGCGATTGTTGGTGCATTGCATTAACAAGTCATTGCATTAACAATTGCAAGTCATCGGAAAATTATTTTTACGGAGACGAGAAATTATTCAGTACTAAAGAAAGCCATAACCGTCAAACTATGCCTCAACTTTACCAGAAGTTTGTGAGAGGTTCTCAAAGATCCAGGAAAGCCACCAACCTCTTCAGTAATGGGTATGGTGGGGTGAGCTACAACAGTATCACCTAACTGCATTTCTTCGAAAAGAGTTGAAAACAACTCCCAAACTGTGCAAAACCCTCTGATGGAACCTATGCGGAAGATCCTGAGTACGACTTTGCACACAAACAGGCATTGGAGCTTTCAGCGAGATTCAATTCCAGCACACGATGCCGACCCATTCAGTCATTAATTGAAGAAATGTTCCATTGGTTATGTTCAAGATTGATCTCCTATTGTCGTGATCTACAAATTGTCGTCAGTGCTTGAAGGTATAACTTGCAAGAAAATATAAATATTGACAGTATCTAGAGCTCTTTGACATCAACAGTGACTGAATTCCTAATGGAGGCAGTGGGTACTGTTATTGACGAATGATCCAAGAGACTCCGGTCCTGAGTGAGAGGTAAATAGTTAATTTTGAGAATTAATAAAGTTCACACTTTTGGAAAATGTAAGAGAAAAACATATCCAAAGCAGAAGCGAAAATATAAAAATATATTGTAGTTACGAGTATGTAAGTAAGTAAGTTCTAATTCCAAATCGATTCAATCTGTTACGCGAGCATCAAGAATCGATAGACTATATTACAGGTGAAGATGGAGGTGAGATAATTACAATGAAGCAAAGGCAAACTAGGTGGCAGGGGAAGCCGCTCCGTCCAAATAGATCCAACTTATAGACCCTGGAATACAACTCGGGCTGTCTAGGTGGGAGGCATATGGTCTAACCACACGGTCACAATTAGTAAAATAAAACCTTATAGTAGTATGTACAGAGCTAAAACAAAATCCACTTAAACAAGATACCAGCATAGCTACTTCGCAAGCTAGCAGAGAACTTAGAGGTGAGGATAATCATCAATTCATCAATTTTCCAATAATAATATAAAGTTGAATCCCAAAACTCTTCAGGTGCAACAGGCACAGCCCGGTTGATATAGTTTTTACACCTGTATCCTCTGGTACAGCCCAATCCGAACAGAAAGAATTTGACTGCACTTGCGGTTGTTGCCATGGCTACAGTAGACGCTTGCTTTATGCTCCGAGATAGCAAGTACGTACATACAAAACTGAGAATCGGGCAGTGGGCAGAGAAGTGTGTCGTTGATTAGCTGGCCCACTTCCATATCAACTCAGAAGGATGCGCGAGCCGGCGAGCATTGCCAGCTTGCTAGATATAACGTTTTGAGACTTCGTTTAGCTAAAAAATTATTAGTATTTACATTAATTGGTATAGCGATTTAGTTACTTGTTTTATAATCTATAGTTACAAGAGCAAAGCGTATTTCTTTAATGCTTTGCCTTTAGCTCCAGTTGTATTGAAGCGATTGGTGTGGTACTACTGTATGTAGCTTCGGTTTTCTATGGCGCCATTACGGTGCCTAAGGCGCATTATTATTATTATTATTATTATTATTATTATTATTATTATTATTATTATTATTATTGTAATTATTATTATTATTATTAAGTATTAATTATTATTGTTGTTTTATATATTTATATAATGACGTACAAATTGTGAATAATGTGTAATTATGTGAATATACTTTTATAAACGTTCACATTCCTATTATATACCTGCTATAGTACATCTAATGTGTTAATTTTATATTGCAATATAATAGTTTTTACTTCATCAGTCTTTAGTTTGTAATAAGTAGTCTAAAATAAAGGTTAAATATTATTGTGTATATCAGTAATTTTTACGTTACATTCAAACTGTAGTAGAAATTCAATATTATTTTCAAATTAAACTCCTTGTGTGAAAGACTGGACGTAGATCTACATCAACTTTTTATATCATGAGCAGCCACTGTGAAGTCCATGGTTCCACACAGTTTATTACTTTATCACTTCACTAAGTTTCGTCCTTATACTTGGGTTTCAGTTTGTTTACACTTTAACATTAACACAACTCCCTTTTATTTGGATCTCAAGTTGAAGTAGATTTGCCCTGATGATTTTTGCAATTAACAAACGAGCATACGATGCGATGCAGGATTTGTTTAACGCCCGTTTTTACTAGTGACGCACCATGTGCGGTGGCCACTGATGATACATGAAATTAAATGATAAATTAGGAAAGGATTTTTTTTTAAGGAAGGAAACGTTCCAGGCCTACGATTAGGGTACCTCCCCACCATATGCCATTTATGAGGACTGAGGAAAACCTGGAAAAAACCTCAGTCAGGGAGGACGGTCCTGGCGGGATTCGAACCCCAGATCTCCCGCTCACGAGTCCTTACCTTAACGACCTCGGCCACCCATGGCGGTCCCCCGGCACTTGTCATTTATGAGGACTGAGGAAAATCTGGAAGAAACCTCAGTCAGGGAGGACAGTCCTGGCGGGAATTGAGCCCTAGATCTCCCGCTCAAGAGTCCACGCCTTAACGGCCTTGGCCACCCATGGCGGACAATACAGGAAATGTACGTGAAAAGTTATACAGGGACTGTAGGGATCTTAAGGGTTTTAGCTGCTATATGTAAAAATAAGCTTGTATTTATATATTATGGGCTAATAGTATATTTGTAAAGAAACAGGGCAAGTTTTAATCTTATTTATATGATAAATTACTTAATGTCCGTGCATGGCATTGCAGTGAGTGTATGCTGTTATCATATTTTAATTGCCAATCATTTCATATATTAGCACTTATTAAGGCATAGTTATAAATATTTCCACATAAAAGATGTTTATTTTTTTAATCATGACAGTAACAAATGGGAATAAGAACAAGGAAAATGTAAGCAAGGATATACGAGTTGGGCTTCAGAGTCTCAATATCACATCTTCCTCATCTACAGGACTTTCTTTGTTTTCCGTAACTAAGCAAACGGCAAATGCAAGTCAAGAACAAATAGCCGGGACTCTAGCTTAACAACAGATGCTATTTTCAGCCCGTGCAGATGGTCGTATAAAAGTTTCGTTTATCTCATAAAAATATACATAGAATTTAATCTTGGAAAAACGCGGTCCTTTTCCATATCAACAGTCTTTTATTTGCACAGTCCCCTCGGTTATTTTCAGCATAAGAACTCCAATATTTATCTGGGGAATCCGTGCGATGATTTCGCCCCGTTGCTCGGCATAATGTAACCTCATCACATCTTCGCTTGTTTGTTTTCGCTTCTGGGGAACAGCACGTGGTATGAATATTAGAAATAAACACAGAACCTTCAACAAATCAAATCTTAAACACGATGCTTTCGTTCCACGACAGACTCAATATACAAGCATAACTGTCAAACAGATGACAAACTACTGTGTTTAATATTAGATATTCTTATTAAAAAGTTTAACAAAACATTATTGATTTTACTTCATTAAAATGTCTGTGCATAATTTTTAAATTAATTCCACTGCTTAGCGTTGTTTCCCTAGGGGAGGTAACACAAGCTTAAACGTTTTGCATTAATGTTAGTACAAAGTAATTTTCGGTGTTTAATAGATGATTTAAAATAAATAATAATCAGCGTATTTACGAGAATCTAATGCGCCAGAATGCAATGTGCACCCCAAATTTAAAACTGAAAATCATAATGAAAAATGTTTTGGCATGTTGTTGTAAGCTGTCTTAGAGATAAGTCCGTCTGCTTCATAAAACAATCAGAACTTATAAGTGGACTGTGGTTGCATCTTGGAGCACGTAGAACAAAATCCATCACTAGTACCGTTGCCTGGACTTTGGCGTAGGTCAAAGAAGGAAAAGGTATTCTTATTGTGTCGCTAGTCACAGGTTGTCCGTTCTTCCGCCTTTCATGTGTGAATTCCCAAACTTTTTCTTCGTTGTCAGAATGTACTTTTACGAGAACCAGTGAATTTCTTCCTACTAGCTTTAATTGCAAATAAGGCATTGCAGCCATAGCGAGCGGTTGCTCTCAGCTACAATAAATGTCTTCCTGTCTTTCTGCTAACATTATTATTATTATTATTATTATTATTATTATTATTATTACTATCATCATCATCATCATTTGATTTTTTAAGCATAAAGAATCATTTTACGCTTGAAAGTAGCATCTAAGACATTCTTCTGTTTTCTCCTTTTCGCGTATTCAAACGCTCCATGCAATATGAGGACAACAATAAATGTAACGAATTCGAAAATCGCAGTAATGCATTATGACGTAATAAACGATGAATTTGTACGAGTTTACCGGCGAACTACGGAACGGATTTGCAGTCGAATCTAATGCGCATACTACATTTGTACATAAAGATGCGCATTAGGTTCGCGTATATAAGTGATATGTTAAAAGTCAAGAATGACAATTTAAAAATATTGTAAGAACATTTGGTGAACATTTTATACAGATTGGAAATGAAGAATCAGTAAAGAGCCTTAGCAAAGAATAGAATACTAAACTGCTGGATCACACATTGGTAAAGTTTTAAGAATATATGAAATAACATTTGTTCCACTGTTAAGTGTGAGAAATGGAGTAATTTAAAATGGTCCATTGGGTAGAATAAAATAAGATTGCATAATTTGAAGAATGCACTTCCCATCAAACTAAGGATACCGGCTATATTCCTAATCAGGATGTTGGTACCACTGAAAAGTGATTCGCTTCTTCTCTGTGTGTTGTTCAGTTTACAATTTTATGATTTTTATCTGCCAAATCAGCGGCGGTTCATTCCATTTTACCTTCTATTAAGTTTGGATTTGTTGAAGCGGTGTTGCCAGCTTCCTCCTCTCACCCTAATCATCGTTACCATTGTCATTATTATTGTAATTCTTGCAATTAATATTACTATTTCTATAACAACTATAACTAAGATGAATATTATCATTATTATTGTTTGTATTATCTTCGTTGGTAACGTATGTATTTACTCGTACGTGTATGATGTGTAACAATCATGAACAGCGTAATAATTTGTATTGCTGTATATATACATTAGATAGACAAGATTTTTGTGATTTGGGAAGTGTCTGATCCGTTCACCCATAATTAAACTTTTCACAATGGAAAGCGGGTGAAAGTAGGGTTTTCTTTGTAGAAGCGATGTCACTGTATTATTGTTCGATCTTTTAAAGAAACCAGTTGTTTAGATGAAGCCACCATTTTAAGAAAGTTGTGTAAATGTAGGAGTTAGGGGTAAGGTAACCAAACCTCAGGGCATTTAAAAACTCTCGTATAAGTGAAGATGTTCTTTAAGACCTATTTAAGAACGAATAAGACCAACCGTTTCAAGTTTAAGAGTAGCCCATCAGGGAAATGGGTTCAAACTTAAATTTTTGAAAGCGACGTTTTTGTAAAGTTAGAGGGACGTATGTGTCCCACTGCGAGATTGATTTTGAAAGCGGTAGGCCGTGTTACATTCACTGCAGGCTTAATTTTGGCAGGACGTGTTACATTCACTTCAAGCTTGATTTCGACAGCGGTAGGATGTGTTACATTCCCTTCAAGTTTAACTTCGGCAGCGGTAGGAAGTGTTAAATTCATATCAAGGTTCTACTCAGCTTATTCATTTGGTTCAGGGCAACTAAGTATTGCAAATTTATCAGTGTAATGTACACATATTCTTCGTTCATATGACGGCACTTAATGATTTGAGAGAATTTACTCCATAAATTTTGAACTCAATCTGCTTTTCGATGCGTCTTTATTTATCTAGGCAACCCTTCTTCCTGTCACATTGACCTAGTGTCAGTAAAATAGGCAGAGTACCTTGAAATATCTATAACTCCTAATTGGGATGGGAGTAAGCGAACTCAGGCAGCCGAGGCATCAAAACGACGAGAACTTACGCAGCAGGAGGCAACATCAGCATTGCGGGGACACTAATACTGCTGGCCCAATTGATAACGGCCCGCACCTAAATCATTGTAAGTATGATATATAAATCAAACGACGTCGCACACCTCATACTGTCTCCCACTTTGACGTCATCGCCCCCAGTCGATCGAAGCATAGGTCCCATTAATCAGTGAGGTTATTTGAGTTACTGGCCGGCAGAGCGCTGCTGCATACTGGGAGAAACAAATCGTCAAGGCTGTACAATATATGCCCACATAGCAGCTTGTAATGCATTTGACGGAGGTTTCGTCAGCGAGTGATTGTAATATCGTGTGTTAATCTGTATTTTCATTTTGTGCCTACTTTGGCTCCCAAGGGGTATTGTAATTTTTTTAGGATTATTTTATCATTTACGCGGGAACTTCTTACCTACGTCATATCACTCCGGCAGCTCAGAAGAGAAGGTCCCTCTCTCTCGGAACGAGGTAAGAATCCCAGACGATTGAAGACAAAACATGCGTTCACCAAAGAAATTAAATTTGACGACACTACGCTCACCTGACAGTACCAAGGATAGAGATGAACCTTGATATGTCGATTAGTGGCGCTTTTTGTGCAACAACGGCGAAATGTTAAAGGAATTTTCACCTAACTTTGTAAATGAATGACTTTGAGTTTAAAAAGATTATATTCGGCAAATGTGAGCTTTAAAATGAGCTATTATTCAGAGTTCTGTTTTAAGGGATTCAAAAGCTAAGCATAAAATAGCATTTTAATAAAATGACTTTAAATCTAGTAATGTTATATTTAAAAATATATATTCGTGTTTATAGAGTGTATAAGTATAATAATATATGAAGCCAATTCTAATTTTTCGTCCAATTTTGCTGAAATCTCTCATAGATCTGCAATTAAGGACATCGTTTCGAATGAATGAATGAATGAATGAATGAATGAATGAATGAATGAATAGTGCTTAACGCCCATTTCTACTACTGAGGCACCACAGGCGATGGACATTGATGATACATGAGATGAAGTGATATATTGGAAAAGGATTTATTTTTAAGGAAGGAAACGTTCCAGGACTAGGTTTAGGGTAACCTCTCCGGCATTTGCCATTTATGAGGACTGAGGAAAACGTGGAAAAAAACCTTAGTCAGGAGGACGGTCCCGGTAGGATTCGAACTCCAGACCTCCCGCTCACGAGTCCGCGCCTTAACCACCTCGCCCGCCCGTGACGGTCAACATTTCGAAGAAGTTGACGATCGCCATGGAGAAATTTTCAGACTGTTTTGAAAAGAGAAGAAGCACTGAAATACTTCTAGAATCAATTAAATGTAAGAACCTTTCGAGTAGTTTCTATCGGAAGCAAGCTTGTACTTTTGAGGGTGAACAGTTCCTTTTGCCTGACAGCACTGTGCTCGTTGCAGAGTTTAGAACTTGTTCTAGCGACAAGTTCTCGGGCCTCTCACAGCTACGAAAGTTATGCCCGCAGACCTGGCTTAGAATCAAGCTGCGACCTCATAGAACTCATTCCGAAATAGCTGCGGCTAAGCCTTGAGAGAATGAGGGCTGCCTAAGGCGTCTAGCGAAATGGAAATTCACTGCTTGCTAGGCCAGATAAATGACGTGGAAAATTGCATCGCTCTGTAGGATTGGCTCTAAGGATACACCCTGCCACCTCCACCACACACAAACTATGTCACCACTTAAGTTTCTTTAGGCATGAAGGGGCACCGAAACATTTTCTTGAGGTGCTACAGGTCAAGGGACACCAATAGTGTCACTATTTCAATCATCCTCGTCCTCTTCTTCCTGCTCTTCGTAGTCTTCAGCAGTTAACGGCTGTAGCTATACAGAAAACGTAAATGGGCGATTCCATTAAATGAAAAATTATAAAATATGATCTAATATTTTTAAAAATTTAATACTACTATAACATGTAAAACCCAATATTTTCTTGAAATACGGAGTCCCTTGGTCTAACAGTTTTAACACAAAAAATCGCCAAAGTTATATATTTGAATAAAATTATCTTTTCTACAGTAATATAGCTCTCGAACCCATAAAAATATGCCAATATCTCATTCTTAAGCTCATATCTTGGCAACCATGATGACTTCTAAAACTTATAATCATCAATTTAAAATATTTCAAGAAAATTATTAAGACAAATAAAATTAATTTTCAGATCTGTAATTCATGGTAAATTAGTATGGTATAGTAATTTCTTAACCTGAAGAGTACATATACTTGCACGCCAATATCATACAGTCAGCACTTTCAAGTCAAAGTAGAACATGTAACTTCTTGCTCGAAATTATTTTAATGACAGTTTTCCGGAATATTAAAATAATATTGACATATTATTCGTCAAATAGAAAGGGTATTCAGCCGTTATTTTAGTTAATACTGGTTCTAATGTGAAAGTAAATGAAATATGTATGAATTATTTGGTTTATGTTACTATTTTATATTAAATATGACACATACTCACTTTTGAATGTTATTGTCAGCTTTAATATCAACTTTTTAAATTTAAAATTCTCACTTTTAACTTTCAGATATATAATAAATGTATCGCATTAAAATAATAAAATTAATAATAGCCCTCATATATTCATATAATTCTTAATTTAGTTTGTGTATAATTAATTCAAGGTAATATTAATTTTCGCGATTTCTCTGTATTTTATTTCTCCTGAAATCGCACGCATAAGACTTCACACACTAAGAATGAATCATCCAAAGTCACAATTTTAATCACAGTTAAATTAAACATGACATTAGGCGTAAACTACCGATTTCTGCTAAAAGATAAATTTACTATAAATGCCTATTTCGTTATAAATATCAGGACTAGTTTATAGCTCATTGCACGTTTTTATTCAGAATTAATGATACTTTTATAATCCTCTTTGTCTATATTTTACATCACTATGTTTTCTTTTTAAAACACAGTTGTCCGCTGTGCTTATGTATTTATCGCGCAGGGGGTCAGTATTTACTTGAGCATTGCAAATATAAACTGTCCATGGGAAACGATAAGAGTAAAACAAGTAATATTGTCAGGAAACAAAGTAGAACATTTTGCACTTCCATTACTAATTATTTTAAAATTGTTGAAGTTTTTGTTATGCCTTGTTATGTTCAGATATTAGATTTTATTAATATCCAAAGTACAGTGAAATGATACTTTAAGCCAGGAAAACATAATTGCTATGCAGTACTACTTCTGAAAATATAAAAGTACCAAGTCACCAAGCTTACAAGCAAATCAAAACCATTATCATTAATAATAAACACAAGTAAATATTACATTAAATTAATAAGAACATTTACAGATTATTTTGGCTTTGTATAAGACTGAGGTCTTTACTACTTTTACTTCATGCACAAGTTTGTTTACAAAATAAAATAATTTGCAAATATTTTTATACTATTTTACATTCTTGAACTCATAAAACATTCTTCTTCTTTACAGAAACTTGTTTCCTACTACCTAGCTATTTAAACTTGTCCATATTTGAAAGATTCTGAAGTTTGCATCTTTAATAATCACATGTAAAATAGCCAATCTTTAATATCATTAAGAAACTTTTTTGTTTGCTACCCATTTGTTGTATACGACGTAGACGTTTGTGTCGTTACCTTGGAAACTTACATCAAGCGTCATCTAACGAGTGTTTTTTTTTTTTCCCTTCCCTCACCCCCTATAAGGAGTGCCAATAAGACCACATTTCCTTTAGCAGGTTATTGTCAATGGCACATCCGTTTTCCACGGATATTTCACAAGGAACCACGGTACACACACGTTATAGCAAGCAAACCCATACTTCACAGTATTTTGTGAAAAAATGGTCAAAAGTTATTTATTGATAGTCACCTATAGATTACTACTTCGTGTATTTCACTGTTATTTCAAAATTGTGTTATACTTATTTACGATCTCGTTACATTATCTTAGAAGTAAACAAATGGAAAACCGTTGCTTGTATGCTAAACATTGTTTTTAGTATAAAATGTATTACATTTTATAAGTTATAAGTTATAAATTCAAATCAACAATAAAAGCACTGTGTACATTACGGACGCAATAAGTAGATGAAAAACTTGAATATATTGTCAATAAGTTTTTATCTTTAATATTTTAATAATATATTCAAGAATTTAATTTATATATATATATATTATACACATGAAATAATTATTTGACAGATTTATTAATTTATACGTTTAATGCTCATTTCGTTATGAATGTAATGTTTTAATCAGGTTTTTCATGCATTTCGATTTACAAATTTTCTATTAATATTATGAAAATATGTAATAGAATATGCAGTTAAATTTCAGTTACCTCAGAAAGTGTTTGTCCCACAAAAGTATATAAATTTATTTGAATTAATATCGGAATGCAGAATCCAGAATTCCCTTAAAATGTACTGTATGTGTACTTTTAAGCGCTTGTAGATATAGTTCCGCTCATTGACACCTCCCCCCCCCTCGCCGTTTTATACCAAGATTTCCTTCGTCTATAGTATACAGTGCGCACCTTCACTTGTTTTCACGGTTTAGCTAGACTAATTCATTTATTGAAACCTGCACATTTCTCTCGTGTGCCGAATATCTTCTCTGTCTTTAGTTTCTCTGTTCTTTCTGAATTTCGCTTGTTGCTTATCACTAAATTCTTACAAAGAGTTTCTTGGAGAGACGCCTAGCTTGAATGCATGAAAGTTATCCTTTCACTTGGCTGAGTTTTGTTTAATGTTAATGCTTTGGAAGCAAGATCGAAGTTTACTATCTTTCTGTTCTTTGAAACTTTGCAGTTTCTTTCTCTGAATGATAGTCGAGGTTCTGAGAAAGCTGTTCCTAGTAAATAGCTAAAAATTCCCTCAACTTTCCTTTCTGTGGTTTATTTGCTACTTTATGAATAGAAAATTATTCGCAAATAAATATTTATGTTTTAAAATACTGATAAAAACTCTTCTAAGTATGCCTACCTTTAATTTTCTCGCTGTAAGTTAAACAGAAAAGCAACAACGATTTTTCATTCTTCTTTTGCTATGAAGAGTTAACATTTTAATTAATATGCTAACTAGAAATGAAATACTTGCTGGTTTCCAGTTTAAATGTAAGGAATTGTAGAAATATATCCATTTCATTACCGTCATTCCCCGTTTTGACATACTCGCAGTTCTGAAAATGTCCAAATTTATGCAAAGAAAAAAATAAAGCATAAAAAGTTCAGTTCCCTTCTGCTTATTTAAATTTAAATGCTTCGAAACTCAAACTAATAAAGTAAATATCACCATCATCAAATTGCATCATGTAGTTTTTAGAGGAGGACATTTTGCCCCCAAATAAGATGCGCATATTATTTAAACAATATGCCCTGTCGTTAACCCCTAATGTATGAGGAAAAGGAAGGAAGTTTGCTGAAATAAAACCTTCATAGTTCACACATGAACTGGGCTAATGAATGCACATTTCTTTGAAATAATTAAAACAATAGTAGCTTCAAAACTTAAAGTGAAACATGCACTGTAACACAGAGTAAGTAAATAAAACGATTCCATGAACAATAGATAATTAAGCTGTACTACAAGAAAACAAGACAATAAATATGCGTTGGCAAGCAGAATACAAATAAACATTAGGTCTCGAATACATCTGCATATAAACAACAAAGAAACTAATGCTAAAGAATACAACATTACGCATTAAGCAGCCAACACTCTAAAACTAAGCAAAATGAGACATACAACAAACTTAAAATGGAAATGTAAGAGCATCCAATACCAAGCTCATAAAAATGTGCTATTCATAATAATTACATATCAACACTAATTAATTAATACCTCCGTAGTTGAAATTGTTAAGCAATTCGAAAGTACTAACAAATGTTGAAGAAGTATACCTTTAGAGAAAATAAAATCCAAACTGTCACCTCACCTTAAAAAAAAAAAAAAAAAAAAAACACACACTGTATAATGCGTACACAGCCGTGAGCCGAAAATAAGTTACTCTTTCGAGGAACGAGGACTGACAGCCTCGAAAACACGCCCAAGTCCGAGGTCATAAATATGCCAGCACGGCTGACGAGGAAGGTTTTAGGATGTTTACATATATAAGCGGGGAAGGGCTGAAACTACAGTGAGAGCAGTTTAAAAGTTGCGCTGAGATTTACAAGGCGGCACGCGTCGCCATTCTTTCTTACAGTTAGGTGTGAGCGGAATTTCGACAAAGTCGGGCAGTTGTGTTGTGAAGTCGAAAGTGAGATTTCATTAAAAGCGAATTGTGCAGGGTAACTATAGATACTCGTTACGAGTCTTATGTCCATCTTCAAGGTATACATCAGAAACAGAAGTCATGTTGCAGAACGAAACCGGCATTTAGGCGTAAATGTCCTGGAAATCTGGCTCCAACACGAAAAACATTAACGTTAATACAGATGTTATTTGAAACAGGTTCTGTGACTGAGTAGAAAAAAATTGAAGAATTCAAGTGTTCACAGAAGAAAAACATGATGGAACCCCATTAAAGATCTCTTTCTCAGGTTTTATGGTTTGTGATTTTTATCTTTGGGGGACATTGAAAAACAGAGTATAATGATCACAAATGACCAATACCGTTAGTGTACTGGGAGGAATTTTAAGACAAGAGTATATTGAAATAACAGTAAAAATATTTTTTTCATTATTTATTTAATGTTTTTATGAACTTTAAGGTCTAAATCTACATTAACTACAAGGAGTTTATTGTGAATTCTTTAAGCTCTTACGTGTCATAACATTTCGACACATGTAGAAATCGATGTAATGCAAACTTTCATACGATTGTTTAAAAATTTATGAAATATTTTCAAACGCACATTTAAAAGTACTGTCTTTGAAACACTGGACTAAACTTTTAAGATCAGTGCTTTAGAACATAATTTTTTTTATAAAATACGCAGAGGATGTTAAAAATTCCTAGCATTTGTTATAAATATGAGTTAATATTTTCAAAAATAAATAGGTGTCAAGTATCAAACTAATGTCTTTTAACGTATGCGCAAACTTACTGAATGTTCCATTTAAACTTTCAATATATTTACTTTTTATGCACAGCAACCTCTTAGCGCACTACATTCATGACAAATATAAAATATAAAACACATAAGTATTGTGTATTTAGTGAACATGAACATACTCTTCAGTTTTGAACAACTGTTACTTAGCTTCCGATTTCAGCGTATCTGTAACATCAACAATACAACTGAGTGCATAACCATTATTATCAATTACTGTGCAAATCCATTTACATTTCTGCTAGGTACTAAGGACAACATTGCGGCTGGCACTGATTAATTGCTGACGCGGATGGACCCGAGAACAACACAAGTTCTCGAGAGCTGCCCTAATTGGCCAATGCTTTAATGAGGAGCGTTCTTTACCGTCCACTGAATTACTGGACGCGTTTAGTGATCGAATGTTTTCTATTACCGCTTGGGCTTTTGTTTAAATATGTTGCTCTTTGTTCTTTAATTTTCTACTATTGCTGTTTAATTTTAAATCGTTAAATGCTTCAAATGTAGCGGACCCCCCCCCCCTTTTTCAGTCTTTTCTGTTGCCATCTTGTTTATTTCATTTTATTTTTCTCATATAATAGTTACTTTATTTTAAATTGTTCTCTAACGTTCATGCTGTTTTTCATCTGATGTTATTTCTTACTTTCTTGTAAAAAACGCTCGTTTACCTCTCCTTAGATAAGTTATACGTATGCACGAACCAATACTTTGAGGGAAAAACAACAACATATGACTGTCGAAGACCCGTGTCTATTGCGCATTTTCCGTGGTACTATCTTCTTGCTTACAAGTGATGTTTCGTACCTTATTGTTAGCATTTCACCGTCGGTGGATGCGCTATATTTAATTTGCAGTATTCTATTAAGTAGAATGACAAACCTCACCAACTCTGCCTAGTTCTTTCGAAGCTGTTATCCCCACTCTCAATATAAAGTTACATATTTGGGAACCAATCATCGAAGCAGCAACCAGTCACCTGTTGTCAGGTACTTTTGGAGCTCTGCCGTGGCAAGGAGAGAGAAGTTCTGTAAGCCACTGTTACAGGAGATGAAACTAAAGTCCTCTACTATGATCCCTTGTCGAAAAGAGAATCAATGAAGTGGCACAAATCTCGCGAAGTACCGCCTCTAAAGGCCACAGTCACTCAGTCAACCAAGAAGATCATGGCCACAATTTTCTGGGACTGTGAAGGATTACTCTTTATTGACTTCAAGGAGAGGAACCCATAGTAAATGGTGAGTACTATGCTGGCCTACTGCACAGACTACGTGCTTCCCTCAAAGAGAAAAGGCGAGGAGACCTGAATGGTGGTGAGCGGCTTCTTCACGACAATGCGCCTGTGCACACAGCTCTTGTTGCAAAGGAAGCTGTGAAGAAATGTGACTTCAAGGAGATCTATCATCCCCCCTACATCCCAGATCTAGCTTCCAGGGACTATTTCCTCTTCTCTTCTCAAAACTGAATAAGAACCTTCGAGGAAGGAAATTTAAGTGTGACGAAGAAGTGATGGATGTTGTTTAAGCCCATTTTTGCAGACAAAATTTCTAATTAATGGGGGGGGGGTTGTAATGTTAATTCAAAGATGTGAGAAGTGTATTGCAATAAAGAGTTACTTATGTTGAAAAGAGAATTATAGTTTTTGTCTCTACCATACATTAGAAAATAGTTAGTCCGGAAACTTATGGACCTACCCTCGTAGATAGTAGGTAGTGCGGATGTCAAAAATAGCGTCTGACTGAAAAATAAAAATGAAAAATATTAAAATCTGCCAAAGGAAGACGGCAAGAAAGATCTTGGGAGTATCACTGAGAGACAATATTTCAAACACTAGAATAAGAACAGAGGAGATGTGGCACAACGTGCTACCAGCATGGTGTGGCGACACTCCAGAGCAGCAGATGGGCGAGGATTTCTACCTTGTAGGAACACCACGGCAGATCGGCATCAAAAAGCAGTTCTCTTAGTGAAGACAACAGGAGTGCGAGGAGTCTGGAGAGAATGCAGACACCTTCATAAAGTCTACCAGATTAGAACAGTGCAGTACTAATCTCAAACTTTTATTAAATAATGAAAACTAACTTTGTAGTGTTAATCAAGTGCAAATCTCTTGGGGACTAGCTCACCACACGAATTAGTAATGAGCTTAGCATTTTTAGGGGGCCCTAGTCCTTCTCGGATATAAAAGGTTAATTCATTCATTCAGTCATTGCCAAAAGAGAAATAAACGCTTGTTTCAAACTACTATAACATTTTTTTTTATCTCTGCGTAGTACTCAATTACACATAGAACAATTCATTTAAGACTTGCAGTTTATTTTTCCTAACAATATTTTTCCTGTTATAGCTTTATCCTTCTTTGTTTGTTCATATGTTTTTAAGGACTTCCGGGTGTAAATAAACGACGCTTACTGCATCACACAGTTCACGGGCTATTGTGTGGCTATCCTCTTTGATGGGTGCATCAATTTCGCTTGACATTGCCTTCGCTTCGAGTTTTGTCAAATGTTCTTTCCTGTATAAATTACCATCACCGATCAACTAGGTATAAATTCCTCAGCGGTTGTCAGTTTATTTCGCATTCCCAAATTCTTGTACTTTTTCGTACTTTGGTTGTCATCATTAACTTGCAGTCAACTTTCTAAGTTGAAGGTTCTGGCTGCATATTTTTACATTTGAAGAAATTAAGAAAGTATTAATTATTTCAAAACATATAAAAATCAACTAGCTCAAAGCTGATTAGTGTCGAACTTATAAAGTATGATGGAACATTCTTAAAACTAGTTGTTCAATTAGTATTGCGAACAAGAAACAACTGTAATTTAGTCGCGTACAATTGTATATTTGCTTTTAAAAATATAAACAAAAACTGTAACAATTACAGGGGACGTTAGTACAGAATTTGCACAGAAATACTGTTTGCAAGACTGAAAAGAAGAGCAGAATATGCTTCGATTAAGATCAAGCATGGACGAAATTCTTAAAGCAAACGACAAAAGACAATACAAGATGTCTGTTTAGAGGAGAAAAGACGCTATATTATATGTAGACCTTCAGCTTATGGTTGTCAAAACACAAGACGGGTTTCAGCTGAAACATGTTAAAGTCAATCATGTCTGCATAAAATATAACTTAGAAAATTCAGATGAAAAACAAAAGTATTGTCATAAATGATACTATAACAGGAAAACAATTTTAATTGTCTACTCTATAAAATACTTTTCCTAAATTTATACAAATCGTGAAACATTAAAATAACTTTAAATAAAAATGGACTAATTATGTTTAATGAAGTTCTACAATGTTTCAACAGTACCTACTTTTCTCTATGGATATGAAATCTGGGTAATAAAAAATCGGATGAAAAGAAGACCATAGCAGCCGAAATGAGATGTTTTCATGTAGTAAACAATTGTACAATAGGGAATAGAAATACAAATAAAGTTTAAAACAGAACTAGTCCTAAAAAACCCATACTTATAAACAAAATTGGAAAGATTATGTTAATGCACGCCTGTGGTACCTCAGTGGTAAAAACGGGCGTTAAACACTATTCAAAAATGTCAATACAATGAACCAAAGGTTCCCAAAAAAAATACTTTCTTATCCATCCATAGGTAAAAGAAATATTGACAGACCCAGAAAAAGTGAAACTAAAGATGAAACAGGTTTTAAAACATAATCCATGGTTGTATATGATGATAATTCCTCAGCTGTCAGAATGTCAACCACTGCCCTTTGTTTTATTAGAATATCTTAATCATTACCAATCTTCAACTGCTCTCTCATTAAACATATTGTTTGACTGCTCCATAGACACCTATTGGTCAGCCAATAAATTTCACAGAAATACAGGGAGGCGATAGCAGTAAAAATAAATTATTTGCTATATATTATAACATTTTTCATTCCTGATTAAATAGGAAAAACTATTTTTTCGACGTATTTAGCTCTGAGAGAAAATACTCAGGGATTTAGTCATCTGTGGGAGTAGACAATCATAATTTATTAATGGTGACGTTGATGGCGAAGCACTGGTGCAGATTTCTAAGTGTCCCGAAATGTCGCGCAGGCCTGCTGAAAGAATGCTTCCCAAGAAAGTTAATGATCAAGAACTTACAATGATGCACATAACATATTTGCTGGTGCAGAGAAAACAATGTGTTTTAATGATATCTGATTTGATATTCTGATCTGTATGTTCATCTTAAACGATAGTTTCATATTGCTTCCTTCTCTTTGATGTGTGGAGAGGAAAAAAAACGGCTTAGAACGCAGCCCTTATCCTTAATCTGTTCGTCGATATCCAATATTTCATTTTTGTTGCTTTGGAAGAGCTCTATTCATAAGATAACAAAGGCGGTAGCTTTTCAAGTTTCAACACTATCTCCTCTTTCCTATTGCCACTGTTCTGCAGCTCTTAGCCTATTTGGTAAAAGTAAACATATTTGTCACTGTTAAATAGCATAGACATAAAAAGTAGTAAAGATGGTATTGGTGAAGTTTTTCCTAAGCTTCATCTCTTCTTAAGAACGCGAAGAACGTTAGTTAATTTGATTACAACCACTCTTCAATCTCATGAAGGCCTTTTGACCAGCAGTGAAACAACTTGCTCTTTTGGGCAGTCCAAAGAAACGGTGATATCTGGATGGACTATAAAGGAATTGGCCAAGAAAGCTCTAGCAGAAACATTGCAGGATATTCGCTGTTGTGTAAATCATCTGAGGAGCTGGATCTCTTGGAGGGGACAGATTCCTTCGGCGTCGGGTGCTCTATCTGGAAACATTAGGGACCCCGTCTATGCCCGAACCTCACCCCCGTGGATCCTGGCCACTCTGTATATCCCTCACTCTACCTTCCTCCCGGAGGTGTCCTCATTGGAGGGTAGAAACAATCGGCAGGTCGTTGAACAAGGATGGTGTACCGAAAACACTTTCAACGTCTTGTCAATACATTCTAATTCAATATTTAACCTATGTTGAGAAAGCTAAGTACTATCCTGCACCCACAAATCCCCAACTTAAAACAAGATATAAGTCGATTTTGGAAGTTATGAAAGAACCACAGATTAGAAAATGTTTCGCTACTTTATCTACCGTAAAATTATGCATGCGATCCATATTTTTTCACAAAATTAAATCAGGAATTCTTACTTGACTATCTACAGCTTTATGAGAGTACCAAACAACGTTAAAAATGAAATGTGATCGATTTTTCTATTATTATTTTTTGTGATGTAAAAGAAAAGTTTATGATGAAAAAGTATTACTATTGATATTACTGTATAAATAGTTAATGGATAATAGTAATTCTATTAATAGTTAATATAATTCGTGAATTCTATTCCAAATATCACAAAAGTCATAGGATAACTAATTAAAGAATTAAAAAAGTATATAGAGAAAAATTGGAGATTAATTAAGTAATAGTTACAATAAATGAAATGTTCAATTTGCATCCTATTTAATTAATGGTGAAGATTTCATTCAACTCAAAAGTTGAACATATCTGCTATGCTCTACTCATAGATACCAACCCTTTGGGCTACACTTTTCATCAGTTACAATACAGTTAAAATTTATGTTTGTTGTTATTTTATTATTTATATATACATGTCATTGAGAATGAAATAGCTATAGATAATAATTATTTAAAATAGTATTCCATGCAGCATATAAGAATATTTATTTACAACTTATGCCTAGTAAGGATCTAAAAAGAATTATTTTAATTATAAAACAGTCCGTTCAAAAGCCAAACAGAGATGAGGAATTTTAAACATGAGTTCAATTGAAAAACATTCAAATGAAATTTATTACCAATAATGAGAAACATATAAACAAAATATCCTTAATCTTATCTAATCTCATTCTAGGCAACTCGTAATTATTATAATGTCTAGTATTGTATACCTTGTTTATACTTAGACATGTTATGAATATAATTCTTAATCCAGAGTACTACCTCTAAAATATATAAACATATCACAGTGATTGTTTTCAATTTCTTAAAACTGCTACGGGTGGCCGAGATCGTTAAGGAGCGGAATCGTGTGCGGGAGGTCTGGGGTTCGAATCTCGCCAGGGCCCTCCTCTCAGACTGAGGTTTTTACGGTTTTTCTTCAATCCTCATAAATGGCAAATGCCTGGGAGGTACCCTAAAATTAAGCCTGGAACGTTTCGTTCATTAAAAAAAATTCTTTCTCAATATATCATTTCATTTCATGTATCATCAGTGTTCACCGCCTGTGATGCCTCAGTAGTAAAAATGGGCGTTAAGCCCCATTCAAGAGAAAGACTCTAAAAAGAATTATTTTAAATTATAATACACTCTGTCCAAAAGTTAACCAGAGATTTTTTGAATGATATTTAACGCCCTTTTTAACTACTGAGGCAGCACAATGGGTAGACATTGTTAATACATGAAATAAAATGATACATTGGGAAAGGATTTATTGTTAAAAAGGAAAGGTTCCAGATCTAAGTTTAAGGGTATCTCCCCGGCATTTGCCATTTATGAGAACTGAGGAAAACCTGGAAAAAAAACTCAGTCAGGGAGGATGGTCCTGGCGAGATTCGAACCCCAAACTCCCCATTCACGAATCCGCGCCTTAACGACTTCGGCCACCCGTGGCGGTTTTAAGTTGAGAATGAATATGCTTCTAAATCCAAAAAGTGGTAAAATCCGCATTATTAAAAATAAAATCAGACGTAGTACGAATGGACTCTGTGCTTAATCATACCAAGATCAGAATAAATATTAATGATCACACATTGTATGCGATTAAAAGGAATAAATATTTACCGGAATGTGTAGGTTTTATTCCTCTTTAGAAGAAAAGAAAAAACGTATGTCACTCGATTTTCAATGTCTAAGCTGCATACGGCCATTTGTCCACAGAATGTAAAACGCTCTCCACAGATTTTCTTTTGTTTGCTCCAGATTGAAATGTGCGACCGGTGCTGGCAGAGTTCCAGCTCAGCCCTAGAGCCCGTCAGCCCATAAACTTGACCTAAACCATCTGTTATTTTGTGTAGGGAGCAATAGCACCATTAAACAAAATACCTCTGAAGTATCCCAAGGATTTCCTATCGATTAAAATACTTACAATTAGCTGCCAAACGTAAAAATATCAAACTTTTAGACTATCGCCGCATTTCTTCCTAAAAAACTGAAGACCATTGCTATCTATGCGATGAATAAATTGATTTTTTTTTCCTAATTCACGTAACCAATGCAGTTAAGCAAAAATTAACCAACCATTGGTTTTATAGAAAATGTAAAGAAAAATTTCAAATGGATTTTCAGCTTATCTTTTGCGGCAATTCTTAGGCGTTTAAATAAGCAAATTTGGTTTTTATTTCAGTTTGGAACAATTATCTAAGAGTTTTTGTTTTATTCTTTATTTTTAAATTTAGTTATCCGAAAAAGACCTAAAGGACATCACGGTATTTATATAAATAAAAGTTTTAGTTAAAGTACAGCCTCTCCTTTTTCATATTTCCTTTCTTTTCTTCTTTCTTCTCACCTTGTGGTTAACTTTATTACTAATTTATCTTTTTTCGTACGAAAAGTTTTGTAACATTCTAAGTAGTAGCAACGATTTCTTGTTTTGTTAATTTTTGTCATCCCTCCACTACGAAACCTTATATCTCTCGTCCTCAAAAGATTTATTTTCATTTCTTACTGCCTCCTCACATCTTCCTTTAGTTTCCTGTCAATTATTTTCCCTTTCAGTGTTACCTTATTTTTCTGCAAACTTTTATTTATTTTATTCATCTAGGTGACGAAAGTCGTACATTTTGCTTTTCACGTTTCCCTTCTTTTTCTTCTTTTAACTGTTTACTTCCTTTCGTTATTAGAACTTATACTTTCTGGGGGTCATAAGCCAATACCCATAACAGTCGCCTGTCTCTGGGCATCTACAGAATACTTATACACATTGAATGGTTACTTTAAGGGGTCAGTTCCATTGTTAGAAGTTCTAAAATGAATCTAAAACAATGGCATGTTTAATACCTAGCTCTCTAAATAAAAATTGATGTAACAGGATAATCAATATAAAAATTAAATGTTGAATTCCTTTAATAAATAAAGAACTTTATTTATAAAATATTACTATGTTACCAGAAAGCAGTGCATTCGCTATAAGGTACTTAAGGAAGCATATTAAAAGTTGAAATATTTCATTTATTAAAATAAAAATACAAGCTTTAAGGTTTTTCATTTTCTTTTAACTGTCAACACAGCCCTTGTCCTTCTCAAGTTGAGCTAATTTCACTTACTTCAAAGAGTTCTACACTAGTGATAAAGCAGTAGTCGAAAAAACCGAATACTGAAATAAAATTAAAGTATAGAAAAATAAATATCTACCAAATGTGATTTCAGTGGGTTGAGACGCTAATTCCAACATACTGCCAAATATATTCACATTGTTAGAAATTTAGTTGCCTTACCAGGGTCTGAAACCACAAACAAACGACTTTTCTCACTTTACGTTTTCTGTAAATATCATCATCAATTCACAATAATTAGGCGTATTTCGGATCATGGTGGATCATATTTACACTTAGCACCTAGAGATGTCAGAGAAAAAGGTGGTCGTCATATCGCCTCAAGTGCCTCTAATGTTGGGCTAAGATATTACGCACTAATAATTTGGTAGATTTTTTTTTTCAGTTATGACGTTCTTTATAGTGTTGTAAATCAAAACACATGGATTAGCATAATTCTGCTTATGCTGATTCAATTACTTGCTATTCCTGAACCTGCAAAGGAATTACTGCAGAAAATATTCTAAAAGCACCAAAGAAGAAAAGACGGCCGTTTTGAACTCCAAAGTGTATTGATCAAATTACGGAAAGTATGTTTACTACTAGCATTAAACGCCTATTTTTACATAACATTAAATTATAGTGCAAGGAATAACACGTCAGACAGTTGCATAGAGTGTAGTACCATTTTTATAAAACTATTTGAATTTCATGTTTTGACAAATGCAATTAAATTTAATATGCCTGGTTTCCTTCATAATACCGCCATGGGTGGCTGAGGTCGTTAAGTCGCGGACTCGTGGGCGGGAGGTTTGGGGTTCGAATACCGTCCTCCCTGACTGAGGCTTTTTCCAGGTTTTCCTCAGTCCTCATAAATGGCAAATGCCGGGGAGGTACCCTAAACTTAGGCCTGGAATTTTTCCTTCCTTAAACACAAATCCTTTCCCAATATATCATTTCATTTCATGTGCCACCAGTGTCCACCGCCTGCGGTGCCTCTGTAGCAAAAACGGGCGTAAAACACTACTCATTCATTCATTCCCTTATAAGTAATTCAAACAACAGTTTACAAGAATTATTATTTTGTAACAATAGTGATATACGTACAGGTATTTCTGTGGGTACAGACATATGACGTACTGTGTTGTCGAACCGGCATATTAGATGGAACATGTTACATTTTTTCAGCAACTCCATTGTTGGTATGCACATTGTCAGGCACAAAGCAGTAATACACGGATTATGTTCCGTGTGCGCCTGACCATTGCTACTGGTGCTAATAATAATAATAATAATAATAATAATAATAATAATAATAATAATAATAATAATAATAATAATAATAATAATTACTTTAATGCAATGCAAGGAATGAATACGAAACACATACTATACTTCCTGAGCTTTGTGAGAACCAAACTATCGAAATGCCGAAATCCTTTTACCGAAAACGAGGACATTATTGACAGAGGAGATATTTGAAGAGTGCACTACAGCAAATAGTCGGATCCTATGTATTCGGTGGAGTGGAGAAACAGAGGTTTGTGCAACTGTCTGTTCAAATGATAGCACTCGCATTATTGGATTCGGTGCACGCTAGCAACCCCTTCTTGGCTTGGGTGAAAGCGAAAAGATTCCCTTTTCTTTTTCTTCGGTTTGCCTCTTCGTGCTACCGACTAGGATCGAAGGAAAATTCAGTGCAATGATCAGGAAAGCAACGCACAAGCCAGGGAATAAAATACTGTTGATGAAAGGAAGGGCATTTAGCCTAGGAAAAAATATTACCTTCAAATTACACCAATGCGGCTCAAGGGGTACATATTTGCTCACCAGCGAGCTTGTGAGAGTCTTTTCTAATATTCTCTTCGTGGTGGAAAATAAATGACCGAGAGTTTTACAAGCATACAGAATAATTGGTGGTGTTTTAGTTGCAATTAACAAGTCAAATTGCTACATTTGTATGCCATATTTTTAAAAAATAAATATTAGCATTGGGGGGTGGTGGTGGTGGTGGTGGTGGTGGTGGTGGTGGTGGTGGTGGCGGTGGTGTATTTATTCCAGTGACACCGTTACAATACATCTTCAATAGGCACGCGGGTTCAACAGACAACGCGCTTTATAATGCACTTGATGTAATTTATTTAAAGCAGATATTAGATTAGATATTCCCTAATACCATGTAAATCAAACATGCATATTTCAATAAAATAAAAAAAGGTAGCATTAGAATGTCGGATTCACTTAATTTGTTTCCCCCCTACTCCCCTCTCCTGTTATGGGAATTTTCAGATATGTGTTGCATCACTTTTAGAAATTTACTTAATATATTTTACTCTCCTTGCTGCAGCAGAACCGAGCGTAACCATCTCCCTCTGTTCGATCCGGCAAAGGGTCGTGGTAGATACTTTCTCCTCCATTCCTTCATATCTTTACATTCAGTCACTATATGGTATCCTGTATTCCATAGTGCAAATTCTTAGCCTATTATCATCGGTGATCTTAATCAGTCATGTTCCTAGTCTGAGCCTTGCACGTTTCTGTCTAGTGAGTTTGGCTGCTGTTTTGAAGTGCTGATACCTCCCTTATTCAGATTTTAGTGAAGGTTGTAGTTCCAACGAAATAATCTCACTGCATTGCACAATTGTTTGCTGCCCATCCATATCCCTTAAGCGGTTCTTAACCTTCCTTCATACATTCTTTCTATTCCCCTGACCGCTTTCCAAATAAAAACCAGCTTTATCATTTCCGATCCCTTTTTTAATTTGTCCATGTATTCTCCCAAACACACATGGTAACTTAACGCCCTATTAAAAGTTCTTTTCTCATTAATAATTCCCAGCCAATACTTCGCTGCTTTGATTTTACACCGTATGGTCTGGTTATATTCCGTTAGTGTCCTCTTTATTCCGCAATTGCTCTGCCATGTTCTTTAAAAATGGTATCATTGAATCTAAGTCCTGCAATTCCCTTAGTATTGTCGCGCCTTTATGTTTATATATTTATTTATACATGAATTTATAGTTATGACGAAGTAATTTGGTCACATAATCTAAAAATTACAGCTAAACTAAAACGAATTAACAACACTCATATTTTACAAGAAATACTTTGATAAAGCTAGTCTAAAACCTGGAGAGTCTTTCAGAAGATAGCTTCCAACTGAAAGCAGCGTAACAATTATACCACTGTAACGGACGAACAAGTCTTGTACGTTCGTCATTATCATGTTCAATAAAAATAATTTTACTGAAATTGTAATGAATTGCATTTTGCAGAATGTTTTGGAGTATTTCTAGTTTCTTGAGAAACTGCACCCTTATACTGTTGTAGGGCTGTTGGATTCGTTCTTTGGAGTAACCTCAGAATTGGTTACACCATTTACTTGGAGAATATCTGTTAATGACACGATCTCCAAAGAACATCTCTAATTAAACCTTTTGCAGGGGCTCGTGCATAAAATTAAGTTTTCCAGTAGGTGAATATCAGTCTGGAGATGACAAATTTCTGTAGTAGTCTCTACTTTTTCATCCCTAAATTATTCGAAGAGCCAATGATGAATGTATTACTTAATGACTTTCAAATAATAAAAATATGCTCAATTTGAACCTGGGAGACCTTTAAAAGCAAAGTGCTGCAATAGTATTAATATTTTCTAACACAATCAAAACAAAACTATAACTTTTATGATTTTAATTTTCTTTGAGTACAAACACTTAATGTAGTTGATATGATACATACTAAAATGCTTTCTTGCTCCCAATTGTAAATGCCTAAACATTCATACACTACCGATTGCATTAAATTATATCTATAAACATATTATTATCATCTGAAATTCATCAACACCACTGACATCATTGATGATCTCAAATCTTTTGGTTTCCTTTTGTCAAAAACGAAACCAATTTGCAGAAGCCTCCTGACACATTCCAATCGTTGGAATTTTATATCTCGAATCTTGTTGTTTTCACAATTGAACTGTACATTTAAAGATGCAGCAATTACTTATAATGACCTGTAGCAATACTAAAAACCATGCATGCTTTAATCATAAATATAACAGTAAAAGTGAGCAAAAGAAGGTTCTAAATGGCACCAATGTTTTCCCAATTCATGAATGTTTATAATATTCCTATCTTAAATATTGCATATAAACATTTATTTTGGTCACAGTGGGAAATGTAGTAAATGTTTAAAATTGCTGATTATTGTAAACATTTGCCACAAATGTTTACAATAATCAATGGGAAATGTAGGAAACAGGAATAATTGTATGAATGTATTGTACACATTTACTGGCAAGTATGCACATTTACCAAGGCATAAGGTAAATTTTTTTAATCCTAATTGAATCAATTTCCCCTTAAAATGTGTAGATACACTCGCATTGGTTTGGTACTGCTCAAACTTTTTTTCAGATTACGTCGTACCACACTTTTAACTAAAAATGTTTAGTTAATTATGTTCCTGTCGTTAAATGTTTGTGAAAACACCAATTACAATCACTAAAATAAAATAAAAGATCACTGAAAGATACACAATGAAGTTTCAAAGCTTTAACCGAGAACCACATTTATTTTGTTACTCAAATAGGTTTCGCAAGGAAGTGAGTTGACAAGTAAGACATAGGTTCTTAAGATGCCATCGTTGACAAGAAATTATATTTGAATAAAAGACAATTGCACAAATACACGTTCAAATAAAAGGACATAAAACTTTAGCGCTGTACAGCACACGCTATCTGTGATGGAGTACCGGGTTAGATTCCAGACTGTATACCAGAACTTTTTCCCCCCTTTAAGAACGTACTTTTCACTTCTGGAGCCCGATGCATGAGAATATGCCCTGCTTGTGAGTTGTGAGTGTGCAATGCTTATTCAATAAGCAATTCCCCCATATCAGGACTGCCATTGAGCATACACCTGAAAATTTGTATTTAGTCTTATATGTGTATGACTATTATATCAGTAAAATGAACACAATTACATGGAACCTTTAAGTGCCGCAAAGTTGATTAAAATTAAAAATAACAATTTTGTAATCAGCTGTGGAGATACAAGTGGAATAGTGTGCTCAGTAGGAGAACGTGTAAGCGATACATTTTCAACTTTCACCAAGAGCGAATAATATTTGTTAACAATGGCGCAATAGGTTCAACATTTACCCGGATAATGTTTGCATAACCTATATACTTAATTAAATGAAAACTTACTGACCTAAGATTTTAAACATCGGCTTATGAGAAGTATGTTTAAAACGAATTCAATATTATGACCCTTAGGTGCCTAAGAGTGCTCAAATCCTAATTCTTTTCATAGACTTACTAACTCATTATATTTAGCTCTATTATCATGCATTGCATACTGAAAGTATTTCTGAACTGCTCTCAATTCAAACGAACCGTTTCGCGCGATGTTCTTGCCCGTCAAAAAAAAAAAATCATTTCCTTGTTGTACCAAACACTCACTTCCCATGATCACAGTTTAGGATATATGCCCTCCTAATTGCGCAGCAAAGTAGTTTTGTTCCTGCACACACAGCTTGACCACCACTCAGTGCCCCAATCCTCTGTTACAATTACGCACAGTCAGTACTGATACCAACCTCGTCACCAGTTTCTCTATAAACAAAGCGTTAATCACACTGTATTTTAGCTTGTTGATGGTTTCAAGGAACATGATGTCTCTCGATCAATGAGCGTCCATCTACCTCCACCAATACTGCGACATGGTACTTTGGAAATGTAATATGCTATCATCGTAGGTATACCAATATGCCCGGAAGGTGTCTTGAGAATTGGAAAGGAACGCTAAACACAAGCGTGAAAAGTTGACGCAATAGTTTCTTTAAAAGTTAAGGATATCCCTTCGAATTTCTCTTTTCTTCACGAGATATCAAGCCGAATCAATAAGGTTCCAATCCCACCGGGACCGTCCTCCCTGATTGAGATTTTCTCCAGGTTTTCCTCAGTCCTCATAAATGGCAAATGCCGGGGAGGTACCCTAAACTTACATCTGGAACGTTTCCTTCCTTAAAAAAAATCCTTTCCCAATATATAAGTTCATTTCATGTATTACTAGTGTCCACTGCCTGTGTGTGAAAACGGGCGTTAATAACTACTCAAAAAATAATAAAGCCGAACGACGATCCGAATTCCCCACAGAGTAATCCATGGATTAGAGGCATATTTGATCAAAAATGTAAATCAGATATCAGTCAACTAGCTTTAACGTGAACGGAGCATTATAATTTTATTTATAACAATTATTATAAAATTATTTCCTTTATTACCTATTAGATAATTTTTAGAACAATGTTGGGATAAATTGAGAGCTATTAAACTCTGACTATATCCCCTACGTCACATTATTTAACTATTAATGAATTTAGACAATACGCAAGTGCTCCTTAAATTGAATAAATATATATAATTATTTTTAGGCGATGGCAGAAAATTAGTAACGTGACGGAATATCGTTGCCGAAAGCCTGATGAATAATTTGAATTGTAAATCTCCAAGCATCTGGCCAAACTTGAGACAGTAACGCTGCTCCATGCGTTCCGTCATCTTGAACAAATGAAAATACAATAGCATACTACACCATCTCACATTTCGACCTCCTGAAAGTGAATTAAATACATAAAGTTCTGTAAACTAATGTGCTGCGATAACAGTTTAATTCCAGAGTATTTTTATGATTATTACATGTAGTTGTGTAATGAGAACGTCGATAAATTTGTGCTATAAATTTGAGAGAAAGTGGCATCAGGCCTTATTGGACCATTTTATGATATTTTGTTCAATGAATCCAATGCAAATCTTCAGCTTTATATTTACTTATTGATATATCATTGTTTTATATTTTTTTATTTCCATCTTTTATAAAGGAAATTCTTATTAGTATCATTATGCATCAAACGTGTCCCATTTGTCTCAAATATTACAGCAAAAATATATCGACATGCTCACTACACACCCCACATGCAATAATCACAAAAGTATCCTGGAATTAAAATTTTCGCAGCACAGTTATCAATGCCACAGAGATTCCTCTTAGTAATAAAAATGTAAATTGGTTCTTCTACCCTTCAAAGTATGTAGATGGTACAGAAAAGAGAGCCGGGGAATTCCCACCGGGCTGAGTTGTAACACATCTTTTCCATTAACATTCTTTGCCTAGCGGATATCCTGAGCATTCAGGCACATGTAGCCCAAATCTTGTGCGTGAGCCTACTTTACTTTCCATATCAGGACATGGTAAACAAAATTTAAATAGCTACAGTATATACCTTCTCATATAATCTCAGGCAGAGAAGTATCCATACAAAGTTAACTTTTCATTGTTTATACGCATACATTTAACTTTTATTTAGATGAAATATTTGAGCTCAAATTGCATGCTTTAACTCTCATTGTGTATGTTTGATTGGTGTATGTCTATTCTGTTGCCGATAATACTGTATTTACCTGCCTCGAATCTGCCCGTGTTGTGCGTGCTCCACTACCGAGTGCCGAAACAATTCCACCACTATATTTACCTGACCCCAAGGTAGGTATGGATAGTAGCCAAAATGGTGGTCTGTTTGATAATTACATCAGGTTATTAATTTTCAGTTATCTGGTATTATTACAGGGGTTTATAGTTGGAAGTAAATTAACAGTAGGGTGTTACTGTGTTTTATTAAGTTAATACTGATTTAGTGAAGTCGCACTAGGAAAATGAAAGTGTTAGTACGACATGGGTTTGCTCTTGCTTGTGTTTATTATGGCAGTGCACGGCATAATGCATTCACATTTCCTAAATAGCAGTAATCAAAGGAGGAGTGGGAAAAGAGCACACATGAAGCAAATTTTGAAGTTAATGATGAAACTGTAGTGTGTAATAAACCTTAGTTAGGGAACACATTTTCCCAGCAAATTTCTCTAAACTACCATTGTATGTGACCCATTGTATGTGACGGTGTGGATCACCAAAAAAGGAAAGAAAAACATATGCGGTGGGGTTTGAATCGTGATGATGAGTTTTAGTGAGTCTGGTGTTATGACATGTTTCGACTTATTTGCAAATGCAGACACAGGTACACTCGTAGTAAAATCGTTTATTTTGTTGCTATTAAACACATGGGTTTCTTTATTTTGTTCATTGGAGTTAGATGGTTAATACAGTATATATAATTGGAAGTAAATTAACCACTGATTGTTAGTTCTTTAATTTTTTTTAAGTTAAAATTGATTTATTGAAATCACACCAAGCAACTGTGTAATAGAAAATGTTTAGTGCAACATGGGTCGCTCTTGTATATATTAATTATGCACCGCCAAATACCATATTTACATTAGCCAAATAGTAATAATTAAAAAAGGAGTGGATAAACAGTATGCACCATGAATATT
This sequence comes from Metallyticus violacea, assembly GCA_030762175.1. Taxonomy (NCBI): domain Eukaryota; kingdom Metazoa; phylum Arthropoda; class Insecta; order Mantodea; family Metallyticidae; genus Metallyticus; species Metallyticus violacea. The sequence continues at coordinate 35,593,079 of CM060839.1, read as the reverse complement.
TTGAAGGTAATGATGAAACTGTACTGTGTATTAAACATTTCTTACTAAAATTTGTGGTTAGAAAGGACTTTTTCTTTGTGCATTTACCTTAATGTAATATCTTATATGACAGTAAGGGTTAATGAAAAGGAAAGATCCGGATGAACTTATGAAGCGGGATTTGGAGCACGGTGAAGATAATTTTAATGAATGGTGTGATCAGGATATTATGTTTGCAAGTGACGTTAAGGTAAGACAGGTACATTCGTTCATAACCTTTGCCAAGGAGACTATGTCCTTTGACTTAAAATAGACGATGATAAATATGATACTGTCCCAACTATGTCGATTAATTTAAAATGTTCAGTTAATTTGCTGTTCATGCTTTTTATAAAGAGTTGCGCTTACATGTTGAGAAGGTTTACCTCATATTATTTTATATTTCATTTACATATGAGAGATATTGTTTGTAAACAATTTCAGATTCTTAAAAACCCATCGAAATATTTTAATGATAAATAATATCTGTAAATACAATACTGCGTCAAAGTACGGTATTTCCTATTAGCAGTAATAGGGCCACCTCGGCCGCCATTTTTTCCATATTGGGGTCTGGTAAATATAGTTGGTTTTGACTCTGCTGTATAAACCGAAACCCAAATAATTGAATTTCAACGACAGTATAAATCTTAGGAGAAATGTTATATATGTACCATTTAAATAAGTTCATTATTTATTCCTTAAATATTTTATTAAACAGGAATGTAACATTAGCTACATATTTGCTAATTGCCTTTTATAAACAACATAACTAAATTGAGCTTACATTTTTTCTTTCCTTGTGAGGTCGCACTTTATGAAGTAACATTTAAGCAATGGAAAAGACATCGTTAAAGAGCGAAAAATATATTCGAATCATCAACGCGTCGTTAGTTTGCAATGCGTTCTTTGTTTGGATGCTAAAAAGTCTCGAGAAGTTTGTTGCGCCAATGGGAAGGTGGAGGAACCCATTTCTATTCTAATGCTGCAATTACTGCAGAGTTTATGAAGTTACAGGATTTTATTGCCGGCCTTTACGTGCCCCACTTCTATAAAACTACAAATAAAGGAATAAAGTGAAAGCATAATAAAGTCAAGTAGAACATTTCCCCTTCACACTTTCTTCTTCTCTGTTTTTTCTGCTCTTCAAAGCCTATCGGTCCTTTTGTGAGAGTCTCCATCTGGCCTTCTACCCTTTGGTTAAGGCTACATTTCGGCATATTTATAAGTGCCGTTCCAATTCTATATGTGGAACTTTGTCTGGATTTACGGCAGATTAAAATAATTTCTTAGATTTAAGTCAGTTATCATTCTTGCTTAAGTCATATAATAAAATCGGAAGTGCCAAGAACTTATGAAGCTTCATTTTAGTTTATCTTGCCCCTTGTTTTAAATAGCTTTATATTTTCCGGAAACTTTTTGATAATTAGGCATTCAATTTGTGTTACTTTTGTCATATTTTATTTTATTGCAGCATGCAATTGTCTGTATCGGTAGTTCAAAAGAAAAATATAATTTATATCGGATTAATATTTATTAACGAAAAGTATAACATTACGTGATTCGTTTGAAAAGTCCGGTAAAATTCGATAAAAGGAGCCAAAATTCGTTAAATTGCACCATTCTTGTAACGGTCTGTAACAATGCCACTTGTAGGTTCTTGAAGTGATTAAACTTTTTTATTAAAAGAAGAACGGAGATGAAAGTTAAGTAGAATGAATTTCATGCAAATCTAAACAAACTTTGAAGGTTATTTATTTCTGAGCAACTGAGTCGTAAATGCACCAAGAATAAAGCGTGTACTCAATTGAAGTCACCACAAAGGATATCATTGAGAAAAACTATGGTATTGTGAAAGGAGTGATAGTGTTGAAATTGTAGGCATTTAAGCTAAAAATGTGCACGAAATATTGTATTGAAAAACTTGTGTGCGCATGGTAGCTCGATTAATTATATGAACCAAAAACATTCTCGAATCTGGTGGACTGCGGAAGGAGATGTTTTGTTGTTCTTGTAGTTACCCATGGCGCCTTGGTTTCTGTACTAAGCAGAGTTTTCAATTACGCTTATTTACCGCATAAGGGAGAGGAACAGCGGCAAGCTCAATGTCTCTAGCGCCATCCGACAGGGAACTAAGAAATTATTTGGCCGTCTTTTTCCAGATATGGAGTTTTATAACGTGTCGTAAATCTACGAAAGGGAACATTCCCTCCCCTCGTGATTTTTACGTCCTGTAATTCTATCTACGACTCCGATCTGGTTTGAACCGGGTAACCATAGGGAGAGTCACTACCCCTAAACCGCAGAGGTGAAGTATTTGAACACAAGAGAAAAATATGGCGGAAAAAGCGCTACGTCACACACATCGATATTTAATGTGTGTTTAGGTGAACAGCCGTATGATATTTTTATTGTGTTAGTTCTCTACAATATATGCATGAAGTTAAATGGTGTTTAATATGATTTATTGCTGCCGCCTCAGTACTGAAAATCTTTATTTTATTAACGGGCGCTCTTTAATATTTCAGGTCATCAGCGTTCCATTCAATTCAGGGTGTGAAACCACCGAAAAATTTTATCAACGGCCTCTTCTTTCAGACTTGAGGTTCTTTTACGTGCCGTAAATCTACAACATGGGACCAACTGCTTTACTTCCCTTCCGAAGGAAACCACACTACGCCCGAAAAATACATCAACCCTGGATTGAACATGCAATCTTGGATCTACGAGACAAGTATGGTAACTATAGACCAGCAGTATAGACTATAATTTGTGGATATTGATCTAGATTGTCTGGGATCTAGAAAATAATTTGGCAAAATAATAATGGACTAAGTATACTCTTCTAATTATTTTAAAAAAATTTTAATTGTATATGTTACCCTTAGTGTCAAGTTTATTATTAAACTCAGTACAATATTTAAAAAGATGCGTGAAAACATGACCAAGAACTATTATCATCTCAGCGGTTTATGTATGGTATCAGTTAATCGAGAAAAAAATAATAATATCAAATGATGCTTTCTTTGTTGGAAAAGTGAAAGACCTTTACGGGAAGGAGTTTAGGCGAATCCAGTTTTCGTTTCAATAATTGCATCTTTCTTATCCTTATATGTGGCAAATATGGCATTCCGATGTTTAAGTTGTAATTTAATTTACCGTATAGTAAATTACTTATGTCAAATTTTGGGCTTCTTATTACATTTTAACAACATTTATGGACCATAGTAACTGTAATGATGATAAATTATAATGATCTCCTCAGCAAGTCTAATTATGGTGGTGGACAAAAATTTACATTTTCCGTTAAATGAAAAATAATCGCTATTTTATAAACTTTTTAGCACCAATTGCAAACCTGTTTTCATAATCTTTCTATCGCCCAGGATTTTTTAAATAATTTATGAAATGTAATTCAAACTTTCATGTATTGTATGACTATTCTCGATTGTACTTCCCTTGAAGAAAATCTATTTTGGGTGTCAATCAGTGTCTCCCACCATATTCGGCTTTCTTCTGATAGCATCATTCTATTGACAGCAATATTTTGGTGAAAACGTCGAGCACTGCGCCGTGTTTGGAGGGAAAATCTAGATGAGAGTTCAGGAAATGTATTTGGAGAAATATGTTACACCCATCAGTTTATAGATCTGAATCAGTTCGTGACAAGTTTTCTGCAGTTTTCTGTACTGCAGTTTCCTCAAAGTTGGTGACAATCTTTAAAACTGCCCACGCTATTTATTGTCAATGTTATGCATTTTATGCTTATACAGGATTTCCCAACAGTAATGCACAATTTCTTTTAGAGGTACATGGAAGATTTTTTAAAAGGGTTTATTTTATAAAAGCAAATCTTTTGTAGTTATTGTTGTATGAACTATGTATGAGTCATCAAATGTTTTTGAAATTAGTACCTGGGATTTATTTTCCGGCCACATTTTCTGATAGCGTGCTTTTGTTGTTATCAGTGTCCTGCATTTGTTATACAGAAGGTATGTAACTAAGATTGGAATATTTTGCCATAGCAGCATACGGTTTGTAAATTTTTAGTCCATAAGTTTAGAAAGAGTTTAATTATAAAACAAATTAAGGTTCTCTATAAACATGAAGGTATTTTAGAAATAAGATCTGACGTGTCTTTGCATTTTTTCTAAAATCTTCGATGGACCTGCAAAATAAATTATGTGCTACTTTTGAAAAACCCTATACGTAAAAATATTTACTCCCCAAGAGGCTGGTAAACTTTCACAGTAGAATTTTAACGACCTTTCATATCTACAACGTATAAAAAATAAATGTGTACCAAACATTCACTTCTCCATAAGCATTATAACATTTATAGTCGACATGTTTTAATGTACAGGCCTCACGATGAATGTATGTTATAGTGGTATGCATTATTTACTTGTTTCATATTATCTAAATAATATTTTAAATAATTATTACTTAAATATTTACTTAAAACACAGCGCTTTTTATGCGTATAAGCTTTCTGAAGGTATTACTATAAGAAATTCACAAATTTGGAATTCACTTTAGCCAAAAACGGGAACTGGGAAAAACATATAGGAATCACAAAACGCAAGTGCATAATTCAGAATATAGAGGTATTAAACATTTTGGTAAAAATACTTGAAACACTGGAGATGGTGTATAGGACAGCTGTGAGGTTAACGTATGGGGCCGAAATTTGGCTTGGGTAAAACACCGAGGAAATGATTCAGGTACAAACGCAGTTTTTAAAACCGTTGCAGCAAATAGTGGGGTTTTAATAGAGTTTGGTGTCTTTCACGAGAGTGCGAATTTAAAAATAAGTAGAATTAAGTACTGGTTAACAATACTACGGGGGGATCAAGCACTTCTTCGAGCAGTCTGTCTCAGGGAGCAAATAAGGGAAGGATTCGATATGGGCTGGGCATCAAAATTAAGAAAAGGATTAGACAAAATTGAACTAGGACATATTTGGTTAAGAGCAGAGGACCTTACGTGCAATAATTGGAAGATAGTTAACAGACGTTTGCGAGATATAGATAGGCAAAATACTGAGACTCAATGCGCAGAAAAAGTATCGCTTAACCTGCAGGCTCAAACAGATCAGGTGTGGTAGATGGGGGATTATGTCTGTGAGATTGTAGAATATCATGGCTCAGATTAGGGGCTTGGAAAGGAAATGAAATAGTTAATGCTCTCGGGAAAAGAATTTGCCCCATGTGCGTAAAAAGCGATAACTGGAGGAATATTCTGTCAGAATGCAGGGAAACAGATCTTTTAAGAAATAAACATTTGTCATCACAATTTCTGAATTCCAAAAGAAGTTTGAACATCTGCCGGGGAGTGTTGGTGTATGAGAGATACACAAATCGAGAATATTTCTAGCAAAGACGCGACAAAGAAGGCTAATAGCCATAGAAAAAAGAGGGGATTTGGGGAGGCGGTTAATAAAGGGAAGAGGAATATGGGTTCTATTCATTTTTGTATATATGTATATAAAATTACTAGAAAACGTGTTATGTAAGTATATTGATGTGTTTGTATATATGCATGTAGGCCTCTGTATATTTTGAATGTTACAAGAACGGTATTAGTATGTACGGCCGTAAGGCCTATGCGATGGTTATACTTATTTCTGTGTACTTTAAAACTGATATAATAAAACTTCATTACTACTACTATCTTTATTATTTAAAATATCATAAAAGTCTTTATTTAATGAGCAATGGAGAGAATGTAAAACACCAATGAAAAGCTGGAGACTCTAAAATAGTATAAATCATCCTGTTTCTGAATTAATTTCACTGTAAATCTGGGAATTATGGTGGCCTCCAATATCGAAAACAGAAACGTAGCAATCCAGGACATGTAGACCTGACAGTTCACATTAGTCGATTTTAATCCGCCCATACTCGTTTCTAGAATACGTGTGAGTCATCAACTGCTAAAACACTGGTATGTGTGGCTTTCCCCAGCAGATAAAATCATGTGACTGGCATTCCTTCCTCCAGGATATGCCGGGAGAATTTGCAGCTAACTCACTGCATGTAGACAGCGCCCTCGATTCGATTCTATGCGAGGTCAGAATGTTCCGATGATTATGGCAAAGCTCCGCAGCAGGGGTTAAAAACTGCGACCGGTAACCAATATCGGAATAACTGGGTTATAAAATAGTTATCCATGAAAAGATATTAAAATGACATTTTTATTATATGAGTAGAAATGATAGAAGATGGGCCGAATGTGTCAAACTGACAAAATATAAAATTATGATAACATGTATATTATTTAGAGTGTATATGGCGTTCTTTTGCATTTCGTGTCCCTTTATAGTTAATTATGCAGGATTAATTGTAAAAGGTTAATAATTATATTGATCAAAGTTAGTTTAGTTTATTTTATCTGGGTATCAGAGTGGATTAATATAGATAATTAATACTTTAACGCGAAAATTAAAACATTTAATTAGATAGAAAAGCTCATGTTTTATAAATGTCAAAAATATTTAATTGAGTAGAACTATTTTAAACGTGACTTATTTGCCATACAGCATGGCTCTTTTACGTGATCAGGCTTCGAACCAAAATAGACATTGCAGTACACAAAACCAATTTTATACGTTAAACCCCCTTGATGGCAAGAAAAGGGGTATATTAGGCACAACAAATGTATACAGGGTAACTGGGTTTATCCTCCTACAAATAAATGCAGAACGGTACAGGAATGAGATACTGACAATATGTGATTTTCATTTATGGGTGAAGTTGAAAAATAATGCAACAAACAAATAAAATATCAGACTAGAAATTAGCTCAATTTCGGAAGATGAACTGATGCACATGAATGGCAATTTCCTGAATGTGACAGGACAATATTATTTTCATTATAACTGCGAGAACTTGAAACATTTGCCGGATATTACATTCGCTTTGACGGGGATACCTTTATTGACTGCCGATCCGCCTGCAGCCGTGAAATGGACTACAAATTTGTTCGTGCCATTTATTCTTATTCTGTTGTTTTAACCCAATTAATGTTCATATCAGATTGTAATTAAATAATATATTTTTTCCATTAATTTAAAAACAGTTAAGTTTACAACCTTTACAAGGATTACACCTGCACGTTCTCAGCTAGAAATTGTTGTGAAAATTGCCCCTTTTTGAGTATTATTGGCGTGATAGAAATGTATCCAACCATTTCTGTAAGTGCAGATCTACAATTTGCGAAGTGCTTACGTTCTAATACATTTTAAAAGTCACTTAATGAGACAGTCACTTGAGCGTCTACATCAGACTTTTCTCCTTCACAAACTGTACTCGTCAAATTTAACAGAGATTTGTTAAAGACGAAGAGAGCAGTGGTAGTGACCAATGAAAATCAGGCGTAGTACAAATGATAAGAGATTATCCATGGTTGAGTTTTGAGGGTTTAAAGATGCTATTCCCAAGTGTTTCAATTATTCTAAGAACACTAAAGAGTGAAAAAAAGTGTTCAAGATTTGACATAATTTAAACGAAAGGAAATGCTTCAAAGGTCACGGGATGCGAAACTTCCATCAACCAGTTTAATCCAGAAACCAATCACAAGTCAGGCAATCTTCCTGGAAAGCAACAAGACAAGGAAAGTGCTCATATGGGGCCGTCATTACACAGAATAAGAAAATAATAACTGAAGTCTGCCTTCCCAGGTGTTCAACAAACACCATGAACAACACCTAAGGGTCATTTTCTTGCTTCTCCTCACACAACAAAACATTGCAGCAAAACTTTCGATTCGTCCTCCGTACAGTCCCGACCTAACACCATTCGAAAGTCTTCCTTTTAGACCCACGTTTTCCAGCCTTGAAGAAACAGTTGCAACCTACGTGGCGTGGGAGCTTCCGGTAATGCTTCCAGAGAGTGGAGCATTTAACAGTTGTAACGAATAAAACTCCTCTGTAAATTTTAGTTATTGACTATCTCAAAACGTACCCAGATACACACAATAATAGCAACGTAATTTAACGGATATTTGCGGTAAGAATAATTTTCCTGTGCAGGTTGAACCAAGTAACAATTACCATATACCTTTTTAGTAGTTAGGTACCATTTGTTGTAGAGGAAAAATATTAGCATGTGAACACTATTACATGTAGATTTTTACAGACCTGCTGCAATTTCAAAACATCTGTAATCATACTGTGTCTAAAATGGAAGTATTTTTGTTTACTTTTACGGATTTTTTCCTATTTAACCTGCACTTTAAGCGCTAATAAGAACACATTACATAAACAAGAAATAATGCTTATTTCTCTTCTCCATTCCATTTTAAATTATTTTGCATTCATGCGGTTCGGTCAAAAAAATGAAATAAACAAATCTTTGCCAACGTTACTCAAGAGAAGGAAAAGCCTCTCAGAACTAAAATCTTAAAGAGAAATTTTCTGTTCAACATACGAGGGTCGATTCTTTGTTTCATAACCAGGCTAAAAATTGTGTTTAACGCCTGTTTTTTACTACTTTGCCATTACAGATACACGGATGATACATGAAATGAAACGCTAAATTAGGAAAAGGTGTTTTGTTTATTTATTTATTTACTTATTTTTTTAAGGAAAAGAAGCGTTACAGGCCTAAGTTTATGCACCTTACCGGCGTTTGCAACTTATGGGGAATGAGGAAAACCTTTAAAAAAACCATTGTCAGGAAAGAGGGTTGTACTGAGAATCATGCGTTTCTATAGTCTATTTCATCAAGCTGCTCTGTTAAAGACCATTTTTTGCCAATGCTTCTTATCACTGAAAATGCCTGAAGCGCGAACATTGTTCACCAGTCTGAAACATGCATTTGCCAACGAAAATATTAGTTCTGGATGTTTAGTACGAAATTCGCTCCTACAGCACTTATACGGTTTCTTTTGCAACTATAAATAAATATGCTTTATTCTAATGTATCTCTGGCATACCCCACAATACATAAATACACAGTAGAGAGTTTAACACCACTTCCTGCAGAAATGCAAATGCAACAATTAGTGCGATAATCACAACTGAGCAACCCAATTGCCTGCGCCAGCGGAAGTTTAACTCCAGTCTTACCGGGAAGGTTTAGCAGTTTCTCATAGCGTATATAAATTCCAATTGCGTGGCGAAATGAGGACAAGGTATATGCTCTTATACAAACATGTGAATATCTATGTTGCTTCTATTTACAATTATACGCTTTTTGGTTTACATATTATTTTCCATTTCTCTGTTATGTTGTACAGATACAAATCAACATAACCTTGACCCAATCCTTTGTTAATTGCAAATTTCTTTCCCATTTTCCATTTTCCTATAATTATATAGAATAAACGCACTTGACCCATCAGGAGGCTAATTACATTTCTCAATAGAAATTCTTATTTTCAGCATCTTCTTGAAAATATATATATATATATATTGTATTAAATATTTTATTTAATAAATAATTAAGGAAATTGTTTAAGCTCACCGTATTACCTACGCTACCGCGACAACTAGCAATACGGTCGCCCATAATGAACATACCGTAACCACGGCAGCGATATAATTAATCATTATGCATTTTACTACTATCAATGTTGTAATTTATATTATGTTATCTTGAAGCACTCTTTCAGTCATCTGTTTCAAATAGATTTATATAACAATATTGTGGGAAGATATTATAATGAAGAGTGAAATTGGTAAAATAGTTCATAATACTGTTGTGGAAAGAAATACTTTCTAATTCCTCAGTAAACTTAATGTTATTATAGTTACAACTGTATTTTACACTTAACATAATAACCGTTGTCAATGTCACCGCATATAAAACAATAAATATGACAACACAGTTTTGTTATACACACGCTTTCGAGTAGCTATATCGTTATACGTGAATAGTTAACTGTTTGCTGCATGGCTAGGTAGGTAAGAGCCAAAGTTCTTACAGGCAGCTTTTCTTCTAAAATTTGCTCCAAGGAATATGGAGAACGCGTGAGCACGTACAAATGTCACATGGGATTACCTAATACCTTGAAACAGATGGGTAAGCAGAACCAGCTGTTGCATTTGTAAATAAATGTATATCTGGATTTCCGAACAGAGCTGACTGCTGCGAGAAGGGTAGCTCGTGGTTCTTTCCTGGATGAGTAAGTGCGTTTTTCCCTACCTTCCTTTTCTGTATAAAAAAAGCACTCATTGCAATGCATGTTATACATACGCGACGTATATTTTGTTTCGTTCGCATTGGCATTCTCATTGCATGAACCTGGGGTGAGTTCATTCCCATTGTTTATAGTTGCTCGAATAGCTGGAGGAAATATTTCAAAGATTGGGACACTCGAAAAATAGTTTTTATTCTCTCTGGAAAACGTATTAGGAATATATTATACTATGTTATTATTAAAATATACGAAATAAATTATAAATAAAAATAATTACGTGAATTTTTTTAAATATTTGAATGTTTAGGTGCTATTTGAGAGAAAAATAACTGAACTGAATAGCAGAAAATAGATGAAAAGAACTACAATGCCATAAATAATTCAATGTGGTGAAGAATAATTATTTTTAACAAAACTTTAAAAAGAATAGATATATTTTAAGTTATGTTTATATACAATAACAGTGAATAGAACATAAATTGCAAAAGAAGAATTAAACATGAAAATTTCCGTTCATGGTCGGGATTCGACCTATGGATCATTACTCTCCAGGCCGACGCTCTAACTCAGCTACCGTATCATTCTCCAAGCAAAGACGAGCTTCTGTCATCTGATTCTTTATATTCCCGGAGAGAGAGGGGGGGAGGGAGATAGAATTGAGAGAACTTCATGCTCAGAGCGTCATCTCGGAAGGCTGAAGACCCAGGTTTCAATCCCGACCGTAATCCGAATTATTCAAATGTGATTCTTTCTAACAAATGTCCTACTTTTATAATAGAAGTTAACTCCTATATAGTTCGTGATTAAATTAGAAGCCTGGGTCGAAAGTACTGTTCCGTTACGATTCGTCTCTTACACACATATAGGTTGAGCCCCACTCCAAACAGTTCAATTTTGCTGGTTTTTGAACTTGATAAATCGCTTGCTGATTGATTGATTGATATATATCGAGTTCCGTTAAGAAAAAGGATAAAATACTAAGAAAAAGCCACAGATTTGTAATCGCTATATTTCGAACTACTTGAGTTCTTCTATAGCAAGAAGACAAGTGAAGGTGATAAAAGTAAACATTGAATATTGAAAGTAACATTATGCATGGAAACAGATGAAACAAGTAACAAGAGTGTGTGAGAGGGAAAAAAATTAATACAAAAGAAGAACGCCGCTCTGGACGCCCAAAATATGTCACTACAGAAGAAACGATCAGGAAAATCCATGACAATGCTGGCAGACAAAAGACCCAAATTGAGCAAGATAGCTACTATAGTGTAATCTCAAAGAATACTCGTGTTTTAACATGGAAAAACTTTCAGCTAGATAAGTGCTGCGACTGTTCTCACTTGCTCAAAGAAGATTTGGAGTGCAAGCTTCCCAAGAGTGTCTACTGTGTGTGAAAAAATTCCAACAACTTTTCTGCGTTCATTCATCACCACCTGGGTTCATTACCACACCCCAGAGACCAAATGACAATCGAAACAGTGCAAGGTTGCCCAGCTCCAATGGCATCATAGTGTCAGTTTTATGGGATGCAAAAGGGATTATGACAGATAATCTTGCAAAGGAACAAACTGTAAATGGTGAATATTACGCAGTTACAGAACACTCAACGAAAGAGGACAGGTTTAGCTGGTAAGAACATCATTTTCCAGCAGGATAATGCTCGCCCCCAGACTGGAGTTTCTGCAATAGCTGATGTAAAGTACTGCTTGATCCCGCAACCACCTTATTCAATATACGTATTTAGCTCCAGCCAACTTTCATTCTTTTCCTTTGATTTCAAAACTGTTTTGGGGGGACGGATATTTTCAAAGGGGAAAGTCAAAACCTCGGATGCTTATGAAAGCACTTTTTATGATATAATCAAGGTATTGGAATTTATTTTAATGTTGGGAATAAAAGCTCTTTTGAAAACACAATACCAATTGCTCATCATTAGGTTAACGAATTATCGTCCCGCTTCTCTCGGGCGTAAAAATCCTAAGTATGGCTTCCTTCTGAAGTGAAGTAAAGCCATGGTTCCCGTGTCGTACATTTACGGCACGATAAAGAACCTCAAGACTGAAAAAAGAGGCCTCTGAGCAAAATTTGTTGGCCGTTTCACGCCCTGATTTGAATGGGACGCTGATGACCTGAGATGTTAAAGAGCATCCATAAATAAACCAAATCAAACATACAGCTTCTTGTATAAGAATATAATTGTTTTGGTGTTAAAATATTATTCAAAACAGTCATTGTTGCTCGTCAAACGCAAATGCATTTATAGGAAAAGGCAGATAATATTGGGTCTGTTAACTAAATTAAAATTGATAAAACCAAGGGTTGACTGTTTCTGCAAGACATGTTCTAACAAGATATTTATTAAGAAAAAAAACAGCTGTACACAACAAATAGATATAGGTACAGCATTGCAGCTTCCAACAGCGTCAGAGGAGGGGGGAAGCAGTTGCGAAAAAAGGCAAACGTTATAAATGGAAGACGAAGCGATGTGGATTGTTATGTTTGTAAACTAGAATGGGGATTTCTGTTGGAGAGCCCTTCTGTCACCACTAGAGCTAAAAGCGCGATTTTAATGCATATTAGAGTCGCTCTGCTGCACACAATGATAACAGTTATTGTGTTGCCTGGACCAATGGCCGCTCTCGGTACAATTGTTACCTTCCAGACGCTGCTGAATTTCGTGCAAACTGCCATTACCTGCGAAGCAAATATGTAATGCTGGCGGAACTGCTGTCTCTTGGATTTCCGTCCTAATGCATATAAGCATGAATATAAAGCAAGCGTGAACTGGGTTCGTCGCTGCTTAAAGTAGTGGACATGAATAAATAAATATATAAAATGTTGAAATCGAACATTGCGCTAACATTTTGAAAATATCCGTCATCTCCACTTCATAAAATAGTCTTGTTGCCTGTTTGCCTCTCCATATTTCTTTTACCTACTGTCGGTCCTGTGGTGTAGTGGTTACCATACTTCCCCCCTAAACCCCAAGATCGCAGGTTCGATTCCGTCTAGGACCGATGGATTTTTTTGGACGTAAAAATCCTAAATATGGCATCCTTCGGAAGGGAAGTAAAGTCGTGGATCCTATGTCGTAGATTTACGGCAAGATAAAGAACCTCAAGGCCTGAAAAAAGAGGCCTCTGAGCAAAATTTGTCGGCCGTTTCACGCCCTGATTTGAATGGGACGCTGATGACATGAGATGTTAACGAGCGTTCGTAAATAAAAAAATGTAATAATTGTACCTACTGTAGTTATGCCACATTTGTAGCATCTGTCTTCGTGAAAACAAACAAGGATCTCACTGACTAGTAGTAATAAGTGTAAATTTATTTCAACAAAGGCTTCCACATACAATGCACAGGTCTAGCCAGACAATTCGTACTTCTATTTACACTTAAGAAATGTTGAATGAAAAAAATGCACAAATTACATACAGACAAACTAAGTCGTGTTATAAAATGTTTAGAAATTAACCCTCCCACCTAGTCACGACAAAATATTATGCAATTAAAAAGCATTTTAAATTATCATTACAGGATACTAAAAAGAGAAATGCATAACGCAATATACATACAGGGTGGCGCAAAAGTAACTACACACTTAGTGAATTTCAGTTCACGTAAAATTTCACTTTTTTGTACGTTATATTCAAAACTTTTTCTTCCTTGTTTGTTTTTAAGTATACTTTAAATATGTTTATAGGTTTGTAACACTGTCAGGAAGAACAGGAAACAGAAAATGAGTGGTAACTAACAGTTGGAAATGTTAACGAAAGGGGAAAGCACTTTTTCTGTAAAGATCGATTACCAAAGAGGTTTAAATGCTGTACTGAGGGAATGAAGAGAACATTTCGAGTCAGATTTAGCATTATTTAAGGCTATTTACAATGTAATTACAAATTTAAAATTGAAGGTTCTGTTTTGAATGTACCTGATAGTGGGCGCCCTAGGACAGCGAGGAAAATGAACTGTCTGGCTGTCACTAGTCCAAGGACCCAGAAGTGTTTAGCGGTAGAATTTCCAGTGATGCCACATCGGTCAGTCCAATGGATACTGTATCGACAGAAGTTCAAAGTGTACATTCCACGTCTGGCACATGGTTTGTTGGAAAATGATACAGACAATTTGTGAGATTATGCTCGATCAGTACCGACATGGCCCAAATTTCTTTCAAAACATTGTGTGGTAGAATGAGGTCTTTAAGTTATGGGCACATGTAAACTGACATAACTGTACTGTACACAGAAAACCGTCATATTGTTTTGGAGCAAGCGCTAAATCAACCCGGGGTAAATATGTAGGTTGCAGTACGTGGCGTAATTGGACCGCACTATATTGAGGAAGTGTCGAATGGTAACAAGTGTTTGGCTCTACTTCGAGAGATTACACCAGGAATCATGAGACATTTGGACAACTTTGATAAACCCTACTTCCAGCAAGATGGAGCTGCTGCGCATTATGCTACAGTTGTTCGGACATTCCCTATTAACGTTTTCAATAGAAGAGTGTTTGGACATCGTGCAGCAATTGAATTCCCACTACTGTTCCCTGGTCTTACCCCAATGGATTTCTTCCTTTGGGGCATGGCTAATGACGAAGTGTATGGAAGGAAACCGAAAACTGTTGAACAGCTAATTGTTTACATTGAGGAAGCCTTTCACAATGTGGATAAAAACGTTCAGCTATGTTCCGTGTGTGTCAAAGTGTTCCAAGCAAACTCAAATGGTGCATCAATGCAAAGGGGAAACAGTTTGAACAAAAAAGAAGTGCATCATTCCTTTATTATTAGATGACATAATAATTTTATGATATTATTAACAGTGATATACCTCAATTCTGTTTCAACTAATGAAAATAAGGATATAAATATTAAATATTAGGTTAACTGAAATTCAGTAAGTGTGTAGTTGCTTTTGCTTCAACCTATATATATATATATATATATATATATATATATATATATATATATATATATACGGGAAATTAAAAAAAATAAAAGTAAACTTAAAACATATAAATACAATTATATGCTATGTCCTCTCCAACCAGAGCTTTTTCCTTACCCGCCATATCTCCCTAATAAACTTACATAGCCCTTGCCAATTATTCTTATCCAAAACAAATTTAGACAAGCCGCCTGCTCCTTCTAGACCTCACAATTTTTTCTGAGAGAATCTGCGACCTCCAGCACTCTGTAGCTTCACATTCTGCAAGAATATATATACCCAATTTTCCTTCGTACCACATATAGGACACATTAGGTTTAGATAACATAGCTTATAGCCTAGGAAATAGTCCTACAAAATCCTTTCAGCGCCTTTCATGACTAATTACTGTTTCTTATGCTGGTATCAATGATTACATACAGAGTTTTGCGAAATAAGAATCGGAGTATCAAAAAGCATTTCATACAGTACAAATGTGATAGGGATACGAAAGTTGTTTTATTCCATAATACAGCTCTAAAAGTATTTTTACATGTATGAGTCCTTTGTCACTGCAGATATAAACAGATGATCCTTTTCTTCTCACACACGCCTGAGCATTTCATCCGCGAGGTTTTGAAAGGTAGTTCTGAGTTACATCTTCATATTTAGAACAGAAACAAGTAAGGGGAAGTAAAATTTGATCCTTCAATTAAATTCACAGAAAAAAACGGACAAGACAGGAGTATCTGATCACAGCAGGTCCTCCGCCCAATCCACTGCTGGTTTAATCATTCTTTGACCTCCCGATGTGGAAAGAAGGTGGAGCGCCGTTTTGTTGCGATAAGAAAGCATCTCTATTCTCATATACAGTGGTAGAAGCAATTCGGTGATCAATTCTAGATAAATTACACCTGTTACTGTCCTTTTCCTTGCGTTGGAAACAATACGGAACACATTAACTTTCGGAAAGTCTTGCTTACGAACCTCATAATAACTGAGCTTTTCTGTCCCGCATAAACAAGCATTATGTTTATTGACTTTTCCACTTAAGTGAAATGTTGATTCAGAAAATCACTTAAACCATCACTTAAACCATCGTCTTCTAACTGCTAGTACGGTACGATGCAAAATCCCCCGTCCTGTCAGTGCTGATGCAATTCATAGGTGTCTTCGCAACACCAGCCAAAGGCAACTCCTAAGGCTGCCTGCATTGGGAAACTTCTCTAACCTGGTTCACTGTTTCCTCCGACAAAAAGGGATGCCCAATATTTTTCCTTTAGACAAGAATCCCATTTCTACAAACCGCATATACCATCTGCTAATGAGGTTTTCAGAAAAAGGATTTTTGTTCCAAATTCCTTGCGGAATAGTCGCTGAACTATGGTAACGATTGGAAATAATTAATGATATTTAAGAGTATTTATCTTTTGAGAGTTTCTCTGCCCATCTGTGCAACGATAATAGTTGTTTGTTCAATTTATCATCCAATAAGAAATACATAAAACCCGGACAATTCTTTTGAAAAGTCATATTATTAAGTTATTTTATTTCATAAATTTACGATTAATTTATTTGTAACTAACATTATTGTTTAAAAATTAGCTTTTTTTTAAACTCCCGACATTTTTTCCTGGGAAGGAAAAAATTCACCGAACTGTTAGAATCTTCTTTTGATTACAGATAGTCAGCAAAAAATTGAAAAAGTCATTTTATTTAAGGAGAAAATCAATTATAAAATCATTAAAATGACAATATACACAAAAAGTATTTAAAATTCTGCCGCATTACTATATAGTTAATTTTTGAAACGTGGGTGTTTACAAATAAGGGCTAGATAATCTCACAAAACCTTTCTCAAAAATGTACTACAGAAAATATTAACTAGCTCGAAATTTGAACTTTCTTTCCGATCCCCAATGAGGTAAGAGGTTGACCGCGCAGTTTACATAATGAAGTTACTTACTGGTCGAGAAAAAATTTTAAAATTCGGCATTTATTTCGTTCTTAAAAATACAGTGCCTTCAAAATCTGACCTCTTTGGTCTACGTCCCGAGGAAGAACGGGAATGCCTGTTTGAGCGAAGTACGTGGGGATTTGGTTTCCATGACCGCTATGGTAGCCCTGAAGGTCAAACAGGAATTCCGAAAAAACTGGCAGAAGAGGCAACGGTCTGGTCCTCCGGGTTGGGGGTTCGGCGGTGGGCTAGCTCCCCGTCCCAGGAAAAAATCTTTCTGCTACGTTCCCCAAAGAGAAAAATAAAACTGGAGGATTAACAGACAGCGACTTTGGCTAATGCTTTGAAATGCATAAAGAAGGAAATGTACCAATTATATATTAAATCACTCTGTGTAACAACTGGTGGTACATACTTCTGCAAAGGCGAGGTTTCCTCTGTGACAAACTCGGAAGAACAGTGCCGCAAAATTTATTCGGATTAGTTTTTCTATTATTTATTGCTTTCCATACAGTCAAGCTCAGGATTACCAGGCAGTGTGTCTACCACGATACAGTTAGTTATATTTAGTAGTTTCATCCGGAAAGCCAACTCCGGTAGCAATCAATTACCAGATTACATGTGTTCAATCATTTATATTACAAAACACACACACCCCCGCGGACAGGCACAACTGGGAGGTCATTATAGTTCATCACAACAGACCGAAAATAACATACAACATTTGAAATCTTGATCTTTCTAAATGTATATATAATATAAATTAAAATAATATAACACTATTAACAATGTAACTAAAGTAACATTAACTAAAAAAGCAGAAAAGTATAAAACACTAAGAAAAATTCACAGATTGGTAATCGCTATATTTCGAACTGCTTGAGTTCTTCTATGGCAAGAAGACAAGTGACGGTGATAAAAGTAAATATTGAGTATCGAAGGTAACGTTATGCATGGAAACAGATGAAACAAGCAACAAGAGTTTGTGAGAGGAAGGAAAACAATAATATGTAAGATTTAAACCCGGTGTTATACGCGCTTTATGTAAAAATATAGCTGCCATTTCTCTATCTCTGAGTAAACTTTCAGAGCATTGTGTAGGTAAAGCATCAATAAGTGTTAGATTAAAAGCAATCATCAAAATCCTTACAGTGAGATAGGACATGCTGGGCAGCCAGCAAGGGAACTTGGTTTTAACAGAACGTCTATGATTGTTCAAACGTAGCGAAACAACAGTAGAAGTTAAACCCAATATAAAATGCTTTGCAAAGCTTACAAGATAACATATATACGATGTTCTTGGAAGAACAAGTAGCAAATGAAGAAATGTTAAATTCTCTGGATAAATTGGAGCTGCGGAATGAATGGGATGGCATAATCAGCGCACAAGTTTTACAATTAGGGCATTGACAAGGATATGAGCCTGCAACGGGACGAGGTAAATTCGGAGGGGATAGATTTCGGCGAAATAAACTTTTAAGGTTAGGGGGTGTTCTGAAAGTAAGGCGGGGTACATATTTAGAAAAATCACTTTAAGATGAATGCGTTAATAAAGTATTGCAATATTCTTTCAAAATAGGATTGGTGCTTTCAGTTCCATACACGTAAGTAGTAACAAGGTTAATGAAATTATAATTTTTAGGTTTGCAGTGCAAGTTTTGTGCTGTGGAACGATAAGGGATTTTAAAAGAGAGGGAGGTTATTTTTGGTCTTGGAACTTTTGAGCTAGGTTTTTAATAGTCAAGAGATGAAAAGTTGTTACAAAGAGGATGGCCACGGATTGAAAGAGAAAAAGGAATAGATATTTGGGTATGCAAGGAATGACAGCTATCAAAATGAAGCTACTGTTCTAAACCGGTACGCTTAATGTGCACAGACGTAAGAAATGAGTCATTGCATAAAGAGATATCAATATCAAGGAACGTAGCAGCATTGGGAGAGACAGAAGAAGTGAACTTAACTGCAAACTTGGAGTTAAGATTAGTAAGGAACTGATCGAGATATTCTGAGCCATGAGTCCAAAGCACGAATATATCACCAACATATCTCAGTCATAATAATGGTGCCAAAGGTTCTGACTTAAGAAATTCCTCCTCTAAGCGAGCCATGAAAATATTGGCATAAGACGGTGCTATTCTGGTGCCCACCGTAGTGCCTTTAATTTGTAGATAGTGTTTATTATCAAAACTAAACGCAATGCGAGTGAGGACCAGATAAGCAAGATGACAAATGAAATCTGTGGATGGGGTATGAGGAGGTGCTCGAGGGTCCAAGAAATGTCTAACAGAAGCTAATCTTTCATGATGGGGAATGTTAGTATAAAGTGACGTCACATCGATAGTGGCCAGAAGTATATTAAAATGTGCTAAAGGGTCAACTTTCCTAAGCAAACTCAAAAAATGGAAGGAATATTTTATATAGGATGGCCTAGACGTAACAAATGGCTATAACCAACAATCTACTAGAGGGGAAATAGATTCAGTGGGGGAATCGAAGCTGGCTACTATTGGGCGGCCTGGACAGTTCTTTTTATGAATTTTGGGGAGAAAATATGTGGTGGGAGTACGAGGGACATGAGGAATAAGTAGAGTGATATCTTGATATCTTGACGAGGATTGAGGAAAACCAGGAAAGAATCTTAATCAGGGAGGACGTTCCTGGCGGAATTCGAACCCCACGAGTCCGCGCCTTAATGACCTCGGCCACCCATGGCTGTAGACATGAGAGTGTGGAAATTAATGGACAATCTAATTCATGTTAAATATACCTCCAAAATGTCCCTAATGTTTTCATTGAATGTGTTATTACTAAAAATGATGAAGTTATTAATATAAGTAATGCAAGTGATAAATAAAATTAAGTAAACACAATATAAAAAAATTAAATTAATGTTGCTCCATGACTTTTCCTTACAACTGTTATAATATACAACACCAGTTTGTTTACACGATCATCACAAATACGACATTTACGCATCTGTCTAAAGGAATGAATTTAGGTCCTTGGTTGATATTCTGCGTAGATAACGGTCTCGATCCATTCTGTTATCGTAATATTTCCATTTTTGTTTATAACTATTTCTTTTTCTTTGAAATGAAAACATTTTAGGACCTTGTCTAAATACTTCATTAGGAGTTTAACCTCTTAGTTGTCATATTTCAACGGATATCAAATATCATTTCAGATGCCTTTATTTTCACATTATCTAAGATGCACAGTAGAGCAGAAACTGCTATTATTTCATAAAATGTCATTTTTATAACTTTAATATATTTCTTACTAAACATTGTTTATGGTTTCACATATTTTATTAAAATTTACTATGTTATCACTTAAATCAAAACTTGCTAGGAAGGAGATGTTGCCCCAAATAATTGAAACAGTTGATCTCTTTTATGATTCATATATTTATTTACTATTTTATGCGTTATATTTAATTTTTATTTAAGCTATTTTAGAAAAACTCTACAAAACGGACTTAAGATGTTCGGTTGAAGTTTACGGCTAGAAAACGGCACATTCTGTGCTTCAGAACAAGAAACTCAACAAGTCTACAAGCAGCCCCTCATACTTATGTGGCGATATGATAAAAATTTAAGGAAATTAAACTCTATAAAGAAAAGTGTCTCACAGTTTGAAGTCGTCACTACTTCTCATTACAAAACGTTCAAATTACACCATGTGAATGAATGTTTATATTGATAGCGTTAAAACCAAAACAGTTATTTAACAAGAGGTCCTCTTCCAATATTTTCACGTTTTTTACGCAATGTAGCTTGTAATCAGTGACTGTGGTAACTTCGAGAGGGATTAAGTTTTTCAAGCGCACGTGTAATCCAGTGACAGCTAATTAAACGCTGAACAAAAAACCACGAGTCCCGTGAATGGGAGAGAGCCACATTGCGTGACGAGAACATATATGGATTTTTGTGTTCACCGTGTAATTTTGGACATGTTGGTCATTGATGGATGTTGCATCCATTTTAATCTGAAAACCCTACCTCATACCATTTAACCCTGCAACATACCGGTCGTCATTATCACGCAACCCGGATGTGTACGCAAAAATGGAGAATGAGAGAGCCCCACCTCCATCATTTGTAATTAAAAGTGTAAGCGGAGAGGCAGATGAACATTTCACTTCAAAACACAAGCTATTTCTGAAAATAATTATGAGTATTATTCAGCTTCTCTCAACAAGTTTTAGGAAATGTTTACACAAACGGAAAATGTGTTTTAATGGCTAATTTTACAATTGCTATCCCGACATAAAACAATCGGAAGTAATATCTTTCTGTAGAGTTTATCTAACATGAGCGCGTATGAACATCGGTTTCTAGTGGGAGAGATATTGACAGTCAGAACATTCCGGCAATACAAAACTAATATGCTGAGTTTAGAACCAGAGTGTCTTATGTTGGTATCTATTCACTTATGCAGCATTGCATTACCCTCAGCTCCTCATTAGAATCATATAATTATTTATGAATTGTCGGTCCTGATGGTGTAGTGGTTACCATACTTGCCTCCTAAACCCAAAATGCGGGTTCGAACCAGGCCAGGATCGATGGATTTTTTCGGGCGTAAAAATCGTAAGTATGGCTTCCTTCGGAAGGGAAGTAAAGCCGTCGGTCCCGTGTCGTACATTTACGGCACGAAAAAGAACCTCAAGCCTGAAAGAGAGGCCTCTGAGCAAAATTTGTCGGCCGTTTCACGCCCTGGGTTGAATGGGACGCTGATGACCTAAGCTGTTAAAGAGCGTCCGTAAATAAATCAATCAAAAAATTTTATGAATTGTTTTATTTTCTTCATATTCTTCCGTAAATGTGTTAAGATATTATTGTTATGCTCTTTGTTTTTAATTGAAATACATATTTATTTAAAAAGAAACAAAATACATTAAGTAAAGTTAGATTGTGACAAATTTGCTCATTAATTAAATAGGGGAATCAGACCTGGCGACCCAATCTCCCCTAAACTCTTCACCTGCGTTCTGGAAGAAGTTTTCAGACAAGTACAATGGGACAGCAAATGTGGCGTCAGCATAACCAAATGATGTGGTGTGAACACCCGAAGCTTACAACAGATACTTCTAGAAATGAACAAGTACAGCAATCCCATCTGCTTCATGATAAATCACACTAAATACACCAATACACCATAAAAGACAACAGAAATAAACGGTGAAGAGATTCAGTATGTGAATGAATACATATATCTAGACCAGCGGTCTCATTTGACCATAAAATGGGTAAAGAGATTAAAAGGAGAGTAGCTCAAGCTGGGAAAGCCTTCTGGTCTCTAAAGTTCATATTGAAAAACACATCTCTAAACAAGAAACTGAGACTTGAGGCACTCAATTCGTGTGTCTTCCCGGTGCTGATACGTCATACCTGGTCTCTTACCGACAGACATAGCAATATGTCAAAGGAAAATGTAGAGCAAGATCCTAGGTATAACACTGAGAGACAAGGTCTCCAACTCTACACTGCAGGAATTGCAGAATCAGAAAGCATCATGGACAGAGCTGCAGTGGCAATATCAAAATGAGAGCGGGCATGTGGCGAGGCAACAGGAGGACAGATACCACCATGTGGGACCCCCATGCAGGACAGAGGACTCCAGGACAACCGAGAAGAAGATATTGAGTAATATTCCAAGAACATCTCAGAGTTAATGGATCAAGCATCCCCCGCAATAGAAATGACTGGAGTGAGAAGTGGCAAGGACTCAAAAAATACAAGAAATTATGATACAGAATAGTTTTTTCAGTGGAATCCTTAATTCACGTGGAATAGCTCACCGTGAGTCACAAAATAAGATTTTCCCTCTAGTAGGAAGCCCTATCCCTTTACGGGACATAATGACATCTTTCATTTCATTGTTTCACTCATTATTTTAAAATATTCCATATAATGCAGTCAAAATACTCATCAGGTGAAACAGCACATTAATAAATATAAATTTCAGCGTTTGGAAAATCCAGCGGTCTAATCGACAGCATTGTTTCCATTAGTACATTGTTGGTTTACCATGTGCTTTAATCACTGCCTAACATCATCTGGGTATTGAAAAAATAAAAGGGTTATATATTTCTGAGTAAGCCGATGGCACCATGCACAAAATTGTCTCCTGGAGTTCTCTTTTATCGACTGGTTTGTTTCTTGCAATGGCATTCTCCATAACCTTCCCCAGAGCTCTCAATCGGATTCAGGTCTGGGCTATTTCCAGGCCACTAACCTTCACTGTGTTTTTTTTTTTTTTCCTAAGTGATACTTTCATCTGAATGAATAATAATAACATCAACACTACCTATATTCCAATTTAATACAAATATTAATCAAAATAATTGCTTAATAGCCCTGTGAAAGGGGGCAGAGCTATCTTGAAAAGCGCAGCTTGAAGGATCATCATAGTGATCTCGTTCTGTGGGCATCAATTTGTTTTCAAGGATGCCTAAGCATTAACAGTGCCACATCTGACCTTGTGGATGCTTTACTGTTTGTGTTATGCATGAAGGCAACAATTCTTGGTCACTTCTGCGACGTAGTTTCTCATTGGAATCATGCAGGTTAAATTTAGACCTAGAAATGCCCTGTTCTACATCTCTACTGACCATGCTGCATGCTCTTTTGTCCACGTAGTCGCTTTTGTCTCATTGTTTTAGTCAGCAGGTTTCTTTGTGGGTCGACGGGCAGGAAGTTCTGTTTCAAGGAGCTGATAGTTCCACTGGCCACTGAGATGTCACACCTGTTCTTCCTTTACTGCTACAGTTTTCATCATGATAGCCAATATCACAGAGAAAGAATATTTTTGGTATCTTTCCAATTTTGGTGTAGATGCCCTTTTCCTCCCTCTTCCTTTCACCTGGGCAATATTTCTTCTCCCTGCATTTCTTCAGAAGGCCTGAAATGGTGGACTGATGAAAACCTATTCTATTGGCTATGGTCTAGTGCTTAGACCATGAGAAGAATAAGCAAGAATAGCACTTTTTTCCTCGGCGTTAATTTCACTCTTATCCACATTGTCACCACAATGCCTCAACTGGAAATGAATCTATGTTGTATTTCTGCATTGCAAACTGAGAAAATGACAACAAATAATGTTGTATTGTTAATAAAACGCACATGGGAAGTCTATCAATGGAGAAAAGAATACACAAGTAACAAAGGATTAACTATAAATACCTAATCTTTATATTAATAATTGTCAAAGTCTTAATTACAAATGTGAAAGGAAGTGATGCAACAAAGTTTCCCTCCACTGTGCATACTCGCATTCCTACTAAGGCAATGCCTTCAAATATTTTATAAATATATTCGCAATAGATCCTCCAGTAGCAGATACAATAGCCATACATATACGCTTCTAATATACAAATCCTAAACGAGGTTTCTTTAGTTAAAGTAAATATTTAATTATTGCATCGTTCGGGATTTAATGCAGGATATGGGACTGTAACTTTACTTTAATTAAAACCCAGTAAATTATAACTTAACGTTATTAAACAAAATAACCATCATTGGAATCTAAACATTTTCGGCATTTAGAGCAGAATCGTGGCTTCTAGCAACGATGAAACTTCAGAACATAATTTTAGTTCTTTGTTACTAAAGATTCTATGCTTCTTGAAACTATCCACGTGATTGAATATGTAAAAGGTCGGGTAAAATCAAAGTTTCGCAGCCCTGTTCATTCAGCTTCTACAGTATTATTTGCGAGTTGTATGGCCGAACGTTATCTTGAAGAAGAATAGACTCTTTTCTATTGACGAGTATTGGTAGTGTTTCTTACAGTTTCAGATACATTTTATCAATTTCTTGACAATTGTAGTGCCACAGATTACAATACTGTCACCGTAATCTTTGTGAAGTTTCGCTGCTTCATCGATTTTCAGTCATTGTTGTTGAAAATCCACTTATCATCTGGAGTCACAATAAGATTCAAAATGGGATAATTTTGGTTGCACAAAATTAATGAAGAATAGACTCCAATTCTAGTTGAAGCACGTTTAATTTATGTGAGATTTGTTTATTCATCTTTTTAACATTTTCTGTTTTCTTCAAGAGAAATCCTTTCTTGTAGTTTTGTGTATTAAATTTATAACTTGTGTATGCCATTATGCATACAATATACCTATTATTATTATTATTATTATTATTATTATTATTATTATCTTTGACCATTCTTTAACTTATTTTCTCGAAAAAAACACAATATCGTGTAATAAAGTGGCATTTAAATGATATATAATAAACATATATAACCTTTAAGGATTTACGTAAATTGGTTGTGCCGTTTATTCGCACATCAGTTCTCCAAGGTCAATATTTTAAGTTGTGCTTCCCCTTACCTCTAACTTCTTTGGCTATTCGTGATATACACTTAAATGTTCGTTTATTGATTCAGGCCCCTTGCTTAATAATGCAATTTAGGGCGCAAGACTGTGCTATGGTTTAGTTGCGCAACTTTGCTTCCAGCTGTTCAGTGAAGATGCAACATAGAAGCTCTAGAGGTTGGGTATTCTTCGGCTTTCTTAATTGGAAAACTTTGTATGGAGTTTCTTCACTGTTTATACCCAGTGACCCAGGTATTTGTGTACTAACGAAGGTTATTCTAGTTGTAAAATTTTAATAGTAAGTGGTTTAACTGCACTTTAAATATAAATGTTGTAATTATTCGCCAAGTTGCTTAAGGTGCATATTGTACTGCAATGTCAAGGAATTCCCTATAGTAGCGAAGATGGAAAGTGCTCTTGTTTCTGGTAAAGCTTTAATGTCTGTTTCTCGTTTGTTCCCCAAGAGTTGTTATAATGTGCTTGTTAAACCGGCCAATTCTCGCACTTTGTTATATGATCCTAAGTTTTAAACAGTTATTTTTGAGAATATTAATCACAATTTTGAATTAATTAGATCTACATTGTATATGAAAATTATACTACATTTTTAACTTTTATTATTTTCAAAATAATTTTGCTTATGTTATGCACATGATGAATATTTTAAATAATATTACCACTCTGACTACTGAGCCAATAGCCGCGGTGAAATGGGCGACAAAACCATGAAAGAATGTGTACAATAAAACAATGTGATAGGAGAACAATTTTATTTCAAATTTAACCCCTCATGTAGTTTAAAAGATAAAACCAAACCATGCTATAAAGCAAAGTTTTTTTTTTTTTTTTTTTTTTTCTGTATTATGGAAAGCTCGTACCTTTCTTCCAGCGATCTTCAATTAAAATTTCATAAACGTATTTCCAAGCCTCTTGATATTTTACAGAGTTACTCTCCTATTGTGTATATAATAAAGAAAATTAGCCTATTTTATACGAATTTAAAGACTCAGAATTGCTTTGTGTAATTTCTAGATACCTTTTGCATTCGCTACTGTTCTCGGCTAATTAAATTATAATCGTTTGGCATCTCGTCTACATCACAATCAAATTGTCAGAAAATTAGCAGCGATATTTACTTTAAGACAGGCTACGAATGCTTGGATGCTGTCACGACAAAATTAAGGAGTGTAATAGAATCCCCAGAAAGGGTTTTATCTTATATTGTTCCCTTCTCACAAAAGATGGGAATTTTCGTCATGAGAGCAACTTTTGCCTCAGAAGCTGTTCCATGCAGGAAATTGATCTCGAGGGAGTTTACGATAACAGCACTAAAGTGAAACGAACAGTACACTGAAAACGCTACCAAAGTCATTAAAATTAACTTATACATTGCACGCCTGTGTTTTTGTTGCTTGATTCGGTAAACATTTTTAAATTTGTACTTGTGATTTGTATCAATAAGAAACATGTTAATGTTCATTTCATGTTCCTGATTTCTTGAGATGTACAGCAAACATGAAACACCAGTTTTATTGCTTCTTGCCAGGGGACTGAAACTTATGTATGCCCAGTGTTATTCAATTTCTCTAACTACAAGAGGAATATTCAATTTAGTAAATATAAATTCTGAAGGAATACTTTTATTTTTCCCGACAAACACATTGCTACTGTTATTTCAGTTTTTTCTCAAAAAAAGGTAAATGAAGTTGGTAAATAGACGAGAAATACAGAACAGAATAAATTAATAATAAAGTAAAAATTATTTACACGCTTACCTGCGTTCATCGCATTTTCTAACTAAACGGTTCAATTTTAATCTAAATAAAATCTACCCCTCAATGTTGTATAATGACACAGATATTGTTTAACTAATTAATAATTGTGATTTGAATGCCTAATAACGTATTAAGTAAACATAGGGTCAAGAAAATCATCTCTTTTTAAGGTATGGACCTTTTTTAATTAGCTGCAAATCTACGACATGGGACCCATGATTTATTATCCCTTATGTATAACTTACGCTCTTTATTTTTAGGTCCTGAAATATCCATGGCTTGAACCTGCGAGCCTAAGGTCCAGAGGAGGGCGTTCTACACAATATCCACCGAGGCTACATTATAATATCTATTAATCAATGTAAAATAATCTGATGATTATTGAAATACCATATTTTACGTAGCTCTAATTTACTTTCGCATAATTATTGGAAATATTGCAAATTTGTATGTGTATAAAGTATATTTAAGAAATGCAATTATAGACAACTTCACGTTCAAGTAACATATCAGTTCCCTGCCAGATTACCACCCGTTACCTGGCCCTATGTAGGCAAGTAAGCGTAAGTAAATTTTCCTTGGTAATCGAAACCTCTCGCGCTCATTACAGAGTCGATATTTTCCATAAATATAATTTCAGTTGTCTTTAACACTCGCTTCCATTAAAAACAACTGTTACAACAGTATGGCTTCTCTAGTGAATACTCCAGCACTTGAAATGGATATATTGGAATTTAAAAGGGAGGGAAAATGAACGTCAATAATCAACAGAAGACATCTTTTAATGTAAAATTCGGGGGTCTGCTCAATACGTTTGGAGCTGCCAATATGAATCTTAATTTGGACATTTATTTTTAATTATACTATAGATGTGGATATCAAGCGTTAAATAAAGATGTATAAAGACTTTTAAAGAGATTTATTACTCTTAGCTATTTTTTTAATTGTAAATCGTATGCATTATTTATAAGAATAAGGGAGATGACACATTAAATAGTTCACTTCTTTGTTATGACTTAACATCGTCGCATTTCCAGCATACATGTGAAGAGAAGTTGCCGAACTATCAGGGATAGCATTTAAACTCTTGGTAATATGGTATTAGCAAATCCGGTTATTGCAAACTAAGGCACGTGCCTGCCCTCCTACGTCACTAACACTCGCAGTTCTGAACCACGAACGTTCCATGTAATCACGTAGCGCGTGATAGTCGAGTGCTGCATAGCCAAGCATGACAAGTCATTTACGTATTAATTAAGTTTTGTTAGGAAATTGTAGAACTACATCTTTAACAAAAGTTACGGTTATAACGCAATGCGATCAGCAGAATTCACAAGATCAGAAGGAAAAGAACATAAAATTTCAGCATCGAAATTAAATGTCAGACTAGCTGCAAATAAAATAGAACTTGATGATATGGATAGGTCTGTTATTAGAAGGCAGTTCCAAAATTATTGCAGAATAAAGTAAAAAAAAAACTCCTTAGAAAAACTACTTTTCTTTTGCAACAGTAAATCAACTTCAAAGGTTCAAATGGTATTTTGAGAAAAAAATTAAAACGTTATGATTTATATTTTTAAAAAAGTATATAAAAATAACACATTGTAATCGATTGAGATAGTATCCTGTCTTAATAAACAGCTTATGTTCCACTTATTAGAGTAACAAGAAAAATGATTCTCGATTAAAGCTGTGATAATTATTTTTTTCAGCGATATTTTATTTTAGTAACTGCTTTTTAATGATGTTTTACAAACACCAAGAATAATTTTAAAATAATTATCACGAGAAGGTCTGAGAAAATATCATCACTACGTTTGTGGATTTGTCTGGAAATCTCAGACCCTCGAGTGATATGATTATTTCACGAATAAAATAAGATTTTAAATATAATTCCTCTAAGCTTAGCTTACAAAATTGTAATAAATGTATATTTGTACTTAACCTTTTCAAGCAATCTCGCGACAGAAGAATGCAGATTGTCAATAATGCCAATAGAAGAAACAAAAATATGAATTTAGGGCTATTTCATGAATAAAATAAGAATAAAAGTTATATATATATATATATATATATATATATATATATATATATAAAACATTCGCGCACAGAATACTAACACTTGTATAAAATGTGAATATCTATCTATTCAGAAACCGCCAGACTGTTACAATTGCTACCGTTAGATGTTCTAATACCAACTGAGGAAAAAAAAAGATAGCATACAGTGTTTCTGTTTTTCTTTGTATTCTGTGGTTTGGAATTCCTAATGATAAGATCAATTTGCACATTTCACGCATCACAAAAACCCTTTGAAGAACCCTCCATTTTGCGTTATGATTGTGGCTTGTCCATGCTTTTGTTGCTATCAATAGCTCCCCATCGCCTCTAGCAAAAGTGATCAGTGATGCGTGTTCAGGAATTATATAGTGGAGGTATACTTGTAGAGTACACTACACTGACCACAAGACAAATGCACATAGCTTGATAAAACGGATTTGATATTTTTTTCGATAATTTCACTCCGTAATCCAGCTGTGGTTGGTCAAAATTCAAAATGTTATTTCGTTTCATTGATTTTAAGAAGGCGTCACAAGAGTTTTTTTTTTTTTTTTCAATAGTGTTTAACGCCCATTTTTACTACTAAGGCACCACAGGCGGTGACACTGATGATACATGAAATGGTATGATATATTGGGAAAGGATTTTTTAAGGAAGGAAACGTTGCAGGCCTAAGTTTAGGGTACCTATCTGGCATTTGCCATTTATGAGAATTGAGGAAAACCCGGAAAAACTTCAGTCAGGCAGGACGGTCCTGGCGGGATTCGAACACCAGACTTCTGATAATGTTATTTTTCATGCAAGGTATAAAGCCATCAATAAACTGAGGCAATATAAAATGGCTTCAACCCCATGTTTACATTATTGATATTAGCATAATTAATTATGTCTTATAAATCTTAGTATAATCAATTTGTACAGTTTATATGTGTATCTATTAATAATTAAGACCTTTTATGTTTTTCTGGAGTATTAGAGCAACTGGTTTACAAAGCTTTTAGACCTAAAGCAGATAATGTGTTTTGGAAACGGGACGAAAAGAAACAGATGCCCTATATTTCTTTTGTATTTGTAAGAGGTTTTGTATGCGAAAGAGTTTGGAAAACTGACTGGGTCCGGTCATTAGTTATTGTATGAAAGGACAGGAGGGTTAGTTTTTTTGTTAAAAGTCAGAACAGACCGGGCAATTATAACCTATTGACGCCACGGAACCTTGTGGGTGTCATAAATTGCAAAGACACACAGGGAAAAACAGACGCAATGAAGGATAGCTAAGCATTCGACCAGACAGCTTTTGGAGGAGAAAGAAGTAAACGGTTAAGTGAGGGGGAGATCTAAAAAGAGTGTACAATGAGAAGGACCGTGGAGTAGTGAAAGGTTCGCTCTCATTGAGCATTGATAGACTAGAATTCATCGGGCGAGTTGCAAGTAAACTCAACAATTTTCTAAAAATCTTAAACGCGGCCCTTGAAGGATAAACTTAATTAACTATAAATAAATGGTGTTATTGTAAGCTATACAATTTGTGTTCGTCCTGTGCATAATTCCTAGTCCTCTCCCATGGATTTGTGAGGGCCATAAAATTCCAGCAATCACTGACGCTAGCCTGGCATTGCAGTATTCGATAGGCGGCAGGAGAAGAGGAGATCAACAACAATCGATTAATTAATTTAAATCTACAAATTCCCTCCCCCACTTATCGAAGCCGAGAACCATACGACTGTAAAACACAAGACAGTACTGAAACGTCCAAGCTAAGACATTGGTAAACATCTATTGAACTATGCAACAGTTGGTTTGCTTGTGGAAACCTATGTCCCAAGAGTGTTGCGGTAGCTACGATAATTTAGCTATTATGTCCTCAGAGGTTCTGTAGTTCAAATCCAATAAACTTATGTGGCAATTCAATCATTATTATAGAAGTATAATAAATTTATTTACATTACAAAGGCATGCACTGATAATTTATATAAATTCAGCGGTTTTAAAATTAATTCTTACATAAATTTTAATTGTTAAAATTACCTGAAAAAATAATAAAACTAGTGGTAGATTGCACAAATGAACAATTCTGTAAAATTAATCTGTAAAATCATCATTGTTTGTTTAAAATATTTAAGATTTTTTCAGGGGAATCTATTTTAAACTTTGTGCAGTAACAAAAATTCGATATGTTCAAAAAAGTTCCACATCGCAATGAAATATTTCATTTGAGAATTTTTCTTTCATCATTTTTATTCAATTAAAATATAATTCTTTTGAATGAATTTTCGATAAAATGTCTATATATGTAGATATAAAATATACTTTGCATACACAATTTCTGTTTCTGTTTTATGGAAATGGGTGCTTGAGACGAATTACTTTTACAGAATCTCTGAGAATGAATGGTGAGGTTTCATGAGGTTACTGTGCCTTATGAATTAAACGTGTTTTCAATTAATTCAACAATTCAAAATAAATTGACGTATTTCTGTTTTCTACCAATATTGTCGTCATAATAAAGTAATTGTTGAATTTTTATTATTTTTTCTTTAATGCCTAAATAAGTGCAGAAATCAATTACTCAATCAGTCTGCATACAAATAGTCAGGATAGGAGTGTGTTATTTAAGATGTTTACCGCACAAGACACAGTTGTGTGCCTTATGACAAAAGGAACATAAATCAGTATTTCTGGTACATCATCCATTCAGACTAGAGCACAAGAAGAAATCATCACATGAAATAAATATTAGACCTGTAGTATACAGAAGTAAAGTAAAAAATAGCAGGGAGGCCTAGTACATCAAAAGAAACTGTAGAAAGAATCCAAAGGTACTGTGTTTGAAAACCTTGCCGCAGTCTACAGCTAAGTCTTCTAAAGTCAACTTTGCATGACGTCGTGCAGAAGAGATTGAAGTTATACGCCTATAAAATTCAACTCTTCAATGCAATAAAATCACAGGACAAGATGCGTAGCGTTGAATTCGCTGTTTGCATGCTACAAAGATTTGATAATGAACCAGTATTTCTATATAATATTCTCTTCTCGAATAAGGCCACATTTCCTGTGAGCGCTTGTGTAAAATAGCTTGGAAAACCCACGTCTAACAGACAAACACATTGTATATTCCCCAAAGGTCAACGTTTGATGCGGCCTAATGCACAATAAAACTACTATCTGTAACTAGCATCAGCTTCATTGCGTGCATGAGCATGCTACAGAATTTTCGTTATGTATTATCAAATGGAACGAATAAAAACGGAAGACACTGACTGATTTGCAGATCATCTTTCAACGAGGTGAAGCGCTGCCCCATTTCGCAAATCGTGTGCGAGATTTCCCTTGGCTCGCAAGAAGTCCTGACTAGGCTTCTTCTTGTGGGGTTATATGAAATATTAGGTTTACAGTGAAAGAATTGCGAATCTTGGCCACTTCGAGTACTTTCAATCCATTACGTACAACACGCATTTCAAGAAACCCTGCATCATTCCGTTAAACACAATAACCTATAATTATTGCAAAAAGAGAGCCTTAAACTGTGTGGTATAGCCTCAAATAGCCGCCTGTCGCTAGGAATCACGGTCTGAGTTCAGAGCTGCGAGGATAGATCTTGATTTTCAAGCCAATCACCGGATTTCAGAGGATTATGCTAGATGATGCAGATGATGTTAAGGATGAGGGTAGCGGAATGAACAGCCACAAATTCTACTTACGATCGCTTTCATCTAATGTGGGTTTCCTAGCTTGAATGGTTTGACTCCTGGGCCATGGCGCCTCCCTTTAGACATTGACCATTGGAGCGATTGTTTCGTATGCGACGATCGTGGTGCTAACTGTGGTATACGGGTTTGATAATTGTTGTTAAGAAAGTGGAAAATAAAATGTTTCCACTAAAATTATGGCAATAAAATCACTTACCTACTTAATTATTTCACATATTTTTAAAACACGGATACTGAAACTGCCTAATTATCGTTTTCCAAGTATTTGATTTTGCTGTAGTTTTCATTTCTAAACGGAGAAAATTAACAGGATAGGTTTAAGTTGGAACTCTTCTATTAAACACTGTTTTTTTTTTTTTTTTTTTTTTTAACTTTCCTTCTTATTTGAATTTTTGTAGCACTTAACAAAAATTCAATACGTCAGTATGTAAGAACCACAAATTCTCATTGTGCACTAGAAAAAGTATGCTGAAACAACTAAAGCCTGGACTTAAGTAGCTAATACTACCATGCGATCAGTTTTGTTTTCCCAGTGTTTTGCCTATGGGCGAGCGCGCTTATCGCTGGCCGGCTAACCTCTCGGTGATAGCAGGAGGGTAAAACAATAAAAACAAACCAACCGTGTAAGGATACACAATCCATTTTAAGAGGCTCACTACTTATCAAATTATCAAATGAGGTATTGAAATTACCCGCCTCCATAGCCCATACCTTTTTGGTATCTTTTTACGATATCATTCATTACTAGCTGTATTTTACTTTGATAAATCCGGACAATTTCCTGATGAATATTATCATTGAGTTCTTGTATAGTTTGTCTTATACACGGCATTTTTTAATTTACCCTAGAGATAAATATATTAAATTGGGGACCGAGTGGGCCACAAATCCCTACTAATAACTCTGTCTAATGGAAACACACTGTGTATTGCTCTCGTGGAATTATTCCCAGTGTGAGCAGTGGCAGAGTCCTGTTGGAAAAATACGATCACGCTCTCTGTCGGTTAATTCTCTGAAAAGGGGGTAGTATGGTATTCACGTAAGTAATAGAATCAATTGTATGGTAAAAAAATTGTCCTATGATTTTTGCACCTCTGAATTAACACATATGAATCGTACATAAAGACACACTGTGCAGTTTTTTTTTTTTGTTTTTTTTTTTTGATTGATTTATTTATGGACTCTCTTTAACAGCTCAGGTCATCGGCGTCCCATTCAACTCAGGGCGTGAAACGGCCTACAAATTTCGCTCAGAGGCCTCTTCTTTCAAGCTTTGGGTTCTTTTTCGTGCCGTAAATGTACGACATGGGACCCACGGCTTTACTTCCCTTCCGAAGGAACGCTGTGTCGTTGTAAACACAGGAGACATAATACACTTTATGTGTACTGTCGAATTGAAAAAGAAACAACACAACACACACCCGAGAACAGCTGCGCTACACTGCGACATTCAGCTAAGTCAACAAGTAAGCAAACAGAATTGCTACTCCCTCAACGACGCGACAAGTGAGTGGGGGGCTCGCTCAGAAGAAAAACCCGCGCGTTAGGGAAACCATCACTGATAACTCTGAACCTTTATCCCAAAGGAAGATTTTTGTTTTCGCTTATGGCCTTGTTCGCTCTAGAAATCAAAGTGAAGAACAAGTGTGTACAGAGCACTGAATTAGAGACGGTTTCAGAGCATTTGAAACGTCGAGGATATTTGGTTGATCCGTTCAGAACATGCATTGGACAAGTGCAGGGGCGGCTATTTCATGAATCTGATATTTGTTCACATACATCGGAATACTATTGTGCATTTTATATGACCAGGAGAGGATAATATTCAAACATTGGTAGGAATGAAGAATATTGCAGGTGGTCAACGATGGGACATTTGTGATCGCCTGCTTAGTTCCATAAAAAATGGTGTATTGCAAGGAGGTCTGACAAAAGAAAGTGCTGAGAAATTTGCCATAGAATCTCTCCAACATCAACACTACATGTACATATTACCACCGTTGTGAATGCCTTTGAAGATCTTCCTGAGGAGACATCGAATAATGTCATCCTGATCTTGCCGCACGTCACGATTGAATGTATGAACGTTAATGGGAAGAACTGCTACAAACTACCGCCTTTGAGGAAGAGTTTACATTGCAACCCCGGCATTTCTACCTCTGCATGTGCTGCTGTACGCCATATTGAATGAACAGTTGTGTGGGAATACCATCTGCTCATTATTTTTATCAGTACTCTCTGTAAATAAGTATATGTATTTATTTATTCATTGTCAATAAACACCTCTCTAAAGAAATGTGACTACTATTTTGAATAGTAATTTTAAATAAGTATTTATGAAAATTTAATTATGTTAGTATTTAATTAATTTTTAGTTATACAATTTCGTTTAGTGTCTATATTACATTTTAAAATCATCTTGTTCTGCAATTTTTTAACATTTTTCAAAGCCGATTTCAATTCATAAAAAACTTTCAAATAATTAATTAAACTTTCCACTGTGCAGTTTCTAATAAATGATTTGTAACTGGCAAGATTCTTGGTGAACATTTAACCGACATGCGTATATAACACAAGTGTCGTCAATATTTGTACGGCTCGAAATTATTAATTTTTAATAGTTGCTTGTCTTGAAAATTCCATCATTACTGCACCATTTCAATAATATTTATAAAGAATATTTGCAAAAAAGATTCAAAATAAATCTACATGTTCCCAGTTCTTCTTACCCTGCACCGAATTAATTCTGGCGTTTTACGTCCTAAAGGATACTTTTTTTTTTTTTTTTTTTTTTTTTTTTTTTCCCCAGAACACACTTCCAAGTTTGTTCATAGTAACCTTTCAATCGTGCCGTTGCAGTTATGACAAAATGTGAGAGCTTACATAAATATTATGTAACCAACTTATTAGACTTTAGTATTTATCATGCTTTAGAACCAAATGTACCATGTACTAAAATATTACAACACTGTTCGAGAGTCGATGAAGAGAGATTGCAACCGACGGCACAAAGACTAAGAGGAACAGTTTCATGTTACCTCCATTAGCAACTAAGCTAGAAGTTACCTCGATAAGACTTGACGTCAGTAAGCTTTCTATATCCCATTTTCCCTGTTCCCTTATCAGATGGGAGAAAACCTTGTACCATGTAACAGGAATTTACCAAACATTTATGAGAAGAAGAGGCAAGCTAGAGAGAGAGACAAGGAAAATTCCAAACTAAGTTTTCAACAACAATGCCTAAAGATTTCACCAATTCAAATATTTTTAGAAACATAAAGCTACAAGCTTGAATTTGTTACATCACGGCGTTACCAATAAACTTCTGTAGGGCCCAGATTTTAGGAAAAATGAACTATATTAATTATTTATTTTTTGTGTCACCAGGTTTATTTTAATGGTGTTTAACGCCCGTTTTACTACTACGTCACCACAGGCGGTGAACACTGGTGATATATGAAATGAAATGAAATGATATATTGGGAAAGGATTTGTTTAAGGAAGGAAACGTTCCAGGCCTAAGTTTAGGGTACCTACCCGACATTTGCCAGTTATGAGGATTGAGGAAAACTTGGGAAAAACCTCAGTCAGGGAAAAAGTCCTGATGGGATTCGAACCGAGACCTCCCGTTCACCGCCACAGGTGGCCGAGGTCGTTAAGTCATGGACTCGTGAGCGGGAGGTCTGCGGTTCGAATCCCGCCAGGACCGTCCTCCCTGACTGGGGTTTTTTCCAGGTTTTCCTCAGTCTTCATAACTGGCAAATGCCGGGGAGGTACCTAAACTTAGGCCTGGAACGCTTCCTTCCTTAAAAAAAAAAATCCTTTCCCAATTTACCATTTCACCTCATGTATCATCAGTGTCCACCGCCTGTGGTGCCTCAGTAGTAAAAACGGGCGTTAAACACTACTCAAAAAAAAAACCTCCCGTTCCCGAGTTCACGCCTTAACGATCTCGGCCAACCGTGGCGGTTTTCACCAGGTGGTAATATATCAGAGCTCTATTGAGTTTAAGTGACAGAGCTGATTTTCAAATTACATTATTTCTTATTTTAAGTGTTTATGCTTTATTTTACAATTTGAAGTAAGCTTGGTTTAGTCTTAAATCTCTTCAATCATTTTCTCTCTAAAAGATGCAGTCATTTGCGGTCCAGTGAAAGAAGATGCAACAACATTGTACTAAAATATCTAAATTAAAGTACAACTGAATAAAAAACTTCAGAGCTATGTTCATTAGGAATTTGATGTCAATTTGTTTTAACAGATGGAGCAGATTTAGTATGTATTTGTGAAAAGAAAATAAGGTCATGAGAAGAAATATTTTATAAACAACGAATAAAAATCTGCACTTCCCTCAAAGAGCGATGAAAAGATAAAAACGCCTATCACTGCACCTGAACATTGTTACAGTTTCCTAGAATTTATGTAAAGTATCAACTGATACTGAAACTCTATTTTAACATTAGAAACTTTATTTGAATTTTTTTGCTAAATATAAAGAAGAATCTGCTCCAAGTGAATCAACGCTACGAAAAACAAAGTATCTGACTTATTTGCTTCCTATTGGGAACATTCTTACCAGTATACTGTCGATCGCAAGATATTGATTTATAATAGGTGTAAGAGCATGCAATTTTGCCAGTTGGGCAGTTAAAAAATAAACGAATATTGCACGTCCAAAGCATGAACTTCGCAAGGTTATCTTACAAAATACCACCCTAAACAAAGAAGGCGTATTGAATTGCCAAGAAAAATATGAAGTGACAAATACCAATAAAATTCCATAGTCAAAATATTATAAACATGTACCCAAAAAAAAAAGCAATGAGAAATATCTCTTTAGCACCGTTTTGTAAGGTGGAAGGTTGAAGAGATTAAAACGTTGGGAATTGTAATTGAATCAAATTTAATCATTTAAATGCATAATTGTTTTCTGGAATATTTAACTAAGACAACATTAGAATAACCGGATATTATTGCTGATTTCTGGTGCAAATATTGAAAGAGATATCGTCAATGAACTCCTTCATGCATGGCTGTTAAGATCTTGTCACTAGCGGGGCATGAAGGGTGAACGGTGCTAATGGAACTGCAAATAGCGATATCAAACGCTTCAGTTGCAAACAGCAAACAAGTTATAGTTTCAGTGACAACAACAGCGGCACAAGGCACTTTCGTTGTATACACAGATGTGCATCATGCTTTTAAATGAACATTCCGGTAATTTTTTTTCGTGCAATAGAGCTTCCTCTCTATTCAGACATCGGTGCAATAAAATTATGCTGAAGAGTGTCCCTCACGCTAAGAAGTCGGTCCTGGTGGTGTAATGGCAACCATACTTGCCTTCCAAACCCAAGATCGCGGGTTCAAACCCGGCCAGAGTCGATGGATTTTTTCAGGCTTAAAAATCCTAAGTATGTCTTCCTTCGGAAGGGAAGTAAAGTCGTGGATCCCGTGTCGTACATTTACAGCACGAAAAAGAACCTCAAGCCTAAAGAGAGGCCTCTGAGAAAAAATTTGACGGCCGTTTCACGCTCTGAATAGAATGAAACGCCGATGACCTGAGATGTTAAAGAGCGTCCGTAAATAAATCATATCAATCAAAAAAAAAAATCACGCAAAGAATGATAGCATTAATACTATAAATACTGAAGAAAACTAGAAAAGAAATGTTAATGAAATATTTTTTAAAGTTCTGGCTCTGCCAATGTTTCTTTGTGGCTTTGAGCGGTGAGATAGTGATGACATTCTAAATAATGTTTAACTGCAGTTTTAGTTACCTTTTGTGGTGGACGTATGATAAGTTGAGAAGGGATTTTTTTTTAAGAAAGAGAATATTCCAGATTTACGTTTGACTTACCTCCTAGTCATTTTCCATTAATGAGGATTGAGGAAAACCTGGGAAAACTTCAGAGAGAACAGTCTTGGTAGGATTTGAATTGCACGCTTCTTTTTCATGGTTACGTGCCTTAACGATCTCAAACACCTGTATCAATTGTGATGAAGAAGATGATGACGATATTAAAATATATATATAATATTAATGAAAAATAAAAATAAAGAAACACTATTAACAATGTAACAAATTAACACTAATAATAAAAGTAGAAAAAGATAAAACACAGAGAAAGAGTCACACTTGAAATTGCTATATTTCGAACTACTGCGAGTTCTTCGATGGCAAGAACTGGGGACTCGCAGTAGTTCTTGCCATTGTGTGTGTTTATCTTTATCTACTTTTATTATTAGTGTTAATTTATATATATATATATATAGTATGAAGTTATGACATATATTGCCTATCTCCAAGAACAAATGTCAGCATAAGCATTGAGAAAAATTGCACAATCTTTCAGGCAGAAGTATATACTGTCCCGAATTGTACTTTAGAAGACTCGAGAAAGAAGGTTACATCCTCACAGAGTTAAAGTGCTTTAAAAGCACTCTCCTAAGATCAGATAAAATCTAAACTGGTATGGGAATGCCTAAATGCCCTGGCATCATAATAAAAGACTAGAATTGCAGTCAGTGCCGGGGCATCGGGGCATTTATGAAAATGAAAACGCGGATCATTTGCCCAAAAAGGGTACTGAAACACCCTTTGTTGGTCCTGAATCCTTAGTTAGAACCAGTACACATACTGCTAAAACCGTGGTAAAAAAAAATGGATTGGGGGAAAACACCAACTTATGTGACAAACCTATCCTGGACAAACACAAGCTAGGAAACTGTTTCTGGATCAAAGTAACACTCTCTTCTCATCTGTCCTAAAATTGGACAGAAGAGGAATAAGGAAAGTAGTTCTGAAAATTACTGAATATGGTCACTTCAGAAAACATCTACATAAGTGGAATTCTATAAAGATGACCGCATTTGTAGAATGTGTAAACAGGATGAGGAATCTGCCTCGCATATTTTGTTTGAGTGTCCATTCCTGGTAAGAAAGAGATTTACTCTTTCTATAACCAGGGAAGATCTGATGTTTCTTGTTTTGGTAAACTTTCATTAATAACTCAAAAACTAAGGATTTCCGGACATATGTTTATATGGATATTTTTTTCTTGTTTTGGCAAACTTTCATTAATAACTCAAAAACTAAGGATTTCCGAACATATGTTTATATGGATATTTTTTTCTTGTTTTGGCAAACTTTCATTAATAACTCAAAAACTAAGGATTTCCGGACATATGTTTATATGGATATTTTTTTCTTGTTTTGGTAAACTTTCATTAATAACTCAAAAACTAAGGATTTCCGAACATATGTTTATATGGATATTTTTTTCTTGTTTTGGCAAACTTTCATTAATAACTCAAAAACTAAGGATTTCCGGACATATGTTTATATGGATATTTTTTTTTTTCTTGTTTTGGTAAACTTTCATTACCTACTCAAAAACTAAGGATTTCCGGACATATGTTTATATGAACTTTTTGTTTGTTTTGGTGTGAGGAACCCGCCACAAAATTTTGTAAAAGTGTTTCCAAAACATGCTGTATATACCACTAATGATTTAAATGGACTGTTTTATTATTATTTTTCTTTCCGTATGCGTTTCATTGCTATGGTAATTGTTAAACAATTGTGGTTTAGAATGCTGATGGAAAAAAATTTCCTTCTGAATTCATATTGGCCTCCTTCAGTGCATTGCGAATAAAATAGACAGTATCTCAATGCAATGAGAAGATTTAGAAGGTTATCCGTCGATTGAGAAATAGACCCTACTGTGTAAAAACAATTTTGAAGAACATGTATAGTTGTCCATATAAAGCGATCCAGCAGACCGAAAATGAAGTCAATGCAGTTCTATTTTTACAATCAGTTCAGTAAATGAAAATTTTGCATATAATATTGTGACGAGCAAGGCAATTTGGTCATATTACATATTTATCATTATTTCCAATATAAGTAACGCTATAGAGAACAGGTGTGACTAAGCGGATATTGCATAAATTCGGTAAAGTATTTATGCACAGTAGTTTTGCAGCCTAGCCTCTGATTAAGCTCACACCTTCCTATGATGCTACTATTATTAACATCATGTAACATTCCCTCTAGTTAACCTACTTCCATTAGAAAATGCTGTAGAACCTTCGAGAAGCTTTTGTGACGTAAATTACTCAATTATTTTGGAACATTCGGGCAAGTGACCAGAAATTGAGAAGGTATAAAACATAAGGACGGCTCAGCGGAAGTTGACAGATATTTGGGCTGTTAGGGCGAACCCTCGCCGGTTGCAATCCGGACAGGAAGTTAGGTCATGAACACTGCTCTGCTTAGCTCGTCGCACTATCGGTCGGTAGTGCTAATAAAGTCGCAAAGCGCTTGGAGATGAGTTATTCGTCTGTATGGCGAGTTCTGAGAAGAAAACGTCAACTCTATCCCTAAAAAATAAAAATGCTCTTTCAACGCAAAGAAAAAGCGTTTGCGACTACTAATCCCGAGGTTCTGAGATCAAATCTCGGTCAAGCAGTCTGGGTAAGGATTTTTAGAAGTTTTTCTTTATTCTGAGAAGGTGAAAGAGAAGCTTTAAGGTGCTAAAGGCTCCGAGATCATTGCGCCATCATTAATTTATATCATTCATCCCTACAGACTTAATCTACAGCGGGATTCCCAATCTTTTTACGTTCGTGGCATCCTTGGAAATGAGATTAGAAATTGGAGGCACCCCTATTAATGTTGTTAAATTATGTTAAGTTATTTGTCTATCTAAGTGTTTTATCCTCTTTCTGCTTCTTTAGCTATTGTTATTTTATGCATTTTATGTAATGTGTTAAATTATGCTCAAATTAACATTCCATAACAAACTTAGAATACAGCTCTTTTTTAATAATAACTCACAATTTATGACCTGCCATTGGATAAACAATACTACACAAATGTTTTAACATACACCGACTGTGAATTATTAAATTAAACCAATACAATTTCAAAAGTAAAGTACTATAATGTAATTGTAAATCATTAAAACAAAGTTTGTCTTATTAATGTGAGATTTGTGACTGCTGTTGAGAACACAAATGTTTGATATCAGGCCTGCAGTTGAAAACGAAACCTTCATATCGTCCTCAAGGCTAAGCAGTCTATTTCTTGCTTTGGATTTAATTGTCTTTGTTGTAAGTTCGCGCGGTATGAGCGATTTCGTTGTTGTCGTGTTTTCAGGTAATAAAGCTTAGTTATTCTTTGTATTACTGTGCAATATAGTTCAAATGTGATCAATTGCTCTGTTTATAACTCTGATCTTTAACTTCATATAGGACATTACCATTTTCGCAACAAGAAATAGTTCCCGAAACTACATAAAATTAGACTGTTAAATTTATGAGACGTCTCTTATTAATCCGTGGGTTAGACACCAGAGATGAAACTTAATCCAAATACGATTCATCATCCTCTTCTTCATCATCACCAATACCAGTAATTTATATAATGTAGTTTAATAAATATGTTTTAATTAGTCCCTTCTATTTTTTGTTTATTCCAAAATATCTCGCGCCACCTGTGGTTGGTCTCACGGCACCCTAAGATGCCGCAGCACACCGTTTGGAAATCCCTGATCTACAGTATTTAGTGCACAGATTTCGCGAGAAGACCAAAGCGACAATAAATAAATAATTAAGAAAAGATAAGTAGATTCGTTAACAGAAATTCAGAATAACGTTGAATGGCTAACAAAACTGTATGGATAGATGAGAAGCGTTTCTAACGGAGACACTACTGAGGGTGGTTGGCGAAAAATAATTGGTACACATTTGTTACACACGAGGACTTTACTTCTATGTAGAAAGGGAAAACGGACAAATGACAACTTTAACGGTAAGAGACAGCGATATTTTCGAATGTTGCAATGCTTTGTTATATTGCATTACAGAATCACGATATCGATAACATTGTTTTTATGCAAGACAGCGCTCCACCTCATACACAATAATTAAGCAACATATTTGGTGTTCATGTAATTAGTAGGCATTTTGCAAACAGTAGGCTTCTAGGTCACCAGATATGATATGGCGGATGCTGGTTATGGGGCTACCTCAAAGAAAGTGTATCTTTTTGTTAAACCTGCTACTCCTCGGGTTCTGAAACAATCAATTTTGAATGTCGTTAAAAACATTTTTGGGGGCACACTTATTTATGACCTTTAAAGCAAAGAAGAAAAGCTATTTCTTATTGAATTACATGGAAGTACCTATTTTTAATTTTATTGTTTATTTTATAATATTCTAGTTTGTTTTTGTTTTATAAAAACAATTTGTGTTTTTATTTTTGCATAATCTATAAATTTCTAAAATTATGATCTGACTTTATATTATATTGTTATTCAGCTATTTGTAGCCCAGGAAAACTATGTAATTTCAATAATTTGGCTCTTTAACTTTTTCTTATATTAGACCAATATTTCCTTGCAGCTTTGATATTTTACTAACGCGTTCTTTAGTACAAATATTTCATTAGTATTTCGCTTTGTAAAGTAAAAAATAGTACCCGTCAGCTGTTCATTTTAATTGGATTAATCGGCTATCTCTTTATTTGCCTAATTGTTTTCTCTAGAAAAGGGGTTCTCAACCTTTTCCAATGGTATACCACTAAATTCAAGGCAGGGTATTAGATGAGCCAGTAAGCAAATTTTACGAGGGAAATGCGCAATTCTGTGGCTTCTGGCAGAGTGGAACTACTTTCAAGCTTACACTCATTTCTCCCTTTGAGCTTTTCGAACAGAGTCCTTTAATTAACTTTTTATCCATCTTCTGGTTTACTTCTGAATCTGGCTCAAACCATATATAAATGTGACAATTTAATAAATAAAAGCTCACATTTAATAACAATGAGTATCTTCAGTGATTTCTTAAATGTAAATGTCAGTCCTGGTGGTGTATTGGTAACCATTCTTGCCTCGTAAACTCAAGATCGCGAGTTCAAACCCGGCCAGGATCGATGGATTTTATCGGGCGTAAAAATCGTAAGTATGGCTTCCTTCGGAAGGGAAGTAAAGCCGTGGGTTCCGTGTCGTACATTTACAGTATGTAAAAGAACCTCAAGCCTGAAAGAAGAGGCCTCTGAGCAAAATTTATCGGCCGTTTCACGCCCTGAATTGAATGGGAGGCTGATAACCCGAGATGTTAAAAGTGTCCGTAAATAAAAAATCATCATTAACTGCAAATGCGTCTCACTGCTAAACAAACAACAAAATGTGTCTGTTGTCTGATGAAACACATTCGAGTTGTGCCCTGTCATTGTGATAAAATTATAATTGAACTCCAGTATTATTTTTGTACAGTACCACACAAATGTTTTTTATGATAATGTAAAATATATTGTCTTCATTTAGTTATAGTGGAACTGTCAAATATTTTTATTTGTAAAATAAATGTTACTTTATCTTATTTGCCATACTGCAGAAGCGTAGCATCAATGATACGCGTACCGT
This sequence comes from Metallyticus violacea, assembly GCA_030762175.1. Classification (NCBI taxonomy): domain Eukaryota; kingdom Metazoa; phylum Arthropoda; class Insecta; order Mantodea; family Metallyticidae; genus Metallyticus; species Metallyticus violacea. The sequence goes on along the minus strand of CM060839.1, from coordinate 35,548,729 downwards.
AGGTTGAGAACCCGTGCTCCAGAAGATTTTAATTTTATTCATTGGATGTTATAAAATATAATAAGCGACAGAACATTAAGTTAATTGATTAATATTTACAAAATCTCTTCATTAGATGTTACTACTTGTTCATCTACTATCATTTTTATCATTTATGTCAATGTACATCTAACAAACTGTGTTGTTGGCTGAAATGATGCGCTTGCACCGAGTGAAAGAGCTTGTTCCTAATTGCTGGTGACAGACTCTCTGTGGAGGTTTTAGGACGGAGATAATCAAATACGTACAACAGCAATAACCTCTACACCAGAGAGCAAAAGCTAAGCGGAAATTAAAACCACTAGCCAGCTCAGCTCATAGGTCTAGAACACACAGCTTTGTCCGTGACACCTGTTAACAAAAGTAGCTCATGTCACGTTTTTGTTTATCCCACTATCGTGACAGACGACTCCCTACGTTGTGAGACAGGCAAAAACAAAGAAACATCGGTGATTCCGAAATCAGCGAAGCAGCTGCAGCAAAGGATTTCGTTCTGAAGTTCTTAGTTTAAATACTCGATTTCAAAGTTAGTAAATTGAATCTTCTTCGTAAAGTCTTTTGAACTTACTGCAGAATCGCCTTTGTGTTATCAGCCGTTTTCAGCTGCTATTTACTATTTTCATCCCACAATTTGTTCTTAAATACAATACACCATTATTAAATAACTGAAAGTTGTTTGCTCATATTGCTGATGTTGTAACATACACGTTTGGTTTTGAAACTCATAATTTATTCGTTCATTTATAATATATTTTTAGTGTTCCTACTCTTAGAACGAAGAATAAAACTTGTAAATATGAAAATCAAAGAAGATTAATTATTAAAAACAGGTTGCGAAATTGTTTTTTCTCGTTCTGTATTTTAACTGTATATAACTTTCCTTCAGCCGTTTTATAAGCTAGAGCCTTAAAGTATCAAATTTATAGTTTTAAAAACACTGACTTTTGTTATTATTAACTACCTTTAAAAGTTGGTGTTATAACAGTAGGTATGAGTGTGCGCGTGTTTATGTGTTTGTACAGGTGATAATAATTTTAAATATTTTAAGTGCATATACCTTCTGTAATAAATAGCATGTCAAGTCGGTCCTGGTGGTCTAGTGGTAACTATACTTGCCTTGTAGACCCAAGATCGCGATGGATTTTTCGGGCGTAAAAATCCTAATCTCGTGTTGTAGATTTACGGCACGTAAAAGAACCTCAAGCCTGAAAGAAGAGGCTTATGAGCAAAATTTGTCGACCCTGATTTGAATGAAACGTTGATGATCTGAAACGTTAAAGGGCGCCCGTAAATAAATCAAATCAACGACATAGGGTCAAAATATCCATGCTAATGTTGTCGTATAAATATATTAGTAATGAATGGTCAATAAATACACACTACCACCACCATTCTGGGTTCACAATGAATTTTGTGTTTGTGACTTCTTATCTCAATATGGACCACTGGGTGTATTTAAAGCGAAAATGTGTAGATCCTGTTGATGAGGGTGCATTGTGCTCGCCGCAAAAGACATTTCTGTCAGTCTGCTTAAAAAGTTTCACCGTTGTAGCATGGGCTGGGCTGCATGCATTCTGTTCAGAAGACAAACAATTCTCATACGCTTCTTGCTGCAGATATAGTTTATCCCTAAGAAGCGACTCAAAACCTTCGAGTATTTGTGACTCAGGATAGTTAAACATAGTATTAGATTAATTTAATTGAAATGTGCTTTTTTCACACGAGCAGTGTGTTAATTAGAGGGTGCAGGGTATAATAGACTCATATGGGGGATATTTAACTTTAACATTTTACTGTAAATCCAGGTTGTACACAAGAACAACTGGTCAACCACTTCCCATGAGGTCCTATGGACTTTGCCATGACATCATCTTCCTCATAGCAGCCAGCAGATTTCTGCTGAACTTAGATCTGTCATGTGACTCTGGGAATGTCCTGGGACACTACTTGTTGGTCAGTTATTGGTTCATGTAGTTTAAACTTAGGGGGTGGCACACCGTATTTGGTATATGCCAAGTCAGATAGTACAGACCCCCCTAGGAAACTACAATTTTATATAAGGAGCTGTAAGCCCTGGGAGGCGGTGGCTGTTACTGAGACTGAGGCTAGGACTGAGGGCTGGGGCTTAGGCTCTCACGGTCTATGGGTCGCTCTCTGGCTGATGGACGGGCGGCTACTGTTCGGCTGAAGATGTACCGGACTCGCCTCATCCACAACGTGACATCTTCACTAAATGTAGTATATCTAACCCCCTTTGGGTGTATGTAGTTTTCACAAGTAATATCCAAATTGTAAACTGAATAATAAAAACTATTGTGAACAAGCCAAGCGGGTCTTTACATCATAATCTTCCCCAGTCACGATTACGTGACAGTAGGGACAAGTGAAGTCTTGATGAAGAAGGGAACCGCAAGTCTCCATGACATGCCATAAACACCTTTACATATTTTTCTGTTATTTTTCTATTAGATCGACTTTTATTAGTTTGCAGAGTTCTTTAACATCAGAGACAGTGCAGTAATAATTGTACATGTTGGAGAAATGGAATTATGAAAATAATAAGCCAGCTACATGAAGCTAATGTCAAACTTAACAAATCTGCCTCACTACAGTCATTAAAATCTGCAATTAATGCTAATAAATTAGATTATGTAGAAAATAGAAGCAGGCAGTACAAAAATATTTAAATATTTATTTATATACAAAATCCCTAATCATAACGAATGCAAACATTAAATACATCTACAAATATTTTTAATAGTGTATAACGCCCATTTTAACTATTGACACTATGATACATGAGATGAAATGATACACTGGGTAAGTTTTTTTTAAGGAAGGAAGCATTCCAGGCCTAAATTTATGGTATCACCCTGGTATTTTCCATTTTGAGAACTGAGAGAGTCCTGGAAAATCCTTCAGTTAGGGAGGACGGTCCTGGTGGGAATTGAACTACAGATCTCTCGCTCTCGAGTCCGCTCCTTAACGACCTCTGCCAACCCTGCCGGTAAATAAATACTGGTCATTAACGTAGAAATTTCTACTTTACTCAATCACTCACTGTAAGTTCCTTAGCTACAATAGATTAAAAACATAACTCAAAGGAAAACAAGAGAGATAAAATCCGGTCATTGTGAGGAAGGGAAATTCAGGCAATTGATTTATTGTGTATGAAATAAATGGAACAGCATGGGCAGCTTGCTTTAACAAAGGGAAGGTTGGTAATGAATTTCGTAAGGAAGAGCTTGTATGCAGCACCTCTAATGGATGTGGTTTAATGTGCTACAGGGCAATCATGATAAGCTTATGGGACAGAATAGAGATGGGAGAAAATGGATACTGTGTGTTTTGTAAGGTGAGATTATTCACAACTGTGGAAAGTTAATGTGAGAGGAATTTGAAGCACTAGTTCCGAACTCATCTCTTAAGTAAAGATAATTAGATGTTATAGTCTAGAGCCACCTTTCACCGTTTGTTATATCGGGAAGTCAGCAGTTTTTTTTTGTTGTTGTTGTTGTTGTTGTTGTTGTTTTTTTTTTTTTTTTTTTTTTTTCGTTACGATGAATTATCCACTTCCACGGCTGCGATGCTTTCGAAATTTCTTCCACATAGGAAATGGGCGATAGATAAAAACATGGAAACTGAAGGCGCAAGATCAGGAATATGTGCTTGGTGTGGTAGCAGTTAGACCCGCTACAATTCCTGATATTTTGTTCTCTGATTGTTCGAGCGGTATGTGGTCTCGTATTGTCATTATTAACTAATGCCGGGTATCTCTCGTCTCAAAACCTCATGAAATAGTTCCAGTTGTTCATAATAAAGATTCGCATAGGCTGCACGCCCGATTGGAACAAACCAGCAGTGAATCACTCCTTCAAAATTCCCCCTGACACATAACATTACCTTGGGGGTCAAACCGATTTTGTTTAGCGATGACTTTGGCAGACTGGCGGGGACCAAGGCATTGTTTCGAGGTATAAGTGTTGCATTAATATATCATTATTTTATCACACGTGACAACTCTTGTGATAAATATATCAGATATCCACTCTGCGTTGGGTCTGTTCAGGTGTCAATTCATAAAGTACATATCTACAGTTTCTGTATGATTCCCAAGTGTTTTAATGCGGCTATCTTTACATGCACCAAGTTCTTTTGACAGACCACGAGTACTTCGTTGCGCATTTTCTACCAAAACTCTGCGTGTATTCTCAAAAGGCCATTTCTTAGGTCTTTCAGGACGTGGTAATAATTCTGTAACAATATCTAAAAGAAAATGGTAGTTTGAAAAATTCTGGGGCTCGAACATAAGTGGCTACACATCTGGCAGCTAATTGTTTTTACGTTGTGCACGAACTAGATGAAAAATTCGAGAGAAAAGACTCGGCATATAGAACAAAAAATAATGTTTCATGAAGACAGTGTATCAGCTCACAAAAGAGTTTTATCGATGGGGAAGTTGAGGTATCAGAAATATGAATTGTTGAAGCATCCACTCCATTACTCACAACTAGATGCAGGAGAGAAAGATATTTAAATCTGTGATAAGATAGGAAGGGAAGAACTGTATGGTTTAGAAGAGTAGTAACATACTTAAGTGGAATAAAAATGGATATATTAAGGGAATATGTCCTCTGTGTGAAGAACCAGAGTGTATTTGGCATTGTATATTACAATGGAAGTTTTGGAAGGAAGAGTTCCTATTACGAAATTGGGAAAGGTTGCCAAATAAAATAAAGATGCAGAAGAATTTTAAATTTAAAATCAGATGACAGTATTAAGGAAATGGGAAAGTACATAGGCAAGGCGAGACAGGTTATGGAAGGTGGGCAAGACAAATAGGAACAACAATGTTGACAATATTTAGAAGTGAATATAGATCCCCATTACATATTCATCCTGCGTTTAAGTGTAATGAGATACAGAAGGAAAGCAACTCCTTTAAGTAAGTGGTAAAACTTTATTAATAGTGGTAAGTTTACATGAATTGAGAACATAGAAAGAAAAGTTGGTTACTTTGATTTTAATGAGTGTACTTGTTTGTTTGTGTATAGGGTTTAAAGGAATAAGCAACTCGCAAGGATAGAAATTTAGCTGAATGGGTTTAATTGGAAAAAGAGCAAGGTTCATTAATGCATAAAATGTAATTTATTATTGTATTGTTTGTATAAATTATTTATAGTATTGCGTTCTTTGGTTGGATTGGAGCCTGATCCCCTGGATATTCCAGCAGGTAGCTGCTGAAGAACTAGGACTGGGGGGGGCTAAACCAATCAAATTTAAATAAATTGGAGTTAGTGCCTTTTGGAATTGTGCAAGGCAATTCTCAAGAGGTCAAACTCATGTCGCTTCTTCACATCAAGGCCGGATTGCAGCTGTAGAGGAGTTTTTTTGTAGACTTTCCAGAAAACCACTACAGAAACGGATTAATGATGTTTTTTTTAGTAGTGTTTAACGGCAGTTTTTACTACTGAGGCACCACAGGGGGAGACACTGATGATACACGACATGAAATGATAAATTGGGAAAGGATTTTTAAGCAAGGAATCGTTCCAGGCCTAAGTTTAGGGTACTTCCCCGGAATTTGCCAATTATGAAGACTGAGGAAACCCTGGAGAAAACCTCAGTCAGGGAGGACGAGCCTGGCGGGATTCGAACCCCAGACCTGCCGCTCACGAGTTCTCGCCTTAACGACCTCGGCCACCCGTGTCAGTGATTAATTATGGTGAAACATCGGTGGAATAAAGGTATTGACATTAAGGGAGGTTGCGTTAAAAATAAAAATAGCCTTCAAGTTAAAAAGGGATTTTTTCGTTGTTAGACCGGGATCACTTCACACGTACTTGTACAGTAAGACATTATGGTGTTTTATATTTGGCAACACCAGATCAGAGAGGGAGAATAATTTTAAAAAAGAGAGGGGATCGCTTAGTTTAGTTAGGAATTCCAAGATTATGAGAGTTGAGGGGTGAAACCTTTGAGGTTTGAAGAGAAATACCCATCAGAATACGTGTCTTAATTATTGGGATGATGGAATGCAATTAATATTTTATTGGAATGTAAAGGAGCTGACATAGAGAAAAGAATTAATAAGTAGTGGAAATGTATGCATCATATTAAATGGGCCCTGACGTGAATAGAATTGGCAGAGGTAAGGCAGACGTGTGATACATCCCCAATGTCGCTATTACAAAACATACAGACGAAAGCTTGCGAATATCTGAAGTAATGTCTCAAAAAGCAAAATTCTAAAAATGTCTTCTAAGTTTAAACACCGAGTATGGATCAAAACTGAGGCGTCGCAAGAAGGGAATGCTAAAAAAATGTCTTGGAGGCCTACGGGAGGTATGTGACGTAAGTGCCTTGCCATATTGAACGGTGGAACGTTGGGTGTCTGTATTTCGGCAAGGACGTAAAAGCGTAGGTGGTGCATATGTATAACTCCTTCACTGTTACCTCTATCCGACCCCCCCCCCCAAGTCGAGCGAACACATATGCGAGGGTGGTGCATATGTGTACGCCTGACATTGGAGGGGGGAGTCGGACAGAGGATGGTAGTGAAGGAGTTACCTTCTGAGGTAGAATTTGCATAACCCACAGTGTTACACATGTTAAAAGACATGCTTGGATATCGCAAAATTACACAGGAAGAATTAGAGTATCCCCCATATTCACCAGACATTATCCTAAGAGACCAGTAGAGAGTAATTGGTCAAAAAGATACAGGAAAGAGAATAAGAGTTCAGCAGCCTCTGGTAAACTAAAGATAAAGATGTTTAACCGTAGTAGTGGTTGTGCCTTCTGGATAGTTGGAACGACGTTACCAAATGAAGTAATATGGTACAGCTCATAGTTTTAACATTTCCTTTAGGTGGTAGGTAGTTGTAATTTAGTTAAAAGCAAAAATATAAACTTAGCACAATAAATTTGTACATATATAAATAACGTAACAAACTGAAGTAGTCTGCTCGCTTTACGTCAAATTGAAGGAGACTTTGTATTAAGGACTTCATGACACCTTGTAGGCACCGCCGATCTCAGGGTATTTATGAATTCCAGAAATCTGCACAGGCGTGTGTTATTTGACATTATTTGTTGTTTTATATATAAGTAATATTAATATAATTTGATACTAATAATATTATATGAACCTGCGCAGACACTGCCCATTGCTCTTGCTTATGTATGACAGACACTTCGTGAAGACCTTATACTTAATTTCAGTAACTGAACTATTCGCATCTCAAAAGTTCCTCTATTATAACAATGATCGTTCCTCGAGTCATTTTGTGCGTTATTCACTCCTCTTTACAGATCAATTTTTCCATAGAGTCAATATTTTGCAAGATAAATTTTAAAGTACCCTCTCTTATGTGCCTTTTTTGTTGTATTAATTTTCTTTATAGTTCAAAAATGTAATTTACTTCATCTTTTTGCAGTGCATCTAGAGACGACTGGGTAAAATTTAATACATTCTGTAATTATAAATTCAGTCACTCTCTCGTCTCTGCCATTTTCTAAATAATGACATTTCCTAGCCTCCTTTATTTCGATTATAAAACTTAAGCCCTGTTCACAAAAGTACATCATCAGCATTCTTTAAATTACGCAGTTATTTCATAGAGCAAGATTTGTCAAGTGAAGGAAATTAGAAGCTGGCTCGTGTGGAATCTCAAAAAGAAATAATAATGTTAAGCTTAATTTAGAAGAATCTTATATATCACACGGCAATGCTCGTATTCGGGAAGTCGCAGGTTCAAATCCTGCGACCGACTTATCTCACTGAGGTTTCCTGTGGTTTTCCTCAAGTCATTTTCGATAGGACAAATATTCCTGTGCCATGAATTCACCTTCTATGTCTTCATTCATGTTCATTCCATCTTTCTGTGAAGACAAAATATGGATAGATTGGAGGAAAATAACCAGGAATAGGAAAAGAGGGTGGAAAAAGCTAACAACAGGCTGGAACAGTAGAAAGAATTGCAACCAGAAAAGGAGAAAAATGCAGAATTTAAGCCAAAATTTAGAAAATGAGAAGGAGCAAAAAGGAAAGAGCAAATAACTACATGCTGAACCAAGAAAGTGGAATGAGAATTAAGTGGGGATGAGAAAAAGGAACAAAAGAAGGTCTTGATGAGCAGAAGGCCAGAAAGTAGTAACGGTGATCATGTGCAGGAAAAGAATGAGAGAAAGAACGAATAGGAATAGGGAAACGCCAGAGGAGGAGAACGCTCACATACTAGGAAATGTTAAATGGAATTGGTTGGACGAGCCTTTACGTAACAAAGGCCGCCCGCACGTGCGCAAGTGATGAGGCCCCAATCGATAGAGCCTGCAATTGATGGAGGACCTGTCTTACTCTACCCACACTTTTCCTTCCCTATTGAATTCTATCAATTGGAGAACTTGGCGTGCGTCCGCAAAAAGTGACACAGTTATTAATCATACCACCTGCATAATGACATCTTTATGCACTCGTACCTCCTAATGGAGCGACTGCTGAGCCTTTTGTGCTTTTGTCCTAGTCATCCAAACAAAACAACGCATTGCGGTATTTATTGCAACAAATATTCTTTAATTCTGTATAAACACGGAAAGAGCATACAAAAGGTAAGAGCGCAATTAGCATCCCGTAACTTCTTCTAGTTCCGACTATAAGTGTGCAACCAAATAAATATTTGGGAACCTAAAAATGTAATATGTTACCTAAGAAGTCATTCTAATTTCTTTATTACGTCATGCCAAATTAGTTCAATATATGTAGACTGTCTTAGTTAAAATACTATTCAATACATGTCAATAATTAACTAAATTTAATACAAATATACTTTATTTAATGCATTTCAATGTAGTTAAATAAATGTCAAAGTGAATAAATACATTCCGATACAAATTAATATACATCAAACTAATTAAACAGATCGTATAAAGCTTAATAAATAATGTCAACATGTACGTAATACATATGGATATAATTAAATACATGCAACTTTAATTAATACATATGAACAAACTTTAATATATTTCAAAATAATTAAACACATATCAACATAATTATTAACGTGTCAACCTAATTATATACATGAAAACCTTAATTAATACATGTCAACGTAATTTAATACATTTAAACCGAACTAAATACAAGACAACTTCAATAAATACATGTCAATATAGTGAATAAATATGTACATATTAACATAAATTATTTTTTCAACACAATTAAATGCATTTCAACATAATTACATAATGTCAATCTAATTAAATACATGAAAACGTTAATAAATGCATGACAATATAATTTAATACAAGTCAACATAATTAAACATGTTTCAACGTAGATAAATACACGTGAACATATTTAGTACATATAAATCTAATTAAACTAATTTTGATAAATATATGTGAAAATAATTTAATATATTTAACATAATTAAATCCATTTTATTCTAATTATAAACGTGTAAACCTAATTACATAGATGACAACCTTAATAAATACACGTCAACATATTTGAATACATATCAATAGAATTAAATACATGTCAACTGTAATAAATTCATATGAACATAATTTGATATAATTCAACATAATCAAACACATTTCAGACGTGTCAACCTAATTAAATAGATGGCAGGCTTAATATTACATGTCAACCTACTTTAATACATATCAATGGAATTAAATATATGACGATTTTAATAAATATATATCAGCTTAATTTAATAAGTATCAATATAAATAAATACATACTAGTTTGATAAATACACGTCAACATAATTAAATACGTGTCATTGTAACTAAATGCATGAGAAACCTTAATAAACAGCAAATAAATGTCAACATAGTTTAATATATGTCAACATATTTAAATACATGTTAATTTATATTTAAATTTATAACCTCAAATAAACCTTAATAAATACAAGTCAACATAATTAACTACATGTCACCTAATTAAATACATTTCTAGTTAATTAAAAACACGATCATGCAGCTGTAAACAAAATACTGTTTTCTTCTCGGCAAATTCCTGGGTTGCAAGGCTTTCAATAATTTTGTACAATGAACTTGCAAAGTTCTACTGATCCATAGCCGACTCTCGCTCGTTGGGCCTTTTGTGACAGATTTCATGGGGAACATTCCACTCCAGAATCGATGTCAAGCATTTCCTCCATTAAAATCCCCACGATTTGTTTTCTTGTAGTTTTGAATTTTAATAATTGTATATGTATTAGTTTGGAGGAATTTAAGTAAAGTTTTCTTGAAATTCTCTATGACATACGAGGGTAGGTCCATAAGTTTCCGGCCTAATTAGGTAAGGACAAAAACTATATTTCACTTTTCAAAAAAGTTACCTTTTATTGCAATTCTCTACTCACTCACATCTTTGAATTAACATTTCATCCCCCCCCCCCAAAATACTCTGAAGTCTTGTCTACAATATGGACATAAACAACATCCATCACTTCTTCGTTACAATTAAATTTCCTTCCTCAAAGGTCCTTCTTGAGTTTTGAGAAGAGGAAATAGTCACTGGGAGCAGATCTGGGCTGTAGCGTGGATGATCGATCTCCTTGAAGCCACATTTCTTCTAGCTTCCTTCGCAACAAGAGCTTGTGCACAGGCGAGTTGTCGTGAAGGAGGCGCACACCATCACTCAGCTTTCCTCGCCTATTCTCTTTGATGAAAGCATCATAGTCTGCGTAGTAGGCCAGCACAGTACTCCCCATTTACGTGGTGTTCCTCTCCTTGAAGTCAATGAAGAGTATTCTTTCACAGTCCCAAATGATTGGGGCCTAGATCTTCTTGGTTGACTCAGTGATCTTGGTCTTTAGAGGTGGTGCTTCGCCAGGTTTACGCCACTCCATTGATTCTTTGCCCAAGGGAACACAGTAGAGGACCATAGTTTCATCTCCTGTAACAATAGTTTGCAGAACTTCTCTCTCGTTGCCACGGCAGAGCTCCAAATATGCCTGACAACAGATAACCTGTTGCTGCTTTTGGACAGAGGAAAGAAGTCTAGGCACCCATGTTGCATTAACCTTATTTATGTTTAAATTTTCATGAATAATTCGAAGGACTGTTGTTTTAGAAAGGCCCACCTTGCTGCTATTTCTGTAACTTTGAGCCGCCGATCTTCCACAATTTCTCCTTCCACAAGAGCGATGTTTTCAAGAGTGAGCACCTGCAAGGGTCGACCTGCACGCTCTTCGTCTTCAATGCTTTCTCGATCCATTCGCAAAAGTTTGGCCCATTGTTTTACGGTAGAATATGAGGGGGATGCTTCTCCATATACACCGTCCAATCGCTGTTTAATTTCATTTGGAGCAAGTCCTTCTTTTGTGAAGAACTTAATTACAGCTCGCAACTCCATTTTGAACATGTCACAACCTTCTACACATAGCCTTCTTTATGCAACTATATGTGAGCTGAATACAGCGGAGCGGAAGTTACAGCCGCAAATATTTACTTAACAGATAAGGTATGACACCAGATAAGTATTTTGTGAAGGCAATAATCCTTATTGGTGAGGCTCAAAACTGATGGACCTACCCACATATAAGGCAAATGCATTATGTTACAACAAAAGAAAATTCTTTGTTCCGTACTAAATTTCTGAAACCATTATTCAAACAGCTCGCACGCCGATCACTTACAAGCTGCAAGTAATGGCTTGCGTGGTTGCATGCGAGCCCAGACATAATGATAGGATAGTAGGGTATAAATGTCATCAGATGATGAGATGGTTTTATACATATAGAAACAAATGAATATATATCCACTTTAGATCCTGCAAACGTGTTTTTAAAAATCAATTTTCGCTCTTTTCGTGGCGATATAATTAACGGAATCAATGCGACAATATTATATTGAAAGACATTGTAGAATACAGGAGATTAGAATTGTTTGTTCTCTTCTCTTTTTTGTTTCGCCACAATTTTGAATTTTCTTCTTTGTTTTAAATAAGTCGTAATTTTTAACTGAAGTTCCATGTTGTGAGTGCGTTTAAAGATACGTGCTGTAAGACCTTGTGCCTACATATTCCAAACCGTTTTGGTATAAAATGGCAGGTGCACTGTGGAGAAAAGAATATTTTCACGTTTTAAACTTGAGTTTGACACACAAAGGTTGATCGTTCATTTACAACTTGCACTTTTGCACATACACACGCTTATAGCACCATTCACTGAATGTTCAAACAAATAGAATTACTTTATTTTTATTGTATTCGTCTAAATTATTTCATAAAACACTTTGCTTTTATTTCGTTTTATTGAATGGCTACATAAAATTATGAATTTTTTTATTTTCATTCGCTGATAGTTTAACTAATTTTTGTTTACTTTAAGTGCAATTGAATAATTTTAAGTGCAAAATATTTATTTTTTTTAATTCAAATTTCAAAGAAATGTGAGTTACCTATTAGATTCTTTTATTAATGTTAAAAGTTTCACTGCAGATACAGAGAGATCTGTGTCAAGAAGTAACTACCAGTATAAAAAAATAATATCATTCCAGTAATGCAATTTTCGCAACGTAACACCCAACGCACAAATAAGGCTGCAGTCATATTCCCCTGTACCGCGAATCCCTCATCCTTAACCCTCACCTGCACTATATCGTCATTCCTGTGGCTACACCGCGTTTGTCAAACTTTTTTTACAGATATTTTATATACATTTCTATGAAAGATCGAATATCATAATCTCTTCCATCGCTTTCTGATTCAAAGGATGACATCTACGCTACTCGTCTGGTATAGTGAGTATACATTATATTTTTTATTCATCTCCAAATCTACAGACGTTACTCTACCTAATAATGTAATATAAATGCAAAAAAATGTTTAGTAATTTCGATTGCCCTATAAATGTAAATAGTATAATTATTAATAATCATAATCATAATATGAGTTATAATCCTTATACTAGATATAATCCTTAATTCTATCAAATTTAAATACAAAGTACAAGAATCGCGAAATACAGACTGGTAAAGTCACCCCATTAACATATTCGATACTATTTACATTGATAATTTCACTTATTTGACGTCATCAAAAAATGGACCAATGAAATGAAACAAAATTTTGAATTTTGACTAATCGCACTGGAATTGTAAAGTTTTATCAAAGTCATTTACCATGCGACGTACATATGTCTTGTGGTCAGTACAGCCAACTCTATACCCCCACTATAATTCCTGAGCATCATAAGATTAATCAAGAACAATAAATAAAGTGCGGAATTCTGCTTCCATATCTTCATCTACTAATTCCTAAATGTCCTATGTATGCAATGAGATCGCGGGTTCAGTCCCGGCCAGGATTTATGGATTTTTTTCTGGCGTGAAAATCCTAAGTATGACTTCCTTCGGAAGGAAAATAAAGTCGTGGGCCCCATGTCGTACATTTACGTCATACAAAAGAACCTCAAACCTGAAAAAAAGAGGCATCTGAGCAAAATTAATCGGCCGTTTCGCTCCAAAAAAAAATGCAGCTCCGTTCAAATTTGAAAACCGTGTTTTCATACACTGTATTTTTAATTAACTTAATGTATATAACAATTGTTTGCGTATTCAGCCAAACAGTCTGAAACAAGTTTGTAAATTATGTAACAATACCTGCCTAAGCAATCATAAATTTCAATAAACACGTTGTTCAGAATGGTAAAATGTATTCTCTGTTTTGTTTTTCTTAGTTGGTATTAATAAATCGAACGGCAGCGACTGTAACAGTAGACTCTCGTCTATTTCATTCTAATGACTTCTGAATAGATAGCTATTCCTAAGTATAACATTTTATATGCTTATTATTATTCTGTGGGCGAATTTTAAATATATTATTTTTATATTTATTCTTCTCATGAAATAGCTAAACCTATATTTGGCATATCTCTATTGCATTTACTAACAATTGACATTCGTCTGTTGCAAGGCGGCTTGAAATGTTAAGTATTCATAATACAAATATACCATTTTAAGTCAAGTTTAGAGCAATTATATTTAAATTCTAATTTTATTCGTGAAATAGTCCTAATAAATATCACTTGAGGGTCTGAGCTTTCTCCGAGTGATATTACTTGTGATAAACTAGAGAATTACAATTCACAACACACATAATAAATACAGTTTAGAGAAATTGCTGAAAATATTAATAAATAAGACCCTGGTAAATCTATCACACATTTTGACCATGTCAATCTTCTGCAAGTCCAGCACAAATCCGCTATTTGTAATACAAACACATCTTTTTTTCACATCGAGGGAAATATATGCGTTTTAAAAGTTCAGAGAAACGGGGATAATGCATCACCCACTGCAATTCAGCAAATTTTTTTCTCGTGTATCAACATTACATTTAACGCAACTACAGTCGCCTGTATTAACTACATCTGCAGCAAATCTAGTAAAGGTTAACTCAATATCATCCAGCCGGGTTCTTTATAACTCTCTCACCAACCCAAGAAGCAATTTCTCTTTGTCCGCACAAGAAATTGCAAAGTGTGTGAACGCAAAGGGAAACTCAATAAAAGGCGAGACTTTAAGCACGGTTTGACATTTTAATAGCAGTTCTCGGGAGTCCGCAGACTTCTGATCTTAATAATACTGCTTTTATTCTCCTAGAATATTCTAGGAGCCAAGTCCACTTTGTCTTCTGTTTGGCATGAAGATCATGGAACGTAATATCACAATATCTTGCAAACAATTTACAAGCTCATAAGCTACGGAATTAAATGTCCCAAATTTCTTCAGAAAGTTCGTTATCGTGTTTACTTTTGAAGTCATCCATTACGTCCGTTCCAAGTGGTTCCACTTCAAGTTCTATGCTTTTGTTATAAACAAATCAAAGGCTCAGAATTGGAGGAAAATAAATGTGCAACATTAGAAATATTAAAGTAGAATTTAAAATATCATTGAAGTTATATATAAATGAATTAAGAAAACTCAAAATAGTTCACAGGAACAACATTTGCAAGGCTATAATCTAAAGAAATGAATACCAGTTGACATGATTATAAAATTGGAGTTCTGGCTTTAAAATCTGCACAAATCCATACACGAACACTTTAAGGAAGTTCAGAAAGTAGACTTTCACGGCCGTGAGCTGAGTCTTCCGGGCTGTAAGGCCGTGGTTCAATGGGATTCTTCTTCTTCATCTTCACAAACACGTTTCGTCCACTACTGCGGTGGACATCATCAGTGATGTGGTTGCAGTAATCTTCTTGGAGACGAGAGAAACTGACAAAACAGATAAGAAAAGCATTTCGCTCCACAAAATATCCAAGGAAAGCATTTTCCTCAGCCAGTGTTTATAGAATACTGTGCTTCTGTGGTGCTGTTTACATTGCCACCACACAGCGCAGCATTACAGAACACAAGAGACATTCCGACTAGGCCAGACAGACAGACGTCGCTGAGCATGTCCTCCTAGCTGATAAAGTTGGTTCGCAATTTTACATCCTAAGAAACGAGAGGCTACACTGGTTGTAGATGTTGGAAATGCGATATTGGAGGTGGAAACGAATGGTACTGTGCGGAATAACAGATACAGATATTACCTAAAAATAGGTAGAAATAGTCAGGTCAAACGTGTCTTAGAATAGTCAGTGAAAATAAACCATATAATCTTAAAAATTAACAAAAGAAGATCGCTTTCTTTAGTTTCTAGCACTTCAACTGTAACACGGCATTGTTGTTCAGTTCTCGCTGCTCCAAGCTTTCTTTCTCCCTTAAACTCTAAAAAGAATAAAGAAGTCTACTGTCGATAATTTGTTGACGTTTCTGCTCCCCAAGAATTCTGGCATCAACTGTGTCCCTAAATCCACCTATCCATCATTTAACTTAAGACAGGACGGCATGTAATTCACGAACATAAGAGGAAAAAAAGTTCTGTTTCTGCTCTCTGGAAGTTTGAGAACTGGATAGTTGTCAAAAGCAAAACAACTGTGGCTAAGTATGATTTAATATCACGACATACAGCTAACATTCTTGCAGAACTTATAACGCAGTTTCTCAAATAATTATAACATAACATTGTTAATTAGAGACTGTTAAGTATGCAAACGGGTTATTATGACCTTCCACAACTAGTTCATAGCTACGCCAGACACAAAAGCTTAATGCTCAATGGAAACAACGCGAACTTTTTAGGAAATCAAGAAATTTACATTTGTGAGAAAGATTAAATAAATACATAGAAGTTATAGAGGATGCTTAACTTCAAAAACAAGTTTTTCACGCGTAGAGTTTAGAGCAAAAGAAAACAGCAGATCGTTATTTTACAACTTTCTGGGAAGCATGCACATGTACAGAAGAATACAACCCTCAATATGATGTACAAGTGAATAAAAATGTGAACAAAATCTTTTTTATATGAGTCAATACAGCAGATTACCCCTACAATGCAAGAAATGTTTACCTGTCCACCTGTACAGCAGAGGAATGCCACTGTTTTCAAGTATTCGATATTTAAATTTTTACCATTTACACATTAAGATAATTCCTAAATTATTCTGCCTGTACGAATGATTGTCTTTACTATAGCATATGGATCTTTCATAAAAAAATGAAAAACGCCTTTAAAGAAAAATATCGGAATATTTCTAACTTTTCCATTATTTTGCATCTCTAATGGATACAAAGTCTTTTATAAACTACAGCTTAATTTTGTGGCCCTGTTAATTCGTCAAGAAGTGCATTTCGTGCATGATGAAGCTCCCGCACACTTCAATATTCTTCTCCACAGGGGTAAGTTGAGGTGAACCAAATGCCTGGTCTCCGCATCAACCCTTTGATCACAATGGATTTTCACTTCAAATAATTAGATGTCTCTTGTGCATTATGAGCTTCTACGCAGTTGAACTATGACAGATGGTCAGTTTGGGGTCTTCTAGTGAGGAAATGCCGAAGTAAAGTCATATATTTAGGCAGGAGCTGGTCGTTTTCGAAATTATGTTAACAGTTGTAGGTCATTAATGGTATAAAACCAGCTTTACATATCCATGTTGATATTAATGATTTTTATTGTTCACACGAGAAGTTTATTTTTAAAGGTATGCCATTTTTATACACACTGAAAAATTAACATATTTTTATTCACTAAGCTACTTTTTCTGTTATCGACTGACTACAAAGTAGTTGAAATGACAACACTCAGAACGGAAATTGATAACTGGTTAGAATGCTGTTTAATACAGAACATTGGAAAACAAATCTTAAGTTCTCGTTTGCGCAAGTATTCCTTGCTGACCTCAAAAATAAAATTAGTCAGCTCATATCAATTGTTTTCTAACAGAACATGGTGGATTTTGGGGAATGATTATTATGCAATTATCAATACTCTCTTGTTAATGTGAGCTTTGTTCTTAATGGGTTACGCCAACCCAGCACATAATTCACTTTCAAGTTGCATAACTCATCTATGCTCGTCGGGTATACTGCCTTCAAGGTAAATACCTACATGTACAAGAGGGTTTAGCGCAAAGTCTCTCTCTCACAGCGTCATAAAGCGTGTTTAAATTCAATGATGGAAACACGTAAATCTCATTCCTTGTTTCTGGTGCACGGAAATAGGCTATTTCGATAACTGCCTACTATATCTGCAAATATAATGGAAATATAATACTAATAATACTGTTGTAGTAGAATTCTGCTTCGAGCGAAGTAGTCTTCATTTGTTTTCGTTTCTCTCTGGTGTTGCCATGGTTACCAAGAAGTGAGTTCTGTTTGCTTCTCATATAGCAGGATACGTTTGCATAGAGCGGAAAGCAAAGATAAACCGCCGAGACAGTTATTAATATTTTACATCGCTAACTCATACAGTCGCCGAAAGAATAATGAAATTTTCATGGAAACGTATCACTGTCGTTTCCACCACAGTATCTCATCGAAGCATGAAGGGTAAAGGTGCTAGTGACTTGCAACTTATTTCATTATACGCATAATAAAATGTAGACACTATTTAGGAAACAGAAATAGGAGTAATTGGATAGGAAAACATTATAAAGAAATGGAGAATATCCCATCTCATATTCCTCTTTCTTAGTAACCTATAGATAGAATTATTTCTAAACTTTTATTTTTCACTTGTAAGTAACGCGAATCACATTCTTAAGGCTGCACAGCCAGGCACATTCAAAACCTTACATTCCCGCCCCGCCATCGCCGCCAATACGCTTCATCTGTGCGAGCTTGTACCAACATAAGATACATCAATCGTCATTCTGATTAGTACAGTAGTGTGATGTGTGGTGCAATGATGAGGAATTAAGTATCAGCGTATGTAAACTTTCAATAAGTATATAAAGTGCAATATTTCGTGTGCTAGAACAAATTTAGAAGCTTTCTCCGCACAGAAGGTAAATTCTTTCCCCGAAAGCATTAACTGTTTTATTTCCTTTCCAAGCCCCTAATCTGATCCATGCACTTCTTTCTTCTCTCCCACATATATCTAGATAACCCTCCCCCCTTCCCCATGCCTGATCTATTGGAACCTGCAGGTTAAGTTTTTGTACTAACAACAAATAAGATTTTAACATTTTCTTAAAAATAACGAAATTTATTGGCACAAAATGAAACCTTCCATAAAATATTAAACTATAGCCAAAATTACACCTAGGCAGTCTCAAGGTGAATATTAACAGCTGACCAGACTTCCTTATATGCGAATTTTGAAAGTAGTACACCAACAAAGTGCATAATCTAAACTTTAATTGAAAATTACTTCTTTCGACCCGAAAGGAGTTGCAGGAGTGAAGTAAAGAACCTGTAATCTCATTATCAGCATTTTGGGGAAACTAAAGCTGACGAAAAGAGACTGATTGTCGTTCAACTAAGTCAGCCAGACTGAAAGGGGGAAAAAAAAAAAAACCAATAGAAATGGATTAATTAATGACTGGTGAAATATTTTGTTTGCGTAAAACATCTAAAAGTTTTTATTCCATTTTAAAGTCCCTAAAAATGACTAAGTCCGGAGTCCTTAAGGCTTAAAGTTACGTGGGATTCACTTTTCAGGGTCAGGTAATTTGCTTTCACTTAAACAAATTACCTTACGGGTTTCGAAACCCCGGACATACAGATTTGCAGGCAGACACCATGACCACAAGACAACGGAGGCGATGTCTAAGAAACTGATATCGATACTGGGAGAGATAACCGTCTCACATTAGAAAAGTATTCAAGTGACTTATAGTAGTTTAATTATTAAGATCCTGATTCTTGGTTTTGTTCCTTGCTAGCTAAATGGGACATTTTAACATAATTATCTGTTTCTTTATCATGGAAGTCACATAGTTGGATATTATGAAACCTAAAAATATTTAAATAAGACTTTGAAACCTAAAAATGGCTAAAGGAATTGTTTAAAAAATTAAAATGAAATTTAAATAATATTAAATATAATTAATTTTAAACATCTGAATATATTATCAAATTAACGATAAAAGTACTTTTAAAACATTAGCCAACAATGTACATCTTGATGAACTTCAAAGACAAGTCATTACATTTACTTTTGTAATACCATTATTGTCATGTTGATTAAAAGAAGTGTCGAAATTAACTTATTTTAGAAGCAAACTGAATTTAATTTCATAATACAATTGTTGTCGATCACGTTTAACGCTATTTTACTCAAATGGCTTTCCAACGGACCTCTTTTGTTTCTTTATTGTTAATCACGTTCTGCTAAACAAAAGTGTCGGATGCAACTCTTATTTAAAAGCAAACGGAGGGCATTATCAAGAAGCTTACACTTCCAGTTTATTAACAGCTACAGCAAAATGCCAAAAGAAAAGGTTTATAAAAGTTTGTTGATTAGACTGTGGATCGGCAACGATTCCAATTTTACCACTATATTTTGCCAGGTGTGCCAAACGTAAGTAAGCTGTGACCAAAAATCGCATTTTCTGCACCATAAAGAATCTGTAGGGCATGTCAGCAGTACTGAGGGGAAACAGAGGAGCCACTTCCAACCACTAATTTCAGGTTTTTCCGGCTCTTTAGAAATAAATTCTATTTTTTGTTCACATTTATGTGCGGCGCTAGCATCACAAATGAGCTCTGACATGTGGTACAGAACCAAGTATTCAATAAATTTCTTCAAGCCTTCATTGGCCAAAAGATACTGGACTACTCAACCTAAAGGGAAAAATATTTGCAAGAATATACGAAAAAAGGATTGAATTCATCAGAACAGAAGTACAGAACTGTAACATCTCACTTTCAGCAGATGAGACATCGATAGTTGACGTCGCTTCGTTGCTAAGTCGTGGTGAGTAAGTTAGACCCCACAGAACCTGGTAATCCCCGCTGGACAAAACAAATCATAGCACCACAGCCTGCACCATCACAGGCGCTTAAACATCCTATGGCTATCAGAAAACCGTGATGAGAGATTTCTACTGCTTGTGACCGACAGGCGGGAGAGAAATTGAAATTTGTCTATACTAACAAACTGCATATAATCTGCCTTGCTCATACCTACACCGATTGTCTGGAGAGGCTGGAAACAATTTTCCATTATTATTTCATCTGTAAAGAAGGCCTTTCTGAAAGCTCCCAGTCTCAATCAGATTTTCAAGGAAATACTACAGCAAGCACCTCTGCCAACAAAACGCTCATCATCTGCTGGGGTTCTTGGCTGCAGGCAACCATCTACTATGTCAACTATTTTGAAGACATCAAGAATGATATAGACACGTTTGACAAGAAGCAGCCTACCTAGCAAGGGCTAAAACCGCTCTTCACAATAAGAATATCACTTCACTTGCCTTTATTAATGTCAATTTCATCTTCTTGCAGCTATTCAACGCTTGGAATTTGCACATTTACCACAAAAGATACAGTGAAAATCACTGACACAATTTCAAAGAAATAAAGACCGGGGCCAGTGGGCGCAGCCTGTTCTTTGACCTCACCAAGATTCTGCAGCGGAATCCAGCGATGAAAAACCTATCTGTTGTTCTTCAGGGGGAAAAAATTCATACGATTTACAGTGGGGACCGACAACGAATTGAAATTTAAACCGATGACTTCATGATAAGTGCTCTCAAGAGAACATTTTCTTAGTATATGAATGTTTTAAAACAATAGAAAAATGTTCATGTAAAAACCATGTTCATGCACTGTAACATTAACCTAAATAATTGCTAAATGCTCTAGTTTAGTTGAGTTTGATTAATTAATATTTTTCTAATTGGCATTAATTAATTGAAAATTTTTATAGTAAAGTTTAGTACTTTACAACTTAAAACATATTTTCAAAAAAAAATAAAAGTTTTAAGATGTGCAGTGCTTTAAAACTTTTTTAAAATTTAGTCTGGAACTTTTAAATGTTAGCGTAATTTGGAAAATACAAATAAAAGTAAATTAATATAAATTTATGTTATCATATACTTATTTCAACTGTTTACTCTACTTTGGCCAAGAGAGACTTAAAATGCCCTAAAATAATTAAAAAACTATCCAAAAAGTGTTAAAAACTATCATAAAAAGTTAAAACCTAATTCAGACTTTATAAAAACCTAAAACTTTGGGCCCTATTAATTGGATATATATTTATATTCACGTTTATAAAATGATATTAAGAATCACAAAGACAAGATTTATTGTAAGAAAAATACTTCCTAATTTTAATGATTTAAATAAGCAATTTGACGACAGTTGACATTCAGTTTGTTTCCTCTAAATAAAAACTAGGTCAAAATAAGAAATTTTTATAGCTTCTAAAGGAAAGAAAACCTCGTTTTCAATTTCCAAAGGATATATTTACACTATCTTATATCCAAAATTACATTTGATTTGGGAGATAGAATGGGATAGCTTGTAAAACTACTTGATGTGCATAAAAAGAGATAAATCTGCTCTGTGACCTTTTTTCCGTGAAAACAAATTTTCTTACCGATATAGCAATGTTGTTTATGTGGTCTACTTTTACGAAGGCTGTGAAGAGAAAGGTGAAACCGAGCCAGATGTCTGTCAGAAGTCACACAATGATATTGACATTTCCAAAGGCAGAGCAAGGTTCGCCTGGAGCGGCAAACAGCGTTACACCAACAAATGACTGTCACAAATGTGAGCGCACAAGTGTTTGTTTTCAGACTTCGGTGTTAGCACATCACATTTCTGTTATTGACAGCAAGTTAAACAGTTTTCTTTTCCTTTTTCTGTAAGCTGGGATAACATTCAGTTTCGTTCAGAGTTACTGATATTAAACAAAATCATGATATAGTGATAGAACCTTGGTTTAGTCATCAGTTTAAACCCACAAGGTCTTCAAAACCATTTTATAGGTATTTATGAAAGACTGCACAGGTCATATAGTTTTCTCCAGGAAAAATCATGGATGTAGCTAGCACACATTTAACATACAGGGTGGACAACAAAGTGTTATAAGCTAACACACACACAAACATAAATGCTGACTTTTTAAGAATTTTCAGAGGAAGCCGCATTCAGAATAGCTTAATGGGTAACACTTCAGCGAACCCCATCATAGGGTTCTGGGCAGACACTTTAAAAAATTTAAGTGAAACGATTGTATAATTTTAGATGTGCTGATTGTCGTCAAAACATTATACAACTTTTGTTTAAAAAAATTTCTCTGAAATAAATATTGAAAAGTTTTAGTAGACCTCCGCACTTTCAAGCTATGAGAAAATCTTTAATGTGAAATAATTAATTACGGAACACAGCAGAACAAACCAACAAATGAATTCTCGCATTTAGAGAACAAAAGAGATGAGAAGTGAGAAAAGTTGTTCGTATTTTGTCATTCTCCACCTTTTCAATGTTATTTCTGCTTGCTGTCGCTACTGATATTATTCTCTGTATATGATATTCTATGGAAATCCTATTGAAAAGAGCTTCGGGTCACGTGAATTCCCTGTGGCAATAAACAAACACAGATCGAATCTCGAACTGGCAGGTAGAGAGAATGTCAGAGTGCAGTACAATTACTAAATTTCATTCAGCACTCCGTAAACCCCTGATATCGGCATGAAACTTAAACGTCTGTATAAACAAACAAAGGCAAATTAACTTCAGAGTTCATGCAGAGATAAAGAAGAAATATGTTTCTCTAGCGGGGTGACAAAGAAATTCTTATTTATGGAGCGGAGGTGGTGGCATTTTTGTACGGTTTTCTGTCGGGAATGATGAAATACAGCAAACACGTGCTGGGATTAGCGTGGTCTAAATCTATGTTCAGTTCACTCTTAAACAGGCGCGTTTTCAGCTCAATGAAGAGGCCTGCACATTCTTAGGTTTCTCTGTTACACCTTTTCGTTTTCAGTTCCCAGTATAAATAGCTCACTAAATATCCAAAATTTTGAAAATACATAGAATATATGTATTTATTTCTAATTTCTAATTTCTACTTTATTTTCAATCGTTTCTTTTTATATAATTTTCATTTATTATTTTTGGCTCCTCTTTATTCTCTCTTCTTTATATGTTATCATTTGTTTATTTATAGAAATAATCCACACTAGCTATATGTAGGAGGTTCATGATTCTTCCTTTACAACTTATGCCCTACACACAATTTCTATATAAATGAAACCTTATATAGTTCATGTCTAGAAGTCTGAGGTATTTACAAGTCGCCTCTTAAGGAACAAATCTCTGCCAATAAGTAAACCTTAGGGAGGTCTCCGAGTACTATTTAGAATCAGATGAAAGAGATTCATAGTTTCGTGCTATGGAGAGTAAGCGGTAGCTTAATGGTTAGAGTATCAGCATGGAAGACTAAAGATCTGTCGTTCAAAGCCCACCCGCGACTGGAATTTTTCAATTGTACTTCTTAATTTTCTTTATTTTCTCTATTTTTGCACATTTTTGGTTTCCCTGTGCATTCCATTTCTTTCCTAAGTTTCGGTCATTTTGTTCTATTTTTTTTTTTTATTATATCCCCCTGTTCATTTTTTCATTTGTTATATTTTTTCGTATACTTTTTCTTATTCCTTCCGTTTTTTTCTCATTCTTTTTTATTTCCACTGCATATTCGTTTTCCATTTTCCCAATATCTATCAATCTCTATTTTCTTTATATTGTTTCTTCTTTCTCGCCATTATTATTCTTTCACTATCTCTCTCTCTCTCTCTCTCTCTCTCTCCATAACCTCTTTATTTATTCATTCATTTATTTTTGTTCCTTTATCTGATCTTTTATTGATTTAAATGTATAATTAATATAAATTAGATTTTTATTTTCTATCCAAACATTACAAAAAATATTTTCTTCTCTGGAAAAATCCAATTACTCTATTTTTAGGATAACAATTTTTTCCACTCCTTTGCAAGATCTATTACACGTTTCTTCCATAATGTTTTACGTTTTTATGACTATTTATTTATAAATGAATATTTAGAATATTTAAAAACATATTTGCGGAATACCAATATTATTTACAAGTTATTTGAAAACAGCTAAGGAATCTATTAGCTTTAATAAATAACACATTCATTCGTAAATCCAATTTTTTGCTGTCGTGTTTCATTATTAACATTAATTTTCAATGTTGCTTGTTTTAATAAAATCAAAGAAATGTTTTTATTTTGGTGCCTTGGGTTGGGTCGAAACCTAGTTCCCTGGAATTCCAATAGTCTGATGCTGATGAACCCGGGACTGGGGACTGATGTAATCAAAATGGAAATTTTGTTTTTGTTTATTTTTAGAATTGAGATAAAGTACTATTATAAAATTAAATATTTTGTAATCGTGAGGAGTTACATCTAAAATGGCCTGGGCCAGCCAGATAAATGGAGGCTCCTTTGTACTTTGACTTTTGTATTTTTCTTAGAATTTCAATAACTGTTTGGCGGGTCTTGCTACTTACATAGTACTTGGTCATGTGGGGCTGAGAGAAAAATGAACTACATTACTTTGATTTGAAAGGGTTCTTCACGTTATAACTAGGCATCTCGCTTTCTAGACACTAAAACCAGAATAAAGAGGAATTCAGTTATGTTGATATTAGACTGTGGACTCTAGGTGGGAAGGATAAAAATAGGTCACGAGTTATAAAATACTCTCTTCCCTTATGTCTCTCTCACTGATCAGCGCTTGTTAACTAGCCGGGCTGTGTCTCATAGCTTGTGTTTGAGTATACTTAATTGAATGTTAAATGCTAAAGAACTAACATGCCTATTGAGTGCAAGACACTTGTAATGACTATACTTTTAGATATTTTCCCCCCTCTATACACATTTTGGAGAACTAATCTGAAAAATAATTCTTTTATCTTGATAATTAACAAATTAGCCTTATTTTAAAAGTTCTGTTACCATTGAGGAAATGGTTCAAAGATGAATAAAGCATTGGCTTCTAATCTGGTAAAAGTACCTTTATTTTACAGATTATTATGTTCGGCAAAATGTGAGCTTTAAGCTATAATGTGATTGTATATTCATTTTAAGGAGTTCGAGAAATATGTGTATAAAAATAACTTTAATCAAATGATATCACACTGAAGAATTTTCGCCTGAAAACTATTATTATTAGACTAGAGTTGACACATTTAATAAAACGTTCGTAGTGTACGTGTACACACGTTCGTGTGTAGTCGTGTGTGTGTGTGTGTGTGTGTGTGTGTGGTGCCAAAAATGTACACACACTTTCACAGTAGATATCTATTTAATATATTTCAAAGTTGGACGAAAAACAACAGTAATGTGTAGTATGACGTTCTGTAAACAGACGTGACTCACATACATTATGATAGCGTTGCTACGTGACAACTAAATCAACAATGAACAAATGAAGCCAAGATTATCGTATGATGCTCTGTAAACAGATGTGACTCTCGTTACATTACGCTAGCGTTACTACAACAAAATGGAATCAAGATTATCGTTTGAAAAGCGGAAAGCAATTTTGAAGTGGCATTGGAAAAATGAGAATGTTGTTGAAATTCAAAGACAATGGAGACAGAACAGAGCCGGCAACGCGAGTAACAATTGCACGCATTCGAGACAAATTTGAGACTCACGGTACCGTATGCGATGTTCACAAGGGAAGATCTGGTAGACCCCGCACAGCAACAAGTCCCGTGTTCTCGGTTATGGTTTTGGAACGTTTTGAGCACTCGCCGCAGAAATCTACAAAGCAATGTGCAAGTGAGATTGGAAACCAGCGTACGTCGTATCATGGTGCATGAGGATGAGGCCTTCGTAGGGAAAGTTTTTTGGTCCGATGAGGCACAATTTAAATTGAACGGAACTGTTAACCGGCATAACTGTGTCTACAGGTGTGCAAACACTCCACATGTTATTTTAGAAAAGACTGTTAATTTACCTGGGATTAACGTTTGGTGTGTGTTGTCATCTAGGGATCTAATTGGACTGTTCTTTTTTGAAGGAATTGTAACTAGCCCAGTGTACCTGAACACGAAACACACGTCCGTCTAATCCGCTATTCATACACCCTAAGGAAATAGGAATTTTACTTCCAACAGAATGGTGCACCACCACATTACCACCGAGATGTACGTGCGTACCTTGATGACAATCTTCCAAGGCACTGGATAGGACGAAGAGATCCAATTGAGTTTCCACACGCTCTCTGGATCCAACCCCGTTGGACTTCTACCTATGGGGAACTCTTAAGGATGTTCAATACCGTAGAAAACCAGCTACACTTCGGGACGAAATTGAAACGGCATGTGCTGCAATCGCTGAGTACACTTCGCAAACGTTGCTCAATCAGAGTTCAACGTACTCAGAAGTGTATCGACGTTGATGGTTGGCATTTTGAGCAACTGTTGTAACTGTACAAGTGTGAATTCAGCTTTTGTTACGTTAACACAGTTTTTTCTTTGCTTGAACTGTGTATATATTTTTTGCACCCTCTGTATATTAAACGTTTTAAAAATGTGAGCTGAATTGTTTTAAGTTTTCGTCCAATTTCGCACAGAACAGCCCGTATACCCTTCTGATATCAACTGACGCAGACATGAGTTTCTCATGTACATATAGAAACATTCCTCAAGAATACCGGCAATTGTTCTGAGAATCTATGAGTGACAGTACAATTGAAATTTGTTCATTTCTCTGAGCATTTAAATGCATGTTGTAGTAAGATTAATAGCCACCAAAGGGGATAGCTAAGGGGATAAAACTTGAATTCGGGAGATATCTGCTTTATTTCCCTTGAGACAGGCCATCCTGAATTGGATTTCGCTCTCCCGTTTACCTTCAATTGATTTCATAACACCAATAACAGAATCGGAAACGTCAGTCGTGACAGGATGGCGTGGCGGAGGCTTGCGCTCAGGGAAAGTTCCTCCCTAGAATCTGGTTGGTTTGTCTGGGGGCCTATCATCTCGAGTAAGACCTTGGTGGATTCCACATATGCCCATTCATCGCCTCCTAGGATTACGATGTGTCTTCCATCTCATGCTTTCCTCCCTGAGATGCCCCCGCCTTATGTACAACAGACTAACATGTAATAACTTGAAATTACAAACCTTAAAAAACCTCTTATCATACTGCATAACACTTTTAAATCTTATATAGGAAATGTGTTTTTTTTTTTGTTATATTTTTATAAATTAATGATATTTTCGATCATTATCTCTCTCTGTCTCTCAAGAATGTTTTAGCCTTAGCTCAAAATAATAACGCTAAATTGGTTGTAATGTTTGACAGCTATCTGAAATAAATAATAGAAAATAAACGCCCACTGTCACTGAACGACTCTTTATTATCTATATGAAACAGAATTCAGCATATATGAATAAACAATTAGAAATACATAGTAGTTGTCTATTTGGATCGTGCATCACGCTTGCGCGAGCAGGAAAGACGCTAATACTTTTTGCGCATGCGCAGACTACGACATGTTTATCCCACTTTTATACATATAATATTTTAAGCAATTACATAATCTGAGACGCTAGGTTCTCAACAAGACGACTCTGGTCAGATAGCGTCACACAAACCCCACGATAGAGGTCGGATAGCGATGGCCGTTCCTCTGTTGGCAGTTGCAGTAGTGTCCGACAGGTAGCAGCAAGTTGCAGCATAAATTGGTTGTCATAGTAACGCGTGGGATACAAACGCGCGAGCGCTAGAAGCCGTTGCCATAGGAAACCTGCACTGATTGATCAGTTCGTACAAAGTCAACTTATTACAGGAGATAGCTGTCGTTTACATTAGCAGCTGACGCTCTTTTGTTATACATCAAATCTCACTCAAAAACATTGTTTTTTTTTCTTCTTCTTCTTTACGGGGGTTGCAATGCGTTATAATTTAGAAAGGATAAAATAGATGCTAGACTTTTCTTATACTTGGCAGTTCTCTTGCATATAGATTTCACTACGTGTTTTCTCATCCTTCGTTTCCTTTCAGGGCTATAGCATTTTCAACACTTCCTTTGCTTAGTTTCCTCCTAAAATATTTCTTGTTTCTATTGTATTTGTACAACTGTGAAAACGTGACCCTTATAGGCATTTTCACTGTTCTGTGCAGGTCATTTAGAAAGTACTGCTTTAATTAACAAAAAAAAAAAAAAAAAAAAAAAAAGATGGTCGTTGTAGTATATCACTTCTCACTGAAAGATATGCCATCTTTAAATACTCTTTGAATAAATCTCATAACGTGACCTGGGAGTAGAATTAGTCGCTTTATCCCATTAGTTGCTGAAATGTATACATATACTTGTATGTCGGTCCTGGAGGTCTAGTTTCCACCCTCCACCGCCCTTTTAGTTACTGGGTCATCACAAGCGATGCATACTGCTGATACACGAGATAAAATCATAAACTAGGAAAGAATTTTTACAGGACTAAGTTTAGGGTATCGCCTTGGCATTTGCCATTTATGAGGACTGAGGAAAACTAGGAAAAAACCTCAATCAGGGAGGACGGTCCTGGTGGGAATCGAACCCCAGACCTGTCGCTCATGAGTCCGAGACTTAACGACTTCGGCCACCAGTGGCGATGGTGGTCTAGTGGTAACCACACTTGCCTCGTAGACCCAAGATCGCGGGTTAAATCTTGACCAGGGTTGACGGATTTTTAGGACGTAAAAATCCTAAGTATGGCTTCCATCGGAAGGGAAATAAAGTTGTGGGTCCCGTGTCGTACGTAAAAGAACTTCAAGTCTAAAAGAAACCTCTGATCAAAATGTATCGGCCGTTTCAAGCCCTGAATTGAATGGTACGCTAATGACCTGAGATGTTAAACAGCGTCCATTAATAAAATAAAAAAAAGAAAGTATGTATGTATTAGCTGTAATTGGGCTTATACCCGAAGGTAGAGAAAAATAATGAAAGTGCAGTTAGTTTATTGCAAATAATTTAAAATAGAAACCAGCTATACATGTCAAACTATGATGAAATAAATGAATCGACCATTGTCGTATATGCCATTACACTAGACAAAATATTCTGTACAGAGATGAAAAAAATGCCTTTTGAAGAACTGGAAATAAAGTACAAGGTGGGTGAAGTTCATGGACTGTGCACAACATTGACGATCATTTATTTACAGATAAAAGAGCTCAAACATCAGCCGAAGCTTAAGTGCGCTCCAAGGATACAAGTGAAAACGCTCGAGATATCCGAGACTAGCCATTTCAACTAAACGACTGCACAAAAATGTTTGTGATGTATGCCGCGACTGCTGTCTATTTTAGGCAATGCTTTGCGATGTGTGACCACAATACGTAACACTTTTAAAAGCATTGGTTTGTAAATGTGGACGAAGTTAGAACACACGGGAATCAAAGCGATTTAAAAGCAGTGCGCCGACAAAGACTGTTTTGTTTTCCTTTGGGAGATTTCCAAAGTAATAATTTCAGTATGACTTGAAACATAATAAAAGAATACAGAGAACCTTTTAGGGTAACCAGGAAGTGCAAATCTAGCAAATAATGCAACATTATACATTTTGCACCGTATCTCAGAAATTTATAAACCTATCAATATGAAAGTTTATGAGATATTAAGAATACTTAACTAAAGATGCTCTGTAATTTTTAATTCTCTAATGCACATAAAAAGTTTTTAAACAAAAATACATCTTATTTTCCGATAACTTAAAATTTTGACTGTGCATTTTTCTCGAATTGGCTGCACTAATCCTGTTGAAAATGTGCACACACATAATGTATGAAAATTGTGGTAGCTAGAAGTATTTAAATATCACAATTAGACCAATAAGAAATTAAAAATATTTCTATATTTTTTTTGTTTCAACATTTGAAAATTAAATTCTTTTCAAGTAACTAGAATAGATATATTATTCTAGTTCCCAAAATAGTATGTTTTCTGCAGTTTACGTAAGAAAAAAACTCCAATTCCACTAATAGTTCATAAGAAAAATGCATTATTATGTCACTGTGTTTTCAGTTTTTAACAGAATTTTATTTTGGTTTAAACTTTTTAAAAAAACTTTTTATGTGCAATATATAATTAAAATTAACAGAGCATCTTTAGTTAAGTTTTTACAATATCTCTCAAAAATTTCATATTGGCGACTTAAAATTTTTTTGAGATACAGTGTAAAATGTATACTACTGCATTATTTGCTAGATTTACACTTCCTGGTTACCTTAATAGAAATAACCAAAGAATTGTACTTCAAATTGGTTCCTCGTGCCCTCTTTTCCCGAACTTAGACCGTAGAAAATTCTTCCTTTTCTCAAATTTAAAATTTTGGCTCTGTAGTAAGATATTTTGTAGACTCATTTCGTTAATGGTCATTTTCTATTTTTTTTTCCCCCGATGGGGAAAAAATATTGAAAACAAACTGGACAAGTGTAGGGGTACTGTGGAAACTATGTATAAATCTCTATTGTGGCACTTAGACGTTAGTAGTGTGTGGTATTAATAGCATATACATTGCAATATGCACTGGGAGATGTCATTAAGGTTCGTTTCAAAAAACGTATGACCGGCACAAGTAGCCAAGGTCGTTAAGGTGCGGATTCGTGAGCGGAAATCTGGGGTTCGATTCCCACTAGAACTGTCCTACCCAACTGATATTTTTCCAGGTTTTCCTCATTTCTCATAAATGGCAAATACATGGGAGGTGCCCTGAACTTGAGCCTGGGACGCTTCCTTCCTTTAAAAAAAAATCCTTTCCCAATATATCATTTCATCTCATATATCATCAGTGTCTACCGTCTGTGGTGCCTCAGTAGTTAAACTGGACGTTAAATACTATTAATAAAAGGGGGGTATGCGTAGTGTTACATGACGCTATCAAATTGCATGAATTAAGTGATGCTTCCTTCTCTTCCGAGATTTGATAGGGAACAGACGTGCCACATAAAGGGAGGGTACCCTAAGTAAGGGATGCCAATAACCAGACAGTGTGTGTAAATGAGGTATTAAATAAATTAAACTTATCAATGAAATTATTTTTTGGTTTATAACAATACGTGGGTCTTAATTATTGTTCTTTCTAACTGTTTGAGATAGAGATGTGTACGATTGGCGGAGATCAAGAACGGAACTTGCCCCCACGTCACGTAAATAAGTAGTTAGCGAGTGCTCTTTTAAATTTAAATTAGATCCCGACAGTATGTAAAAAATTTAACTTCGTTTTTACAAGTTTTTTTCAAACGGTTCTGTTGTACATTGAGCGGAATAGTGTTATTAATTTTACTTGTAAATATGTTACAGATCTACATCACATTACAGTATCAGTGGTATGGCTTTACAGCCCATCTGAAGCGATGAAGTAAATATGTAAATATTATGCGAAAATCAGCAGAGATTTATAAAAAGTTTTCTTATACTCATTTGTTACTAGATAAACATAAAAAGTAAGTAAACAAATATTGCTATTAATAGATGATCATAATCATTTAC
The DNA here is from genome assembly GCA_030762175.1 of Metallyticus violacea. Taxonomy (NCBI): domain Eukaryota; kingdom Metazoa; phylum Arthropoda; class Insecta; order Mantodea; family Metallyticidae; genus Metallyticus; species Metallyticus violacea. The sequence continues at coordinate 35,516,872 of CM060839.1, read as the reverse complement.
GCCGAAGATGATGACGCTTAGCAAGTTTCCTCTCGAGTGAAAGGAAGTTGCCTTTGCCTGTTATTAAAACGAGAAGTGGGGTTACCTTTTCGCTCGTTAATTAAATGTAAAATTTTTTCTAATATGTTTTCCTTTTACATCACTCAAACAAGTGAAAGAGGAAGAGAAGATGAACTTTTGTTCCTGTTTTATGCCCCCCCCCCCCAAATTAGGGAGAAGATTTTTAGTACAGTGCAAATAAGACATTAATGTTTATATACCTGTGTTTTCAATTCTACCTTATTGAAACAGTTTAATTACTTTATACTGTCACATACTGGGTAGCATTCAATCGGCACTCTACCGTTAATGTAATGCGGGTTCAATCCTGACCAGGGAAGATGGATTGTTTTTCGGGTGTAAAAATCCTGTATGACTTTCTTCGGAAGGGAAGTAAAGTCGTCCACTTTCGGCACGTAAAAGAACCACAAGTCTGAAATAAGAGACCTCTAAGCAAAATTCATCGGCCATTTCACGCTCTGAATTAAATGGGACGCTGATGAACGGATTGTTAGAGAGTGTCCGTAAATAAAATAACAAAAAAAAAAAAAGTTAGTGCTACGCAGTTGTTTCTTAAAGAAACGTACGGTCTTTAACGATGTTTAAATAAACAATTTTGAATGCATTTCTCCCATAAATTAATCCTAAATCAGGTATAATAGTGAGGGAGAGAACAATGAAATAATAATGACCACTATAAATGAGAACTGAAAAATGTTCTTTCGCAAATGTAAAATTCATGCTATTAGAACGAAGTGAACATTCACACTAATTAAACGTGTGGTTAAAACAATATATACAAAATATGACTAATTTTCAATCTTTCGCAAATGTAAAATTCATGGTATTAGAACGAAGGTAACATTGACACTAAATTAAACGTGTGGTTAAAACACTATATGCAATATATGATTAATTTCCGATCTTGAAAACATTTAATAAAGAAACTTAATAAATTACCCAGTTTACAAGTCATTCAGGAATGGCAACATTAAATTTGAAAAGTTTTATATTGAGTTGCATAGCCAACTATCTGCTAATGACCAAGCATTGCTCGCCGAATCTGAAAATGGTTTGCAAAAAGTTATATAAATTTTAGATCCCTTTAATATTAAAATTTCTCTGAACAAAACTAATTGATGGGTATGGAAAAAACTACAATACGCAAGCTAAAATTGTAATAAAGGACCAGATAATAGAACAAATGAATAATTTTAAATATGTGGAGTTCCACCTATCAATCTATAGCTTGAACCAAGATCTATACAGCAGTGTAATAAAATATAAATCAATAAATAAATACACCAATAGATATTTGGGAAATTCAATGAGAAAGGAGTTCAAACTCATACCACATAATATTGTACCAAAACCAGTGTTACTCTATAGTAGTGAAACCTGATAACAAGGACAAACGACAAAAATAAAATTGAAAGCTCAGAAATGAGATTTATGAGAAGTCTAGCAGTAACTCTAAGAGATAAACTGAAAGTACAGACATAAGAATGGAACTGGATGTAAGAAATATGGTACAAGAGGTAATTAACTAACAAGAGTATATCAATCAGACTACTACAGCAAGCTTTTCTTTACAAACCAAACGAAAGACGGAATATAGGATGGCCGAGAACTAGGTAGAAAGATCAGTTTAAAGAATAATGGCGCGGAGCGTGATAAACACAGAACTTAGAAAGGCAGACGAAGATGAAGACAAATAATTCCTTAGTTATCACATCAAATCACATCTGGCTACTGGTGGGATAAATAAAGGAGTTCAGTTACCCCAAAGTTTTTGTTAAGGCAAGAAGAGCTCTTTCATATGCGGCATATTAATACCACTCAAAGCATGGGATGATGACTTGCCCAGTCCCCTAGCCAGAAGTCGAAATATGTTTTCCCATAGGCAGCTCGCGACCAACTTACCCTTACTCATGAATCAAACAGGTCGGAGAAATGATGCCACCCGTTCTCTCCAACTAGCAGTCCTCATTGTTTGACAGAAAGAACCATTAATATGGATATATATTTCAGAAGCGAAAATAGGACAGGAAGTTCTTTCTATATGAAATAAAAATGTGTAACGTTAAATAATTAAAAATCAAACACAATTTAATTAATTGAACTTTTAAATTAAATAAATCTGATTGATTGACGCACAAAGTTTTGAATTGTATGTATAAGATAATTTTATTTGCACTCGTAATCTCTTAGTGAATAAAAAGATTGTGGGGAAAAAATATCAATTGTAATATATATTAATGCATTAAAATTATCCCAAAACTATATAATTTCGTTAATGACATTCACAAAAGGTCAAAACACCGACCGTTGCTAATACATACGGAGAACTGAAACGTTTTTGCGTTACATGCTACCATAGAAGCAGTAGCTAACGAAGTACATTCTTCAAACCATTGTTTACTCAATAATTCCAACAATTGCTAAGTTCAGATTTAAAGTCCACGAAAACATTATTGTCTGTTCCCATATTAAGGCAGAGTTGATGCAATATCAAACCTTTAAATTGGATATAAGAGGCTTTCCATCGTTCAAGTACAGACATTAGAGCGATACCATCTGAGCAGATAGCTTACATGCATTATTCCCGAGAGCTTAGTCTCTCAGTAATTGAGCTTAATCTGGTAATAAATTACTACCCACAATAAACTAACGATAGTATCCTGGTGATTAAGGTAATAAGATATATTGCTCTTCACTCGGAAATTCACAGATTTTATCTTCCTCTAATTAAAGTATATCTAAATGAACTGTTTATGATTAATTTATTACCTATTTATCATTACTTTACATTAAACATATTATCCGAGTCCGGAAGTTAGGCAAAATATCTTTTCTATCTGGATGTATATACTTAAGAACCAAATAGAAATGAACATGTTTCCATACAGTGGGAATCGGTAGGGCCAGTTTTTATTTTGCCTTTTTGCCTATTTTAAGGTTCAAAATCTTTTATTGCCTGTTTTGGATTGTTATGGATTTCCCCCCAAATTTGACAATTGACAGAGTTCGAAAGTTAGGCAAAATGCCTTTTCTATCTGGGTGGATACATTTAAGGGTCAGATAGAAATGAACATGCTTCCGTACATTTTGGGTAGGTAAGGCCAGTTTTTATTTTGCTTTTCGGCTTCTGTTGCCTATTTCAAGGGTTTTTTTCTGTTTTGGATAGTTATGGATTTTTCTGCGATTATTTACGCATTTTATAAAGCACATAAATAATTTCAATATATCGAAGTAATATATATATATATATATATATATATATATAAATTAAATAGCATGTTCATCTCACAAAAATATCTATTCAGAACCTTGTTATACACGTATTTCCATTCAAGCAGTCAAAAACTTTCTCCTCCATTCATTCACTTAAGCTTTTTAAGTAGCAGAACCTTCATTTGTTAAAAAAGGCAGGTTATTAGGGGAATACCAGGAAATAGAGAGGATGAGGGAAGTACAGTAGTTTTGAATTGTCCTGGCGAATGAACTTGTATTGATTTGCGGAGACAATTCTAGGAAATTTGCAGTGGGAGTAATTTCTCAGTTGCATGAATGTAACAAACAATTGCAAGCGAGAAAGATGAGAGACGTACAGATGTGCAATAAACCATCCCTACAAAGTGTTCAGTATGGAAGTAAATGAGATATTAATCTGATTCATTCATAAACGCATAAACAGAAAATGAACTCGACCAGAAACCACTGCGTATCTTTTGCTCATTCGCCAGGACTATTTAAAACTACTTTACTTTGTCTTGTATACTGCATTTCCATAATGTCATGAAAGGTAAATGTTCTGTTGTAACTGGTGTGAGTCCTTCCAAAATAACTGGTTTTAAATATGCTCCAATCACTTCAATGGAAATAGAACGTTCTTTTTCCGTGATGAAAAATGTTCTCTCTGACAATCGGCTGACTATGACAGTTGATACCTTGAAAAAAACATCTTGTTGCTTGTAATCAAGGGAAAAAAATAAGTTTAAGTACTTTAAATATGTGTTAAAGAAATTATTAAGTGTCTTAAATATCTATTTTCATTAATGAGTGACATTTATCTCTGTTTTCGCTTTTAATAAATGCCTATTTTCAGTACTTTTATGCCTGCCCATTTCAACCAAAACAAAAACCTGCACTTCCGGACCTGGTTATTACTAAATATACATTTTCATTCACAATGAAATTTCAAAGCACGCATGAAATAATGCACTATAAAGTATCTGGAAATGCACAAAAAAGTTTACCATGGTAGTGTTCTGAGTTTAATTTTCTTCATTTTGGCTGAATTAATAACTACAACATTTATAAATTCTATTTCGTCAATTTGCAGCGCCTGTCAGTTAATATGTGATTTTAAGTAGAGAATGAAATATCCATGTCACAAGGCGTGCTTACTTGAATGAGGAAGTTGTGATAGGGTCAGATCTAATTCTTCATTCAAATTTTACAGCAAATGTGTTTCTTTACTGTACAAAGAAATGTGTCATATACATAATTTTCATTCAATCGTTTTGTTTAGTTATTTTCTACTGTTAAACTGATACACACATTTCGATTTACGTTTCTTGCATTTTTGCAATATGCGATGAAGAACCAACATACTGGTTTGCTGACTTTTTTAGAACGTGTAATCTGAAACCTGCAGTGATTTTATTAATTACTGTCTAGTAAATTATGCATAAATGAGATTTAGTGTTAAAATATGTAACAATTTTCTAATCTCTTTTAGGGTTATCTCTTAATTGCAACAGTTAGAGTATAGCACAACCCCTTCTGACCTAATAAATGATTTGCCTTAATTCACTTTACTATTAAGGCACTTTTTGTACATTTTACTGGAGACATTATATAGACACGAACAGTTGTAAACATTCACAATAATTTGAAAACCGCTCACGATGTTTCCTCTTTTACTACCAAACTTAACAATTGCAATTGAACACCAGAGAGGTGAAAGCATCGCTGTCACCGGGGCAGTCAGTGTTATCAACAACAAAAGAAGTTTTAATACTTCAACAGATTTGTAGATTTCCTTTAAATATGCATAAAGTCCAAAAATAAGCAGTATGTATGTGTATATGTATATACTGATAAAATCAAAAAGCATTCAGATATACATTATGCAGATTTACTCTCGAAAATGCCTAAACATTCAACATGCACTAAAATAACTCATCTATTTCGATTAATAAAGTCAAGAGTATAATGTAACTAAATTTAATGAGTTTGTAGTATGCATCTATAAAAACATGCATTTACCTGAAATTCTCGTCTCTACTTATTACGAGATGAACTATTGTGGCAATTCGGATCGTAAGAGATGTGCTGTTCATTTTTTCCCCACCATTCCTTAAATTATAAAGCTGAAAATTGTTGCACAAAGTAAATTTTATCGACAATAGTATATATATATATATATATATATATAATATTTGTATATAATATAAAAGAAAAATAATATAACACTATTCACAATGAAAATAATTAACAATAATTATAAAAACAGAAAAGGATAAAACACTAAGATAAAGTCATGTTTGTAATCGCTATATTTCGAACTACTAGAGTTCTTCTATATATCTAGTAGTTCGAAATATGACGCTTACAAGTGTAACTTTCTCTTAGTGTTTTATCCTATTCTGCTTTTATAATTACTGTTTATATATATTGCGGCGTCGCGAAACAATAATACGTCAACGCATCGACAGCATCGTTGACGTATTATCGCAGATTAGAGAGAAGGTGACGGTTAAAGTGGAGAGTTGATGATAAGGAGCGATGCAGGAAGGTCGTGATCATCATTAGTTGTCGGTTCTTAAGATGAACAAAGGAAGTAAGGTAATGTAAAGTCATAAGGTGTTATTTCAATTAATAAATTGTTATATGATCTGTGCTGAACATGTGAGTTTTTGCTTTGCTGTGTACTCGTGGTTTCTTTCGTAGGTTCCCGCTTGTATATTTGTTTTGAATTAAGTAATTACTTTTGTTTCGGAGCGGGAATGCAAGTTCGCACGTTTAGACCCCTATATACATGTGTGTGTGTGTGTGTGTGCACAACGATCATGTAATTATAGCTATTAGGACACGAGTACAAAGTAATTATGACTTGAAACTTGGCAAAACTAATAAAATAAATAGAACATGATTTCGTCTTTGCATGCATGTGAGTGTACAACTAATATTTGAATTAAAAATGTCTTATATGAGTGATATCAACAATGTAGAAGCTCAACACTGCCTGAAATAATATCGAGCAGGCTGGCTCAGACTCGCATTCTGGAAGTACGGGCTTCAAATCCATTAGAGCCAGTCATTTTGGAATTCTTTTTTGTTTTCTTTCTAGTCGCTTAGACGAATTCTGGGAAGATCCTTTCCACAAAATGTCTGCTCTCCCATTTTATCTCCTTTATTTCAATTGATTCTGTTACAGGATCGAACGTGTCAAGCGACGTGGGCTGGTGCTGTGTGCTGTATGATGTTGGCTGGCACTTTGAAAAGGATTCTGCCATACTAGAGTATGGAAGAAGTCCTTCTGAAGTGCTCGTTCATTCTGGAGGGGAAGCGAATTAGTTGGCTCCGGGTCTGTTTTTCTGGAAATAATGTTAAGTAACCCGTCCGTACCTGACCGCCCCCTTGATCCTGGCCCCTTATCTCATTCCTTCCTCCCGTAAAAGGCTCCATCAGGGGCGTAGGTACAAAGGGCCATGAGGTAGGCTGATTCCGAAATGTTCTCCTCGTTCCTACCAACCTAATACTGAAATACTGCAGGAAGCTAAGAAAGTAAATAATAATTTATTATCTCAATAAAACAACATTTACGAAAAACTGCAGGGTCAACTCATAGTATGAAGAAGGAAAAAAAATATTTTTAGAAAATGTGGCGATAGTAGATACTTTGAGCAAATGTTAAAGAAAATTAAACCGTTAAAACAAAATATTCTACATTAAATCCTATAACATCTAAGCACAAAAAATGAACGTCGTTTGATACATACAGTCACGTTAAAGCAATACAGGTTAGTATGGATGTGGATAAATAATGTTTACACGATTCAGTGAATAGGGAAGGCTATACCAAATTTTTTGGTATGGAGACCCAAGTTCGTTCTTAAAGACTATCAACGCAGTGAACCACATACGGTGCAGAGACTCCAGAACAAGAATATGGTCTCATGAACTAAGAAATACAACGAAGAGTGGCAAGGATGAAGTAGAAGGCCGCATTCCAAAAACAAAACAAACAATGAAGTTATTCTGTTTGCACAAGATCTAAAGATCGAAAGACAAAACCATAAAATGATGTGTGCTGAACATAAACGAGACATTAATGTGAATTGTTTGTCAAAGTTCACAGTTTCTTTAATGAATAGTTATGCATGTGCTGTTAGAGACTTTATTAAACAAAAAACAATTAAATAAAATAAAACGGGGTTCCATACCACCGAATGTAGCAAAAATGTAGGGTTAAATAGAAAAGAATATTAGTAATGAACTCATTGAAGAAAAATGCAATTCCGCCTCAGGTGGTCCCATGGAACAAAAAATTTTGGTCTGGATGATGGTTGACAGAAAGTCGATATAAATGTAGGCCAATACTGAATGCAGCTAATGTAAAAGTCTGTTGGCAACAGGATGCGTAAATTAAATATTTAGATTTAAGGGCTACATTGCTATTTTTGTGCACTCTGTCGTGTTCTACTAGACGTGTCGTGCGCTAGTCATTTCGCATGATTGTGTGTAGACCGTTGTGTTTTTTTTTTTTTTGTTTCGTTTTTTATTTCTTTTTTTTTCCGCATTTGTACATCAGACTGGTCACGTGTGATAACAGCATCGAAAGTAAACTTTTGCATTGGGATAGTTCCGTCTCCCTAAGAGAGTTACAGAGTAATAATGTACTTTAATGGACTTGATAATGGAATTCACCATTTAGAGTAAGCCAGGCGCCCCTAAGTGCGTCGCTTGTGTATAAATGAATGTTTGACCCTTACCGACTTTTGCTAGTGTCGGTTGGCAGGTTATAACTTGTAGGTTGTGACTTTGTTTGGTGCTTTAATATCAGTTCAGTTTCCACGGGTTTGTCGTGAATAAAACACTTATTTTTTATTGCAGCTGCGTTTATGATGTTCGTTTTTAACCAAAAAGCTACATTGTAATTAGGGGCAGTTGCTTCTAACTCTAAAGATTTTGACATCTTTGTAAATATTTACACATAAAATAATGTCTGCTTAATAGTGCATTAACATTTTCTTTTAAAATACCGCCATGAGTTGTCGAGGTCGTTAAGGCGCGGACTCGTGAGCATGAGGTCTGGGGTTCGAATCCCGCCAGGACCGTCCTTCCTGACTGAGGTTTTTTCCAGGTTTTTCTCATTCCTCATAAATGGCAAATGCTGGGGAGGTACTCTAAACTTAGACCTGGGACGTTTCCTTCCTAAAAATATCCTTTCCCAATATTCATTTCATTTCATGTATCCATGAGTGTCCACCGCCTGTGGTGCCTCAGTAGTAAAAATGGGCCTTAAACACTACTCAAAAACCTTTAAAATATCAAACGCTTCATAGCATTTGATAAGCTTTGGGAAGCAAAAATGATTGGAGTAGAAATAGTTTGTCAATTACACCCCAGTATTACTGCTACGCCTTTCCGTTTGTAGGCGAAGGAAATAATAGAAGCATTTGGGTCGCAAGTAAGGTTGCCGACCGTCCAGGTTTTATTACTGAAGACCAGCGTTCGGACAAAACGTCCAGACTTTTTGAGACTCTACGAGTATGTTAACTGTGATGTTTAAGGGGCTCCCCTGAGCTTTTTAATTAAATGTTTGGGAAACTTAAGACACAAACTCCCCTGATCTCTTCGGCCAAGTTTTCACCTGGCATAATATATTTTCAAGTCACGGTGCCTGATCTTGTTTTAAAAAATTAACTAATGAAGCTTCTTTGGAGTACATTCATCTGTTTTGATAATACTAAAGATAAAAGTGAAATTTGAGAGAATGGAATCTTGCTATCAATTGTGTTTTAAAAAAAAAAGAGAGTAACCAGAAATTTAGATCACTTTAAACAAAGTAGATTTTGTTCAGAAGTACATATACACTAATTGCTTGAAAGGAAAAAATGATGATTGTCCATTCTAGTTTCTATTTTGAGAAAATAAAATTTAATGTTTAGCAGGTAGTTTTCTGTATTATGAAATAAGCTTGGAGCAGTTTCAGAAAAATTAGAAGTATGTTTAAATATTCTTACTAAAAAGTTAACTCCCCCGTCCCATTAAAAGATGTGGTTATAGGTGTTCACACATTTCCACTTCGAAATATGACAATCCATTTGCAAGAAATGTCTCCCCTAGTTTGGAACTTGCGAAGCACAAAAGAAAGAGAACAAATGGCTATCCTTGTTACCCAATGGCTTGCTGCGTGATGACGAAAAAATGCATATACTGCCATTGTGCATTTTTTTTCCAAAGAAGCCATTGCTTTCATGATCTCAGTAGACAGTTCTCAGAAACGGCGTTTCCCTACGCTTACGTTAGGAAATAAAGCGGCAATCAAAGTTCGGAGGAGGCCTAGCACATTCAACAAAATGTAATGATGAAAATGTTGTGAGAAATGCAATGTTGAGATTTATAACAAACCGTTTGTTTGTGGATGTGATGTAAGTTTGTTTCCCTGTTTGATGTTTGAAGATGAATCTGATGGAGCTGCGTGGGATTTAATAGTTTGACAAAATTACAGAAATCATTTATACTCAGCTGGAATTCAATCTGTTAGGCACTCTTAGGTCAAACTTTCTAAAATGGTTTATTTCATGTCTTACTTAAATAATATATAGTTATATATATATATATATATATATATATATATATATATATATATATATATATATATATATATATATATATATATATGGGGGGAGATTCATGGGATTTATATTTATTTGGAATAATGTGCAACATTTTTTAATAGGGCTTAACGCCCGTATTTACTGATGAGGCACCATAGGCGGTGTACACTGATTATATATGAGATGAAATGATAAATTGAGAAAGGATTTTTTAAGGCATAAAACGTTCCAGGCCTAAGTTTAGGGTACCTCCCCGGCATTTGCCATTTATGAGGACTGAGGAAAACCTGAAAAAAAAACTGAATCATAAAGGACGTCCTGGCGGGATTCGAACACCTGACTTCCCACCCACGAGTCCGCGCTTTAACGACCTTGGCCACCTGTGACAGTTATGTGCAATATGCAATATATTCTTACAGTTAAGTAAACTTGTCCAAGTTACTTGCATCATTCTGTCCCAGGATCATGCAAGTGCGTCGGTTTTAGTTCCAAGGCTACATCGCTGATGGTTGGCAACGGATTATCGACGCCAACTGTTTCAGGTCTTTTTCTTTCTTTTTTTTTTTTTTTTTTTTTTTTTATTTCCGCATGTATTTCCTCTTATTTGCATCTAGTGGTACACGGTTCTTGTTTACATGCGCTAGACGCAACGTCAGCATTGGAGTCCAGTTGGAATGTGGGCAGTGCCTGTCATTCTTTGTGACTGTTGATTCAGCACGACATTTCTAGGAAATAGCTGGCTGAACTTGCATCTGGCTTACTGTGCTGTGAGCTGCTGGCTTTATTTTGAGCATATGCATTTCTTTCCATATATCAGATAGTTCAGTTGTTATATTTAGATGCAAAACAACATTTTACAAAATATAAACGCATGTAGAGCTTCTATTTATAATCAAACAACTTATAAAAAAAACACCGAAAATTTATTTTCCTGCATATTATTTTTATAGACACCAACTCCATGGTCTAGTAGTCAGAATCTCTAGCTATTATTCCTATGTCCCCTATTTCTATTCCCAGATATGCCATGGATATTTTTCTTGAATTGGAAAGTGCCCAGGTTCTGATTAGCTTATCTCCCACTAATCATATCTTCGGTTTAATGTAGCTGAACCATACGGGCGGCCCGGTCAGATGACAGCTGCAATGGAGAGCCATGTAGAGGAGGAATGCCCAAGTTCAAAAAAATCAGGCTAGCAATGGGCGAGGGGAAGTTTTTATAGTTAATTATACGGCATTTGTCAAATTAAATTGCAAAATATTGCAGTAAATACAAGTAATTCCTTCAGATATGCTATAATTAATCAGAACCTTCATAAATTAACAAAATTAAATTTAAATGAGACAAAGAAAGTAACCAAAACAAATTAAGGGTGACAAAGGTGTACTATCTATCTTTCTCTCTCTCTCTCTCACACACACACACACAGAGTCCATTTGCTGACAATCAAGTAATTATTAGTCTCAGTGTAAGCTATATACAGTTAGCGGTTGTTACATTATAATAATTAATCTTTAACTGTAAATATTCTGATATATATAGAGCTATTTGTGCATAATGTGACGAAGAAAAATTATAAAGCATAATTTGTTGAAATATAATAAAACAATGACTGTACAAACTTCGTTACAGAGCAGCAAAGGGACTGAAAATAGCTTGATTTAGATTATAAATATATTAGATGAGATACAACGAAATTATTTTAAACTGAAAGTATAGATTATTCTAGAGCAATAAAAAGTATTTCATCACAGATATTGAGAAAACGTACAACATATGTTATTTACAACCATAAAACCTTTCATTTATTCACAGCCAATGACGGGAAAAGTGTTTTGGAAGGTCAAGAAATATTATGCATTCTAATATTTATTGAAGATAGAACAGGTCCGTAGGTGTAAAACGTAATGAAGACCATGATCACATAGAAAACGAACATAGTAATGCTTAATGTTGAATAACAACTTCCACGGTGGCCGAGGTAGTTACGGCGGACTCGTGAGTGGAAGATCTGGAGTTCGATTCCCACCAGGACCGTCCTCCCTGACAGAGGTATTTTTCCACATTCTCCTCAGTCCTCATAAATGGCAAATGCCAGGAAGGTACCCTGAAACGCTTCCTTTCTCAATTTATCATTTCATTTCACATATCAGTGCCCACTACCTGTCGTGCATCAATAGTAAAAAGGGGCGTTAAACAGTATTAAAAAATTGAACAACGCTTATATTTGCTGCTGTGCTAAGTTGAACTTATCACGTTTTATTCTGTAAATAATTTTCATGGATTATAATTTAACTTCTGTAAAAGAGAGAACAAACATTTCTGTTATTAAGTTGCCTCTAAGAAATGTTTGGTTTTTAAAATTGTATTTTGTAAGATTTTAATGGTTTTCTTGGTTTGTCAATATTATTTAGATGACGCCAAGGTTATATTTATGCACGATCATAAAATGGAGATACCAAAGTTTGAGATTAGAATCCTTCTACTGGAAATAAGATTATAAAGCTGCTGCCATGGCTCAAAGAATTCATTAATCCCAATACACCTCCTTATTTACATAAAACTGGCATTTAACTCAGTTTAAATTCGTTATTTTGATATGGTTACATTTTATTTTATATAATTTTAAAATTTAATTCTATACTTTGTTATTTATATAAAATTGGGATGGCTGTGCGTTAGAGAAATAAATTATAGAAACCTGGAACTATGTGTTCCATTAACTGGGTGAAATATACACACCAACCTATATAACCTAGGCTTGAACACACAGTATGTAACAAGGTTATACACCGGGCTGTATGTAGGTAACACTTAAAAAGAATTACCTGGTCACTATGGCTCACCACATGAATAAACAGTAATTTATAATAATATTTATTAAAATTAGACTGAATGTAGCATACATTGGTTTCAAGCACTTGTGTAGAATTTATTTACTATTTTTAATCTTCTACTTTACACCACTAGATACAAACAGTAGTGTTTGTCAGTTGTTTGCACAGTTGAAAGTCGATTGCTTTTAACACTAAGTTTTAAAAGTAGGCTTTGCATCCTCGTCTGTCAATTACATAAACAATTGAAGGTCGTAACCCCATTAATTGCATTACTAGAAAATCGTCTAAATACGTTTTCATACTGTCAACAAAAACTTACAGTTTGGTTGTGTTTATTCCACTATTTATTTTGTGTGTCAACTAATAAATATACATTAATTTTAAGTAAGAGTTCTCAAACCCTCTCTACCGAGCTCTCGCAATTGGTTTCTTGTGATAACTACTATAGCCAGGGAAAGATTCATTATATTTAAGTTATAATCCTTACCTCAACGTATAATAACTGTTTAAAAGGATGTCCCTCAACACTTCCCAGAGACTTCTGCTGCGATAATACCTTGCGTATCTTCCGTAAGCACATTTTAGTTACTTAATCTACCTGTATATACACGAATGAACAGTAACTGTAATCCCTGGACATTTTCTTGGGAATTTTCACTGTAGCCTTCTGGTTTAATTAGATTTCACATTACACACGTTATACCACACAATAAACCACTATAGCTTGTAATTCTAAAGCATTAAAGCACATGTCCATAACAGGTAAGCGCACACGCAAAACTCAACTTGTTTACATAAGAGAAACAAGTGACGAGCTGCAGCAAACATCTGCGGTAAAGAGAGCCGAGGATTTCCCTGATACATTCTTAGGGCAAAAATGTGTTGCAAGGCAACGTCAATATTGAACAGAATACTAACAAATACAACCAAAATACAGACTTTTACTTGTAAGTTGAGACACATAAACAATTTACAAAAGAAGACGATATAAACTGATGTCCAAATATAACAATATTTGGGATAAATTAGCAGCAGATGTTCATTAAAAAGCAATTGAATACCAAATGTTGATATTTGTCGTGACAAGCTGTACTAGTGCTGCTTGTGGAATCTCTTGCATCTAGTGCAACGCCCGAGCAGCTGGTGAATCCCCAGCGATAGCAAAGGGAGCCGAAGGCACATTAATATCTAGATAAGGAGGCTTAATAAACAGTGGAACGATAGCTCAGGCGATTTGAGCGTCAAGCTATAGTTGTGAAGATGGTGGTTTCGAATCCGACCGCCCTAAAACCTTCCCCCCTTCTCTCTCTCTCTCTCTCTCTCTCTCTCTCTCTCTCTCTCTCTCTTCCTACTCCTGCTGGATAAAAGGAAATTTGCCGCAATTACAAGCATTTACTTAGTAACATACCACCACACATAATGGCCTATAAATTGATGCTGACCTTTTTTTTTTCTGCTGCAATGAAAGGAGATTTGCCAGCATAGAGTGATTTACCCAACCCTATCAATTTATATTTACGAAAAGGAGGCGAGCGTAGGTCGTCAGGTCGTAGTGAGCCGCAGCAAAGCATTGGGGTCCACCGGATTCTAGTATTTACCCGAGGTTAGCGTGAGGGTTAGTGTGTGTGTGTGTGTGTGTGTGTGTGTGAAATTGGAATAAGAGCACATTTTCCACAATTACAATATTTCACCCGTGTAACAATGACATCATTATAGCGATTTACCTGCCCCTACCAATTTATATTTACGAAAAGGAGGCGAGCGTTAAGTCTAATATTTTACCCCCTTAACAATCCACTATTAATTTATTTTTTACAGAGCAACACATTGGTTACATTATTTAACAAAAAATACATTCAACTTGAGACCAAATGCTTGGAATGCTCCGCTGTCGCTCGGGACTACCCAGCCGCAGTAGCTACAAGAGATTCCATGATTTCAGTAGTAGCACTAGTGCCTTCAGTCCTGCTTAACCTTAAGTCTTTACACGCTACTTTTAGAAGAACTCGAAGCAGTTATAAAGAGAAAAAACGTAAAAAAAGAGTTTTGAAATATCTAAAGCTCTTTAGATAAATGCACAATTCTTTAAAAATTGCTTAAAAATATTCAATGAATACATAAATGCACGACTCTTGGTTTTCTGCAAAATTATCATTAATAGCTCAAAACAGAACTGAAATATAAAACAATAAATTAAAAAAATTAATACATTAAATACAGCCTACAAAATATACACTGGCGTTTAAATAACAGAAAGCATTCTGATAGAAGACCAAAATTGTTTCAGAAGAGGTAGCTACTATTTGTATACCACCCCGCACATCACTCCCGCTTTAAAAAAGAAGTTACTACTTGTTTATGTATATGGGTTTCCTATATTTTGAAACGCCTTAGAGATCAAGAAAATATTTATGCGAAATGATGACCAAACGAGTCTATCTTAACAATTTAATAAGGGCATTATAAGACGTTTATATAGCTGGAGTTTTATGTTATCAATGCATACGATCATTACACAGAAAAAATTCTAATTAGTCAAGAAGAATAACAAGGACATATTATACCGCCATTATTTTTAATGTATACTGTGTTGGTCCCAGGAGCGTAGCTACATATGTGTTTGGAGGTCGTTAGAACCCCCCCCCCCCTTGTGTGCTCCACTCTTTTAAGTAGAATCCATTTTCTCCTTTCTTTGTTTTTAATTTCATTTTTAAATTATGATACACAATCTTTTGCATGACTTGTGTAACACTATTAAATTTCTAAATAATTTAGAATTGTGTTTCTTTTGTGTATTAATTATACATTGTAATATTTAAAATATTTCCATTGTTATACTGAAATATTAAACATTTCAACATGTTTAAAACATACAGGCTAGTCTTGGGTTCTGCGCTTCCAATATTTAAAAATTAATGTAGTAAATAGAATTTTATAAAAAATGTTATTCATATTTCTGTGTCCCCTAGTTATTTCAAACACTAAACTTACATTTATCCCCCCTTTTTTGAGAAAATTGTGCCTAAGTCACTAGGTCACCTATATAAAAATGTTTTTTATAAAAATTCGCAATTCTTACTCAACGCATATTTTTATAACGTACTTTATTTATTTAAAATTGAATGGAGTTACTATAACAACAGTTTAAAACATTCAGAGTCTTAATGAAATAAAAACTGCTATTACAGAATTACATCGGTCTCTGGTGTGCAAGTCAAAATCAAGGTGGTGAAGGCCAAGGTTCGAAAAGTTTTACGGGATGTAAAAATTTCCAATGCAAATACTCCGGGAGGGACTTAAAGTCGTATCGTAGATTTACGGCACGTTAAAGAACTTCATACTTGAAAAAAGAGGTATTTGGACAAAATTACCGGCTATTTCATTTCCAAGAAATACCTTAGCATCACACTAGATGGCACTTGAAGCGATGATCACATATGCTTCTGACATCTGTTGGTGCTAAGTGTAATTAATTTCATAGTTCATAAGGACCCGGAAGGGGCACAACGGCTGCCATGCGATATACCTAAAAAGAAGAATTAATTAAAACGGTTGTTACCTCTTAGTATTTCCTCGGATTCTTAATTATCGAATCAGAATAATACACGGATTATTTATGAAGTCAAATATGAGGAAATGACTTCTAGAGCTAAAGTTTGTTTTTTGGCACCTTTTGAAAACAAAGTTCTCCGTCATCTTTCAGCAGTTATCTTATAGAGTTTTTAGGCTTGGACTGTTTCCTGGTCACTCTAGGACTTGCACGCCATTGTTTACAGGAATACCAACATCTGATATGAAAACTAGGCTAATTTTAGGATAAAAATCACTAAATTTCTTGTTAAGAAACTCAATATACAGGTACAGTCAACCCTTTTTGCCCTGTGGCAAGAAGGTGAATGGTGTTGAAATAAGCATACTGTGGGATCATTAAAATAATGCTGTAAAGTGGATGCCACATCTTTTATACTGGTAATGCACTTTCCTACTTCAACAGTTATTTACATCCCCAAATCGCTAGTCCTTGTGGATGCTTCATAATTGATATGGTGCAACATGGAAGTAATTCTTCTCCTGATGTATGATGTGCAAGTTAATTATTGGCTCATTTGAAATTGTTACATTCTTGGCACATTGAAGGAGCAGCTGATACATCGTTTTGTCAGCAGTTTTTGTTGAGGTCGCCGCTTACGATGCTCCCTCTCATTCTTGTTACTGCTTCATAATAAAGAAAAGACGGCCATATCTAAGGCTCGTTCCCTTCAAAACTCTGTCTTGTTTAAGTTTTGAAGTTTTTTCCTTGCTTTTGCCTTTTCTTCAGTCAATATTGTCACTGTACTGGAACTCTACCGCAAGCTTTGCAACTTATGATTGATTATAATCTGCTCTCAATGAATTTGCCTTGCAGAGAGGCTCACAGATTAGAGTGTAACAATGACACTTTTTCTTTGCCAATATGATTTGCACACGCATGTTATTTTTACACTGGAGTGATTGCTGAACTCATCTGAAGTGATAAACACAATAATTCTACAGCAAATAATAGTCAAGCAAGTAAACCATGCTGTTTGCTGCAAAAACAGTCCGAATACGAGGGTAGGTGCATACGTTTGCAACTGTAACTTCCGGTCTGCTGTGTTCAGTTGTTCAGATATAGTCACAAAAGGACTTACTCCAAATGATATTCAACAGCGATTGGACGATGTACATGGGAAAGCATCACCTCATACTCTACTTTAAAAGAATGGGACAACTTTTTCGAATGGGTCGAGAAAGCATTGAAGACGAAGAGCGTGCAGGTCGACCCTTGCAGGTGCTCACTCTTGAAAACATCACTCTTGTGGAAGAAGAAATTATGGAAGATTGGCGGCTCAAAGTTACAGAAATAGCAGCAAGGTTGGGCCTTTCTACAATAACAGTCCTTGGAATTATTCATGAACATTTAAACATGAATAAGGTTAATGCAAGATGGGTGTCTAGACAATGAGTCATCTGTTGTCAGGCATTTTTGGAGCTCTGCCGTGGCAACCAGAGAGAAGTTGTGGAAAGCATTGCTGCAGAAAATGAAGATATGGTCCTCTACTATGATCCCTTGTTGAAAAATGATCAATGGAGTGGTGTAAACATGACAAAGTACCGTCTCTAAAGGCCAAGGTCACTCAGTCAACCAAGAAGGTCATGGCCACATTCTTTTGGGACTGTGAAGGAATGCTCTTCATTGACTTCAAGGAGAGGAACGTCACAGTAAATGGGGACTACTATGGTGGCCTACTGCACAGACTACGTGCTTCCATCAAAGAGAAAAGGCGAGGAAAGCTGAGTGGTGGTGTGCGCCTTCTTCACGACAACCGCCTGTGCATACAGCTCTTGTTGCAAAGGCAGCTGTGAAGAAATCGAGGAGATCGACCATCCATCCTACAGCCCAGATCTAGCTCCGAGTGACTATTTCCTCTTCTCAAAACTCAAGAATAACCTTCAAGGAAGGAAATTTAAGTGTGATGAAGAAGCGATAGATGCTGTTTTTGCCCATTTTGCAGACAAGACTTCTGACAATTTGAGGGGAGGGGTTGAAATGTTAATTGAAAGATTTGAGAAGTGTATTGCAATAAAGGGTAACTATATTTGAAAAGTGAAACATAGTTTTTGTCTCTATCATACCTAGAAAAATGGTTAGGCGGGAAACTATCCTTTACGTTTCAAATTATAAGGCTTATGATGAGTTGGTGCTGATGCAATACATTTGGCAATCACTAATGGTGTCAATTTGCATGCCGGAAAAGTTATTATTTAGACCCTTTATATCGGGTTCTTTGTATTTAAATTTCATTTCTACAAATAAATAAATTGTGTACGATTTATTAAATTCTCGATATTAATGAATTAATTTATTTAGTGTCAACAACGTGCACCTCTCTTTTATATTGTAGTGATTTTATTTTAATTAAAATATTAATATGTTATACTTTTTACATGCCTTTAGAGGAAAAAATATTTTTGGCAAGTAAACTAGTGCTTTGGAGGAACAGATTAAACAGACAATTTTTGAAATGTGTTTTCTTGTTATTATGCTGGTTTTGCCGATGACGACAAATTAACTTAATCTGGACTCCAGCATGTAATTTCAGCTTTTTAAACAACTTTTTCTCTTTCTTTAAAGGCAAGAAACTGAACGTAGAGTGTACAGAACATCTGGCTTTACCTCTTTCTAAGATACTTCACTACTTTATGTTGACAGTACTTACGACGACGTGAGTCATTGTTATTGGGACATTTTATCTTGATATAGTGCCCAACTTGATACATTCCATTACTACAGCAACAAAAGACACGTCAGGACTTTATCTTCTGATGTCCCCTAGCGGAGAGATGATAACATCTTGTTATAGCAGTCATCTGAATGTTTCAAGCTTTGACGTCTTTGTGAATTTCATGTTATGATGACGTCATACATGAAGGGACTTTCGAAGTTCTTATTACGGTTTACATGAATTACGGTCTTTATTACACAATGCATCTTATTATTAGCTGGGCAGTCTTTTTACAAAATTCCAACATACATTTGAATTAAATGTACTGTGCACTTGAATTAACTATTTTAGGTATTTTAAATTGTGTCTAAACCCATTATTATTACGTAATTGAAATTCAGGCATTCTATGATCGCTTTATAACAGCAAGTGAAACTATTTAGTTGAACACAGTTCATAACAAGCGCATGAAGTTTTGACAATTTATAATGCGAAGCTAACTATACACAGTTTATTTAATTTTGATAAGATGTATTTTCCTTTATAAAACGAGTGCTATTTTTTAAAATGTTCCTGTAAAATCTTCAGTAGCCCTCAAAAGAGAAAATCGTTAACCAAATAGACACAGTGATAAAATTTATTCCATCATTATGTATAACTAAACTAAAGTGCTTATAACTAAAAGTGTTTACATATTTTACCCAATTTAAAGACTTTTCAGATGTTTCGGGACTCATAAGAATATCTTTCAAAACAGTCTTCTTTTTACTATGCACGCGCGCGCGCGCGCACACACACACACACACACACACACATTACATTTTATAGTTATCTAATATATTACATTTTTCATTCCTTTTCGTTCGTGCATGACATTACAATTGTTTTTTACGAATAAAATTACGTGTTATTTTAATATAATTTCCCCTTATTTCCATAATTAGTTTACTGCGATTATTCTTTCCTTTAATTAACACGTCATATATAAAATTTCAGAGACGTATATGATGCTTAGTTTTAAATGTTTTGGTATGGCTTACGTTTGTCTTTGTTCCAGACAACACCTGTTTGCATTCTTTTGTATTTGCAATCTTACATATTGCTTCTCATATAAAAGCTTGTTTTGCTTATATTCCAGTATAATAAAATAGCTTAAATCATTATTATTTTGATAACTGCCTACAAATGAGACAGTGAATTAAAGGTTTTATTGTCATAAATTAAAGTCTCAATACTTTTAAATTACTTTTTTCAATTTTGTTTGTTTGTAGTTTGTGTTTATAAATTTCAAATATTGCAGGAGATAAATTTTTGAAGCAATTGATATGGAATTTTTGTAAAATTTTAAAAATAGTATTTAAATGTTTAAAATGGTTCAAAAGATTTTATTCACACTTTCGAATCCAGTAAACACTGGTGTCTTGCAATACGATTGCACAAATAATAAAAACTCGAAATTTTCCTATTAATTTTTTAAATAATACAATTTCCTTTCCATCTTCGGCGTCTGTTCTTCCCACACATGCATATTCCGAGAAGCATTAGAGCGTAGGACGGCCGCTCGATAGTACTGCCGTCCTACGGTAAAACGAGATAGCTTTAACGGTGGTTGTAAATTGTAAAAAATGTAGCCCCTTTCTTCTTCTGCAGATATTGAGTATAGTTTTTCGGTCATATATAAAAATCTTTCACCTCTATCCATTATCTGTTAAACAAAGAGACCCCATGCTCTCTTAGCTCTAAATTATTTTGTTAGATTATAATGATAATCCTCACCCTTTGGTCATGCACCATGCACCTCTGACGTAACAGCAAATACCCCCACACATTGTTGAATTTAAAAGAAAGTTAAGGGAGTTCCAATTCTCACTTAAATTTTGGCATATTTTTAACAAGAGTCTAAATGCCCTATCCCCATTTATGTTAAATTCATAAAATTCATTACCCATTATTTGATAAACTATTAAAGACAATTGGCTGATTTTGTATTGTGTATTTATAAGCAACTATTCATGATATTTATGAAAATATAAATTTGCATTACATACTTAAAATTTAAAAATTTTAAAATAAGATTATGCACTTTTTACTTGAAATTTTAATATTCATATTCCTAAAAGAAAACTGTGCATACTATTTTCAAACTTTATCATTTTACTTTCTTAAAAATGTTGGTAAAAACTTTAAAATGTTATGCCTGCAAGCTTCTATTTAATGGTAAATGTATACAGAAAAGTGAACATAAAATAAACAGGAGAAAAAATAGAACACCATAATCCCCCAGACTGATAACACTCCATTTGATGCTTGATACTAATGTATTTTATTATATATACCAGGGAAGGTCCATAAGTTTCCGGCCTAACCATTTTCTAGGTAAGATAAAAACTATATTTCACTTTTCAATATAAGTACCCTTTATTGCAACACGCTTCTCACATCTGAATTAACATTTCAATCCCCAATCAAAAAAAAAAAAAATCAGAAGGTTTGTCTGCAAAATGGCCATAAACAGCATCCATCACTTCTTCATCACACTTAAATTTCTTTCCTCGAAGTTTCTTCTTGAGCTGTGAGAAGAGGAAATAGTCACTGGGAGCAGATCTGGGCTGCAGGATGGATGGTCAATCTCCTTTGGTCAATTTCCTCACAGCTTCCTTTGCAACAAGAGCTGTGTGCACAGGCGCGTTATCATGAAGAAGGCGCATACCATCACTCAGCTTTCCTCGCCTTTTCTCTTTGATGGAAGCACGTAGTCTGTGCCTCCATTTACTGTGATGCTCCTCTCCTTGAAGTCAATGAAGAGTATTCCTTCATGTCCCAAAAGATTATGGCCACGACTTCTTGGTTGACTGAGTGACCTTGGTCTTTAGAGGCGGTGCTTTGTCAGGTTTACGCCACTTCAATTGATTCTATTTTGGATCAGGAATCATAGTAGAGGACCATTGTTTCATCTCCTGTAACAATGATAAGCATAACTTCTCTCTCGTTGCTACGGCAGAGCTCCAAACATGGCTGACAACAGATGACCTGTTGCTGCTTTTGGACAGAGGAAAGAAGTCTAGGCACCCATCTTGCATTAACCTTATTCATGTAAAAATTTTCATGAATAATTCGAAGGACAGTTGTTTTAGAAAGGTCCAACCTTGCTGCTATTTCTGTAACTTTGAGCCGCCGATCGTCCATAATTTCTCCTTCCACAAGAGCGATGTTTTCAAGAGTGAGCACCTGCAAGTGTCGACCTGCTCTTCGTCTTCGATGCTTTCTCGACCCATTCGCAAACGTTTGGCTCATTCTTTAACGGTAGAGGGGGATACTTCCCCATATACACCGTCCAATTGCTGTTTAATTTCATTTGGAGCAAGTCCTTCTTTTGTGAAGAACTTAATAACAGCTCGCAACTCCATTTTGAACATGTTACAACCTTCTACACATAGCCGTCTTTATGCAACTATATGTCAACAAGTGAACACAGCGGAGCGGAAGTTATAACTGCAAATATTTACTTAACAGATGAGATATGACACCAGATAAGGCTTTTGTGAAGGCGATAATCCTTATCGGCGAGGCCGGAAACTTATGGACCTACCCTCGTATTTCGATAACAGCGATCCGCTTTTACTTCACGCCAGGATCATAACCAACTAGCCAAAAATACTTCTGTATGCTACTAAGGTCGAATGAAAGTTTCATTAGTTAGTGTCATACTGTTAAATTAGAAACTTAATATCATAGGATGTGAAATGCCAATAGGCAGATCGTAGACATCCTATATCTAACACTCCATTGCAGTCTTCAAAATTGTTGCGGCATATTTTATTAATTCCCTGTGTAATAGTAAAATGTTCATAATGAAGAAACTTGCTTCATTTTTCAGATGGGGACTTTCTAATTGCTTCCGTGTATTTAATTGTTTAAGAATATTTTCTAAGTCGCGAGATGTTTGTTCTTTAAGGTTATATGAAAAATTATCATTCTGTCTATCCATAATATTATTTTTTTTTTCAATTTGATATTAATATTAAGTTAAATGTTCACAATGATTATTCTTAAATAATGTAGGATTCATGTATCTCACATAAAAGTGTGTTGATGCAAATATTTAAGTTTTTCTTATAAACTAAAACCATGTCTCGACCTTTACTACTGCCAACATGCTATCGGTGTGCCGAGCCAAGTGCAAAGAACAAAAGAAATGAATTAGTGACGGTGTAAATGAGCCCCGAATAACATGAATATTAAACCACTGTGTAAAAGGAGAGGAGGAGTGCTCTTTAAGTGAACCGGGAAATTGCACGTTATACTTCAAAGAGATAATGGGCACTGTGACAGTCATATTCAAAAATTCAGTCGGTTTTCACCGTGTAGAATTCGCGCATATGCTCTAAATATTAACCGGATTGCTCAAGAACATTTCAAATAATTCCTAACACGGGAAAGTAACTTTGTTACAATATTAAACTATTTTGAAAGGGTTCAACGCGCGTCAAAAATATACAAATGCAGAAATGCAAGAAGGAGGCGGCTGCAATTTTTATGAGAAGAGGGGCTATAATAAGATTATCTCATTTTATTTATTTTGGATATTAAATTTAATTAAAAGCCGCCTCAAAATACATAATAAAATATAGGAAAAGTAGCCTGTGACCAGTTTTGTTTTCACTGCCACCGCCTAGGTGGTTGAAGTGCGAACTCGTGAGCAGGAGGTCTGGGGTCGATTCCCACCAGGACCGTGCAACCTGAGAGAGGTAACTTTTTCTCAGTCCTCCTGAAGCTTAGGCCTGGAGTGCTTCCTTCCTTTAACAAATCATTTCGCATTTTATCATTTCATCTCATTATTATCAGTGTCTACGGCCTATAATGACTCAGTAGTTAAAACAGGCGTTAAGCACTGTTAAAAAAATGTATTTTCCCCTGGAGTGTTTTGCCTGTGGGCGAGCACGCCCCTCGTTAGCCGATTAGCCCGCCATCTCGATGATTAGCGGGAGGGTAAAACAAAACAAACTAACCATAAAACAACACACTAATCTATTTAAGAGGCTCATTATTTACCAAATTATCAAATGAGGTGTTGGAATACCCGCCTTCATTCTCCACACATTTTTGCCAACTCTAGAAATTTATTTATCACTCACTGTTGTTCATTTTGAGAAATCCGGACAATTTCTTGACGAATATTATCTTTGAGTTCGTGTATTGTGTGGGGGTTCGTCTTGTATTTTTTAATTTACCTCATAGGTAATAATCGTAGGCTGTTAAATCGAGAGACCGAAGGCACTACTAATAACTCTCTGTATTGTGGAAACACATTGTGATTTGCTCTCGTGGAATTATTCGCACTATCAGCAGTCGCAGAGTCCTGTTGAATAAATTCATGATCATGCTGCCTGTTGGTTAATTCTCTGAAAAATGGTTAATATGGTATTCACGTAACTAACAGAGTAAACTGTATGCTCAAAAAGTGTCATACTGTTTTTTCATCACTAAGCTAACACATTGAATCGTACATAAAGACATACTGTCTTTGTAAATCGATGAGGTATAATGCATTTATGTATACTGTAGAATTAATAAATGAACAACACAGCACACACCTGGGAACAGCTGCGCTACTACTGCGTCAGTCAGCAAGGTCAACAAGTAAGCAAGTAAGTTTGCTACCCATCCACAGCGCGGAAACGAGTGGGGGCTCGCTCATAGGAAATGCACCTTGCCGCATGGGAAAGCACGGTATAACACACTGTTAAATTAGTGGAGGGGACCTTCATGTAGCATGCCGATACTACACTCTCATTACATTTTTATTTTGCCCGAGATAAAGTAACTCTAGAGCAACGACACTGCACTGATATTCGAAAGTACTGCATCTTTTAATGAAAGCATATTATTGATCACGAGCTTTACTGCAAATAACATCAGCCTTTATTTAGTATAATTTCAAATTGAATTCGGTGGAAATCAGTAACATCATGCCCTTTAGAAATTTTATGCCCAAAAATTGATTCTAAGTTTCTAGAAGGAAAATTTTTGGGTGTTTTTCATTAACAGCGTATATATTAATAAAATGCAAAAACTCCATATCCACTGGATAAGGAAATACAGAGATACTTTATTGATGTACTCATAATCGTAAAAGTTAAAATATTTTTCTTTCCCTAAACATATCAGAAAGTTTTGAGTATTCAAACTGTGATGTGAAAATTCTAATTTATATTATTACGTTTAAATTGTCGCTACTTAATCTCCAGCCTCTCGCTTCGAAGGCTCAACGTCAAGTACACCCAATGAGTTTATGTTTACGGAATGTTACTTCCACTATTTCATATTTTAATTAAAATTCCATCTCCTAAAGGTTAGCTGTATTCCATTCCATTATTTCATTGTGCTTTCATTCACTTTAATTAGTTGGCATTTGTTTCTTTAATACCACAATAGAATGTTCCCAAATATATGACTAGTGACTTTTATTATTATTATTATTATTATTATTATTATTATTATTATTATTATTACTATTATCATTATTATTATTATTATTATTAAATATTGTAGATGAGAATTTTATGATAAAAAGCATGCAAATTATTCATCTAAACATTCCCTTAAACACCAAAAATATTTTCTTAAAATTATAATGAAAAACAATACATGTATATCGTATTAATATTGAAAACTTTATGTACCAATACACTTTTATTAACATTAATAAAATAATACTGAAATATTGTACAATTTTCTAGAACAAAATACATAATATAATACTACATTTATGTTAAAAACACACTTGTCACTTAAATTTGCAAAATGCCTTTTGTTTCTTTAATAATACTATACAACATTCCGGCATATGATATGATAAGTGACATATATTATTAAACAATATTATGCATGGGGATTTTATGTGAAATGTTCTCTAAATATTTCCTAAAAGCTGCCCAAATACTCTCTTAAACACAATAAATATACTCTTAAATTTACAATGTTTATGATAACATAAAAATAATATTTAATTATATTGATATTACAAATTTATGTTCTAATACAAGTTTTGATAACATTAATAAAACAATACTTCTTGTACTATTTTTCTAGAAAAAAATAATAATACAACACCTTACTCATGTTAAAAACTGCCTTGTCACTCAATTAATACTGTTTCGTGCAAAATTAATTGCTTCTAAGTTTCAACTCAACCTGTTTGTTGCATGCATTGCACAATATTAATTTAATGTCTATGGTTATTCTTCTTCACTCACTGAATTAGAAGGGAGGCTTTATTTTTTCCCACTTAGTTTCCAGCTTTCTTCTGATATTGCTAAAAAAGTAAATGCATTCTTGATTATAGCATGTCCTTACCACTGTCGTCTCAGAAAATGTTATTCCTGACAACTACGAGCAATAGGTCCCTAAATATTAGGGAAAGTTGCAGAATCACGTCTAATTTTGAGTATGAGAGTATATATCGCACTTCATATGTTGCCTACTCAGTATACGCGCCCCTTATAGCCAATGATGAATTTCTGAAATCCGGCGATTTTCTAGCGAAGGAGGAGGTAAACGGCAGCCCTTAAAAAACAATTTACTGTTATGAAATTAACTTCAGATTCCTTTCTCCCTCAAATTGCACATCATTTCACTGTTTTATGTAAAAAATAACGAAAAAAGTTCAAAATATTTCCGTGTGTTCTCTTATACAACGAATATTCACTAAATTTTGAAATATGCATCTATATCACCATTAAATTTTATTTTCTGATGAATTTAAGCTTTAACGTAGATATACTAAATATCAGCAACATATGTGCTCTCAAACAAAATATTAAAATTCATAAAATTCTTATTTATTAATTGTTTATTTATGATAGTGGTATTAAATATTACGCTAGGTGTTTAGTTCCTTTGAATAGATTCATGCGCTTCAAACCAAGGAAAATTAAATGAAAACTAGGTAGTAACTGTTAGAGCATAGCACCACTAATGTAATTGAAATAGAAAACTAAAGCAAACAAAATAAAAACATAGAAAACTCACAAATCCAAGCCTTTCTCTTTAGAGAGAGAGAGAGAGAGAGCGCTAAAGTAACGCAATTACAAAAATTTACAAAATGAATGTTGGTGGGTTATTTACATACATACTGTGTAAAAACCGGTTGACGCAAAGGAACAAAAGAGGGATATATACATATGTTTTATGCAAGCATGAGACAAGTATCTCGTATTAGAGAAATGTGGATAGTTTTATTAAGGAAGACATACATTATACACAATAGATTAATAAACAATGTAACAATAGCAAAAGGCTTGAATTTGTGGAGTTTGTCTAGTTGAAAAAGTGCCCTGTCATCTGGTGTAACAGCAGCAGTCCTTCCAAGCGGTTCGATCTCGACGACATCGTAACACATGAACAACTCAAAACGTTAGGAACCACAGCTGATCCGTACCTTCCGTCCTTCACCCCTTCCTCCCGGAGATTCAACGTCCTCGTTGATCTTCCGTACCTGAAATGTCCTTCCTCTCACCAGTCCAGATCAAGTGTACTGATGGTTTTCTCGCCCATTTTCCGGCCAGTCAGAGCGGTAATTTCGGGGGAAATGGGTGTAATAACCGAGCAAGTGTTTCAAGGTCTCGCAGTTACAATTACAATGAAAATAAGCACGTAGCTTATGACAACAGATGTTGGAAATGTTACCTAACACATCCACACATTTGTGGAATTTTTTTGGAAAATTGTCACTTACACACATCAGTACAGCATCCGAAACGTAGTAAATCTGTTCCTCCAAGCATACAAGATGAATTTGCAGATCCTGATATTGGGTAAATTTAGTAATTGGATAATATGGAATGTTAATTAAAGAGTAATAAAATTTATCCACGCTTAATAGCTGAAGCATGATTCCATTTACGTTGCTATTTTTCAACGTAAAATAACAGGTATTGGGGTACAAAAAAATTGATTTTATACACGAAAGCCCTTTCATGACGAGAAAATCGATGTATGGTGCACAATAAATTCGTACAGTAATAGGGGTCATCTTGTTGATTTGGTTTACTTACGGACGCTCTTCAACATCTCAAGTGATCAGCGTTCTATTCAATCCAGGGCGTGAAACGGCCGACAAATTTTGCTCAGAGGCCTGTTCTTTCAGGCTTGAGATTCTTTATCATGCCGTAAATGTACGACACGGGACCTACGGCTTTACTTCCCTTCCGAAGGAAGTCATACTTACGATTTTTACGCCCGAAAAAATCCATCGAACCCGCGATCTTGGGTGTAGGAGGCAAGTATGTGGACCCATCTTATATTAGAATACTATAAAAGTAGAAAAATACAATAGAAACTACATCATGTTTAATAAATTCACTGATACTGAATGCCGATCTCAGAGTTTCCATAAAGATTCTGCCACCGAGCACACAATGGAAAATGTATTTTTACATTTTATTCAGGAAAGTTTTGAATAAATGGTAAGTAGGAAATAACCCAAACAGTCTCCTGATCTGACAGTATGTGATTTTTATTTAAGAGAGAATTAAAAAATAAGATGCATGGAGCAGGCATTTCGGCCAAAATCGATACGACGAAAGGAAGGAATAGTCTGTTAAACCCGGGATTGTATATCTTCCCTATTTGCAGGAAGAATTTTTTTTGAATGGTTTATTTATGGACGCTCTTTAACAGCTCAGGTCATCAGCGTCCCATTCAACTCAGTGCGTGAAATGGCCGACAAATTTTGCTCAGAGGCCTCTTTCAGGCTTGAGGTTCTTTTTCGTGCCGTAAATGTACGACACGGGACCCACGGCTTTACTTCCCTTCCGAAGGAAGCCATACTTAGGATTTTTACGCCCCGAAAAAATCCATCGGTCCTGGCCGGGTTCGAATCCGCGATCTTGGGTTTAGGAGGCAAATATGGTAACCACTACACCACCAGGGCCGACTTGCAGGAAGAGAAGATTCACTCAACGTACGGCATTAGGAGATGATAATTTACATTCTTGAAACCTGATTGAATATGAATTGAAAAACAAACAAATGATATCCAATAAAAATATTTTAGAACTAGACTTTTAGGTGTTTATTAAGTTTTTCAAGTAAATGTCGCAATTTAAGTGCACGATGTCACCACATTGAATGGCCTAATATGGAATCAGATATTGAAGGTCACGAAGAAAAATTTTATAATATGGTAAATAAATTTATTGTAAGTGGATTATAAATGTGCTCTTTTATATAAAGAAAAAGCTGCAGCTAAACGATATCGCATTACCTGCTCTACTAACGCTAAAACACAGAAAACTGAAGTAGTTCATAAAAGTGTAAGGAACATGGCCAAAGAAGATAGCGTGCTGATTCCAAGTGAAAGAAAGAACAGAAGTAAACACATATTAGGAGAGCTTGATTCTTCCCATTTGTTTTCATCAACTTGTCCCTCGCCTCTGTTTTCTTCTTTTGTTACTGTCACGCCTCTGCACCTACTTTCTCTCAACTTTCTTTTGTTTGCTTTCTGGCTCTTTTCTTCTACTGAAGAATGTTTTTAAAATGTCTCTAAATATGCTTGGCAAATTCGTTTTATGTATTCTTAATAAACTTAGTGAAAGCAACGTTTATCAATCTATGTCAAATTCTTTGCACGCTCTCTACTGTCCCTTGATAAGAATTTAAGCAACAGGACTTATCAATTCCTTTGTCTACAACAGAACGCCAAGCTTGAACCGTTTGTGGTTGCTGAGCAGTGAGAAGCAAGTAAGCAGTCTCGTGGTAGACCGCAGCCCGCAAGGGATTTGAGTCTCATTTTGATTAAGTAATGAGGTAAGGTTTCCAGAGTTTTCCCACTTCCATAGCAGGTCGCTTTAGGCGTACTTAGTTCCCATACCTCAAGCTTCTGACACTTTTCGTTGACAGGCGCAGATACTCTACAGCTGTCGCCGAATTTTCTATTATGAAAGGATTACTCTTTAAAATGTGTATGAATGTTACAAAGCGGTAGAAAAACAAATAAAGCAGAACACGCTCCTAAAACTTCCAAAACTTAATTTTAAAAACTATAGAGAAGGTTGAAAAGATAAAATATAGGAAATTATGTTTGCCTGAGAATGAAGCAGACATCAAATGTCCATTCCTTGATATATTCTACATAGTTTAAGATTGGTGTTTCATAGCCAAATTTGACGTTTCAGCTTGAATTGCAGGTTTTACCTTTAGTGTACACTCTATGTAATAATAATAATAATAATAATAATAATAATAATGGTAATAATAATAATAATAATAATAATAATAATAATAATAATAATAATAATAATAATAATAATAATAATAATAATAACAAAAAAGAGAACAGTTAGAAGCCGTAACCGGTTCCGAAAGCATTGGAAGCACGCTGGCGTTGGGATCACAATACATGTTTTAATGTTGCCTTCAGTTTATGTTGATGTTGCGTCATAAACAGGAAATGCGGTTTTTCAGAAGGTGAGCTCTGATGGCTGAGTGAACAAAAGCACGTGTCTAGCAATAAAAACTACCTAGGTTCGGAACTTGTTAGGCTTGAGTTTTTGTTTGTTTGTTAGTTTTAGCAAGTTAAATTAAGGGTTAATATATGATAATAATATTTATTTTAATGGACAATATATATTTGAAATTTAAACACAAAAGTATGTAAAGGTCATATTAATAAACATTTAAAGTGAAAACTATAAAAAAAAGAGAATGTGTATATAATTTTGTATCATATTTTTAGTTTTCGTTTAATAAAATTTATTAATTTCTTATTTATTTTGAAAACAAAACATATTTCGTTTTTGGTGTGAACCTAAATGCCTTAATATTCAAATAAGGTTTTGTAATTAAAGTTAAATTATCATGTATACTCATGTACTAATTTTACATCTACTTGCAAAATAGTTACTTATGTAACTACAAGGATCTCTGATCGCTGTGCTACGTGACCAGACAAGCTGAGGGAGGCGGATCTGCGCACTGTGATACTGCGCCACTATCCTCACCATAACGTCCGCGAAGACCAAGTTCAATACATCTGAGCTGAGCTACAGACACTTCAACATGATCGATATGATTGATTCACCCGCCAAGTGCGAATTGCGAAGCGCCATTCATTTTCTACAGGCAGAAGGGCATAGTGCAGCAAAAGTTCATCGCAAATGAGCTGTGTTTATGGTGCAAATGTATGAGTGAGGGTGTGGTGCGTGAATAGTGTAGATACTTTAAAGAAGGCCGAACTGGTGTTCACGATGAAGGTGGATAAGGACGCAGGTCTGTCGTTAGAGAAGCAGGTTGATCAAGTAGTCCGACAGAGACGAAGGTTTACCATCAGTGATTGTCTGTGGAATTTCCGGACATTTCAAGGTCAACTATATACATGATTGTTACAGAACCTAGGCTATCAAAAACTTTGTGCACGCTGGGCTCCCAAAAAAAAATCTATCTCCATACACTGGCGGCAACCTTCTATGAAGAGGGTATTGGGAAGCTCATCTATCGATATGACAAATGTCTTAATCTTCATGGTGACTATGTGACTGTGCTTGACTCCTGGTAATAAAACCATTTTGTGATTCACATTTGTCTTTCTGTTATGCCCCATTGGAGCTTAAAAAATAATAGCCCTCGTAGTATATAATCTTGGTAATTCTGGTACAAGTGAATGTTTAGCGCATTCACTTTTACTCAGAAGAATGAAGGTTAAACACGTGCTGCATACAACGTTTTATGCAATTTTAGCATTGCAATATTTATAAAAAGTATTGAACATTTGAAAAATGCGATGTTATGACATAGTAGATATGGCGTATTATATTCCATGATTTCTTAGTACTCGTTCCTATTACGATGTTGCGTTGTTTTTGTTTTTTAAGAATTCAAATGGAAATTGAAGCTAATTCCGCAGTGTTTGATATTGAAAGTATGTATATCGTTCCAGAAGAAATTATAAAGGAAGTGGGGGGTTTGTTAATTTCTCAAAAATCGCAAAGTGTTTATGAAAAGCAATATGTCAACTTCTGTACGCGGAGAAAAGAGAAACATGTTATTTCAGTTAATGAAAAATCTTGTTGGCATATTTTTCAGGGCTGGTAAATATATAATATAACGTTTATTAATTATTAATATGATAAATAATTTATATTCTTAGATTTGGTATTTTTTCACTCGAATATATGCCTTCGATGCTCTGGTGTATGTATTCGCAAGCTAAATATGGTGAAAATATGACGTATTGGTAAGGCTTTTCATTTCTGTTAGTAAAATAGGGATTACTAATGGTTCAAGATTAATGTTTATAAATTGTAATGGAATTATTTAATTTTGCATTTTCAACGTCTCCAAGATAATGGAAGTTAATTTATGATGATTAATGACTCGCATTGTTTTTGTAGTTTCAAAACATTTGTTTAATTAAACGATTTTCGTGTTTGAATGTTAGTATGCTTGTTAGAACGACGATTTTAGCTTTTTCTTACAGGTATATTGCTTGAAATTGTGTTCTGAAGGCGGTGATGACTTCATGAATACTAGTGGCTAGACAACCTTTTCTGACCACAGCGCTAGGTATTAGGCTAATTATGCACAATAAGAAACGGTTTTAATGCTAGAATTGCATAAAATAAAATAAGCATTAAGTTAGGGTAGGATTCGAATGTTGAATGTTTAGCATCTCGGAAACAAAAATAACAATCATTACTGCGATCCATTGGCTCCGCACTTTTCAGTGATTTTCTTAAATTCTCTACACAAATGCACAAAACTTTGTTTGGTGTCCATGATGATCAGTTTCATTTGAAAATAAGCATAATTCAGTTTCTAATTAAATTTGCCACATTTCTTTGATGTTTCTTAATTATGATTTTGTCACACATATCTGGGGGATGTACACAACAACGGCTAGACTCACCAAACAAATACAACAGACTTAAGAGAAATAAAATCATAAACTACTACAGCCACAGCCTCCTATATTTCTTCTTTGTCCACCGATATGCCAAGTAGAAGAAATTGCAACTATTAGCACAAATTTAGGAATGAATATACTCTAGCTTCTGTCAAAAAGAGATATTTCATTATAGTCCTTAAATTAAATTCTTTTGTATAATAATACTATTTTAAATTAATTTTGTGAAAGCCTTTGCGTGTTAGTATATTTTGTGTTATGTAATTGTTAAATGAACCCAGAGTAAAGCACACCTAAGCTGTTTAGCATTCTTTTTGAGCTGAGAAGCAAAGTCAGAAGGCTTTGAATTAGCAACTTAACTCTTATGTCAAATTATAAAAATATTAAACATTATAATCAGTAAGACGTAGCGTCTGTTGTACTGTTGTACTGTTAGTAAGTATATACAAGTACTATTATAAAGAATGTTCATGCTTTTTACAGCTAATTTCTCGCTCTAAAATTTAACTTTTATAATTAGCTTTATACTAAATGTACGCATGGTACCGGTTTCATTGTTATTACTCCGGTTTCCGCCAGTGGAAGGTGTGCAAGTCGAGACATGTTCAGTTCCGCCTACAGCAAAATGACACGTAACGAACAATATGCTGCTCAGAAATTCTTCTTTCATCTAAACAAGTCTTCAGTTTTGTTCTTCCCTATAGCACGGTTAGAACATGGTTTAAAATGTTTAAAGAGGAGAGATAATCAATTTCACAGAAAAATTTACCCGCCACTCCAATTTGTGCTCTAATGAAAGAAAACATTAACATCCCAGCTGTCATTGTGAGAGAGGATCGTCGAATAACATTAAGAACAATTTCAGAAATTCTGTAAACTTCACTAGGTGTCCTCTGCGCGTTGGCTACTTAAAAATTGCACATGAGAGGTGTTTGTGCACGGTGGGTTCCAAGGCTGTCGCTTTCCAAACAAAAGAATGTTTGCGTGCAGGGTTGCAAGCGGTTCATTATGATATTACAAGAGGACACCGAGTTTCTCTAGTAATGAATGCTGAGGAAAAACTTGACTATAGCATTTCGATCCTGAGAGCAAACAGTAAAGCTCTGTGTGGAAACCCCCATCATCAACAACAGCAAAAAGTGTAAAAGTAATCAGCTTCTGCTGGTAAAGCTATTGTTATCTCATTTTTCGATATTCAAGGAATGGTTTACTAGCATGCATAACCCATATGACTTTTTCCTTTCCCCACATTGAAGTAACATCATCTTGGGAGACATTTTCCATCATCAGATGCATTGCTGAAGGCTGTGGAGGCGTTTCTGAAGGACCTCTCAAAAAAGGTTTCAAGCATGTCTTTGAAGACTTGCAGAAACGTTGGGACAGGTGCATTGCATTCAAATGGAGACTACTATGAGAAGTATCATCAAAATTATGAGCATGGGTAAAGATATCTTTATGATTATTCTTTATGGAACAATTATATATCTTGCACATGAATTATACTCCTGTTTTCCGTTGAATAATCGATAATTGCTGCTACCTTTCAGTGTAATTTCGTATTTTATAATACCTAAAAAAGAAAAAGGCTTAAATATGGCATGTAGAAAGATAAAGCGAGAAGAAGAAAAAGATGAATGAAAGTTGACATATGGGCGTTGTCTCATTAATTGACATAGATCAACGTTTTATTTCTAGACCCGTTTAATTTAGAACCGCTGCTCTATTCAGCACATTCTCTCGCTTTTTAACTGGTAATCGATATTTCAAACTTTACCTTCATCATGACATCCAGCGGAGTAGGGAAATCCCCTCTTCATTGGGTAGCTCCGCTCCAGCTGGTCGGAAACTGGGTCATGTGATGGATGCCGGTAAATTTTCTGATAGATACACGGATTCTTACGTAGGAGGCATGGTAAATTCTGTTCCACTTCATAAAACTCCATTCGTCAGTTTGTGTGCAAAAGAGATAACATCCAAGTTCATTGAGTCTAAAGCAACGTTTCATTCTTGTTCCGTTACACTCAAGTAAACAATGTCTTCAGCTTTTCTCTTAAGCATGAGAATTAGTGTCAAAGTGCAGGTACAACAATGTGTTACTGAACTAATCTCTTCTTTTTATTCTTTTTATTCTCTGCCACATGCATGTTTAATTCTCCATACATGTCACCTTGCCACCTATTCTTTCTTCAAATCTTGTGCCATTCATTCCCTTCCCTTCCCAACCCTTGTCTACACAGAGTTTTTGTTATATAATAGTTTCCAGTTCAATTTTAGAGAGTGCTCGTAAGTTTCGAGTGGTTTCTTACTCTAAGAGTTGAAATCTCTCGCTGAGATAACCTTCCGGAATATGCAAATTTGGAGATTGGAGGAATCCAGTTCGACACGCTCACAAGTACAGCATGGACATCCAAGCTGAATATCTGAGTTGTGGGTTTACTTATTCCTGCAAAGGATTTGGCCTAATTGAACTGTTCCTGGATACTTTCCGTACACGGTAAACGCATCTGCAGCCGGCAGTGCCGAACCGTAGCGAAGAAAGCCGAGTGGTTACGATAGGATGAACATTACCATGGAGTAATGTTGAGATATATATATATATATATATATATATATATATATTGTTAAATTTAAATTAAACTAACAAAGTATGAAAAAGTAACATTTATTCCATTAAAAATAAATTATAAAGATTTATAAAAGTAAGGAGTTATGAAAGTGTTATTATGGAGAAAAAAAAGTTTATGTTGTATATTTTTTTTTTTTTTTTTTGTTAAGCTTATAGGTATTAGGTACTTAAGCAAGCCATACCTTACTTTATCCACGACTTTATCCACTGTGTTTAGCTTGTAATGGGCTGAAATTGAATCCTTGATGTGGCAGGGTATCGTATCCCTGCGAAGTTTAGTAGAGTTCCCATAATACAATTTATGTTGTTCAAACAGTATTAGTCACTAATATTAATACATATGGTGGTACAATGCTTCGATAATATAAGGGAACTTGCATTAACCAATCAACAATAAAAACTTGCTATCGAGTTTCAATCAAATTAGGAGATATGTATACCAGGAATTGCGCAGACCGCATCATAGAAACCTTGAAAAGGAACACATAGCTAAAAAGACACATCCTAACTCCATGCTAGAATTGAAAGCCAAATACACAGAACTAACATGTTCCCGTTTAAGTTTATTAACATCATAACTGAAGCAACAGCTAAAATGGCAAATGGAGTCAGCTTCGTTAAGGAAATTGTTTAACTGAGGAACGCAACGCAACTGTCAACTGTTATTAATTACTGTTTCCTGAAGTCTGCAACTTCACTGAGGTTACCTTGATTATTTACTTGTGCATGTGGTGTAGCAGACTGCTATATGAACTTACAGCAAGTTGATATTTTGTGTCTTTCCGTCGAGTCAGGTTTCGGCGGAAACACAAATCAAGAACCGAATAGATGTGACTTCACTTCATCTTTGTATCTATAGCTCTTGATGGCAGAAAAAAGAAAACTCTGCAATTTCGTTCCCAGAGAGATCATATATAAATGCACGTATCACTCTAGGAATAACACAAAGTTGCTTCTCTAGGCTGTGAGTTGAAACCATTTCACATTGAACCTCAATATTTTCAGCAATAATATAAATTCTGAGATTCTTTTTAAATGTTATAAATTTATTAAAAGTATAAAATTAAACGAAATTTTAACTAGCATTTCATGCCTTTTGTACAAAATAAAATATAATTTTGAAATGAAATACATTTTATTGGGTAAATATTGCTCAATATTGAAACTAAAGGTGTTTAATATGTCAATATTATCTGCATAACTTTCACCAAAAATTCTCTAATGATCTAAATATTTGTATCTAAATTCTAATTCTTTGAATAATTTAATTGTTACACCTGTCTTAGCAATTAATAGTAAAATAAAAATGCTTAATATACTAAGTCTAATATAATATAAATCATTTTCCCTCAAAACAATGCGCATTAACCGAACACACAGATTGTTTTTCACCTACTTTTGTTGATAAAATTGTGGAGTTATCATTATGTTTAGTTAATTTGACTAATTAGATATCGTTTATTGTTTATTTTTAGCTTTTAAAACTAAATAACTTTCACTGTTTAAGCAAGGCGTGGAAAAAAATTAAATTTTACAAAATTTCAATCATTTGATTGAAAATCGAAATGATATAAAATGTATTATATATAAAATGTATATCCATGTCACTAAATTTCCCATTTTTTTATTTTACACACATTATTACCTGTCAGTTTTATAAACGTTCCATATAGAATATGTATATTGTTTCCATAATGTTACTTATTATGTAATGGTCCACTAAAATGTGTTTGGGATTTGAAAATTTTATTATGTTTAAGGGCATAAAAATTAAAAGTTTATAAACTAGAAAGCATTACTTTATATTATAATTGATACGTCAATATCTTTAATTATCATTTGTTAAATTTCTTGAAAATGCAATTAAAAATCCAAAGAAAATGGTACACAAAAACCATTTTATGTGCGTAAAACTGCTGAAAAATATAAAGCTTAGAAATTGAGCACAAAAGCGTTTCCTTCTCCTTTTCTCATTAATTGGCTTGAACGTTCTAAGCCCTTGTGTAACAAGTATAGAGAAAACCAGGCTACAAGAAACGCATTTCCATTCTCCGTGCTTTCCTCTTCTGTTCATCATAGTAGTACGTGAGGTTTTAGTTGGAAACAAGTGTTTCTCTAGGTCCAGCGTTCCAGATTTCGTTATGCCAACATTAATTTGAATTTTGTACTTTGCCTGATACATACCCTCTTAGTCCGCGATAGTTTAAATGCCACGTGAGACGTTTTAAAGGTCAGACATATAAAGTAAGTAACGTATAGAGCTTTCATAATTATCAACAACAACTTCACATGTTTCATATTTTTAGATAAACTCTCATCCAAAAATGACCATACATCTCTAAGCATTCTATCCTATGTCAAGTTTTATTATCTGATTGGCTAACCAGCGGATCTACCCTCCCCCCCTACTTCAACGACTGAGATTGCCCCGCGGCACGCCCGGAGTCATTTTCTTCTCCAGTCAGCTGCGAGCGGGAATTCTACAGAGCCTGGCAGTTGTGCCGTGCAGTCGAGAGTGAGATCTCTTTAAATAATGCAACAGTGCTGATAAGGAGATATTCAGTGCGTCGTCGTACATTTATCTTCAGGTACAGAAAGTAGCGTGGCAGATGGAGACCGGCACTTAGATGTAAATATCCTGTCAGCGCGGTTCCAACGCGAAAGCCAATATTAAAGTTAATGTAGAAATTTAATGAAGAAGTTTCTGCGTGTCCAGAGAGAAGAAAATATGATGAAATATGAGCTTCCACTTAAGGCCTTTTTGTTCCCCAAGCTCTTAAGAATGTGATTTTTCTTTTTTTTGGGGGGGGGGGGCATTGAAAAATGCGGGATATTCAACTAACCCTCACACAATTAAATAACTTAAAAATATTCGAATTGAAGTTAGGTCTGTTAGTGATGTGAACTAAAGTGTGTCAGTGTTAATTTCCTGAGTAGTCAGCAAGAATGGGCAACATTTCTAGCACCTACTGTAAGGAGGGTGTGTGTCGAACTCTATTATTTAATATTTTGATAAGGTTTAAAATCCTGAAAGAATGAACTTATATAAGGACTTTTAAACTGATCTCATTGTATACAGGCGTCTCTATCTTTATAATTATACAGGTGGTAGAGGACTGTAAACTGAGCGTTTTGAGATAGGTAACCCATAGTCAGAAATGCCTTTTAATTTAACTTGCAGCTCATTGCAAGAACTTACACATCATAGCAATAACTTAGAGCTCAGAGCAATTGTTGAAAGTGGCGAGCACCAACTTCAATGCATGCATAACAACGTTGCATGAAATTTTGCCGCACTATTCTCGAATACCCCTGCTGTCTGCTGTACAACGAAAGCAACTTGGACCCCCCCCCATATTTTTTCTCCACCGCCATGAGTGGCCGAGGTGGTTAAGGCGCGGACTCGTGAGTGGAAGGTCTAGGGTTCCATTCCCACCAGGACCGTCCTCCCTGACTGAGATTTTTTCCAGGTTTCCCTCAGTCCTCACAAATGGCAAATACCAGGAAGGTACCCTAAACTCAGCCCTATACGCTTCCTTCCTTAAAAAAATTCTTTCCCAGTTACATTTCATCTCATGTATCATCATTGTCCACCGCCTGTATGCCTCAGTAGTTAAAACGGCGTTAAACACCATTCAATCCATAGTTTCTACTAACACAGTTTTATAGACTATACTAACATAGTTTCGTAGACTAACGGTGTAAGAGTCCAGAGCCCCCCTGGTGGTGTAGTGATATTCATACTTGCCTCCTAATGAAAGATTGTGGGGTTCGATCCCGGACAGGGTGAATGGATTTTTTTCTGGCATAAAATCCTAAGTATGGCTTCCTTCGGAAGGGAAATAAATCCGTGCGTCCCATGTCGTAGATTTATGTCATGTAAAAGAACCTTAAACCTAAAATAAGAGGCTTCTAAGCAAAATTTATCGGCCGTTTCACGCCCTGAATTGAATGGGACGGTGATGGCCGGAGATGTTAAAAAGGGTCCGTAAATAAAAAAATAAATAAATAGGAATTTTATGCCTGAAAAAAATCCATCGAGCCTGGCCAGGATTTGAGCTGGCGATCTTAGGCTTAAGAGACAAGTGTGGTTACCACTACATCACCAGCACCGACACACACACACACACACACACACACACACACACACACACACACATTCACTGCAAATGACTATTTCTTCTGTTAAGTGTGAAGCTTGATTCATCAGAAAACAATTTGGTACCTCCAATTGGGAGTTCTTCGGCGCATCTATACAAAAGTCACCGTCAGACTAAGAACCAAAATCATCTGGGCTCAATTCTGTGCTTTTGACCACAAAACGGGTATGGTATTGCTCGTATATAACTCACCACGCTGATATTTGTAAAGAAACTATCAGATCTGCCATTAATTCTGTATCCACTTGCAATCACACGATCTAACGCCTTTTGGTGAACAGTACAACACAATGTAAAGATCTCTTAGGTGGTAGGATGTAGCATAGCCTTAAGACGCGCCTCTTCTTCACACGTCACCTGTGCTACCCTGTGCTGCTGCTGGCCGCCCGGCACTCTCGGCTCTCCGTGGCATCACCCCTAAGGTAAGGGCCCTGTTGGCCTCAATGGCCTGACTTTTAACTATCAAATCATTATGTGCTAACGTAAGCCGTTAGTACTAGAGGAGACCTTAATGTGCACACCTTATAATTCATATACAATAAAAGAAGTAGCAATGGCAGTAACACTTTTAATTATACTACCTGTGAGTGAGTGTTCCTATCGTTACGATCCCCTAGCTCACGGCTTAAGCATGACAATAAACTAATTTTTTTTAAATTTTAAAAATAATTATGTTCACTTTCTTTAAAATGTTATATTAAAATAAATTGCAGAAGTATATATATATTTATTTCTAGATAAATTTGTTTACATGCAAAACATATCATATCCATATCTATTTTCTTTTAATGTATGCATAAAGAATTTTAATGCACAAAATTTTAGTTTCGTTATCTTCGAGTAGCTCAGCTATAACGAAAAGAAAGTTACTGTAATAGAAACCTGGATAATTACAACTGCAGTTAACCAGCAACTATTTGCGCAGTTAACTAAACAGATTATCGTATCAACATTATTGCTGCTGTATTTGCAATGGCATTAAAATCATTTCCTAAATTTACCATACGTTAAGCTTTGATTTTCACCTAGGCGTATCGTAAACAGTGGCAATGAATAGAAGCCGCTCATGTATTGACATTTTACAATGATAACTTTCGACAATACGTTTTAACATATATTCCTAATATGTAGACCTCACCAAGCCACTGGTTGGTTTACCAAGGAAAGGAGTACGCACGACTAGCTTGTTTAACTATCGAGCTATCAGCATTTATAAAATTAGCATAGCTGTGCGCAATGAGGATATAACAAAATTAACCTGCACAAACACCACAAAATTTATAAGCACAGTTTTCGGTAATTAAGCCTTACTAGAGTTATTGTATAACATTGATATCATTGAAGTAACTCAATTTTCCTTCTACTTTTCGTATCCATAGACCTTGGGCAAAATATTTCAAATAACACCTTCAACCTCTGTTAAAATGATAGTATAATTGTGAGAATAGTGCGTGTACTGTTTTTGGTTAAGTTTAGGTTAAAAGAATTCACCAATAACTAAACATCTTTTAATATAAAAAATAAAACGTAAAGCAATCAAAGGCGCATTCCTGCATGATAACATAAAAATGTCACATGCCCCATCCAACTGGGAATATCGTACAACGTTTTCCCATATGACAAGTCTTTAGTTTGGAACGCTTATGCACACCTTTGAAACGCTGAAAAAGACTTAAGAGAAAACATTACACATTACAATAGAATCCTAGTAATAAGAAATATTCAATTCACTGAATTAAAACAACAGAAATCGAACAAGAGCTCAATTTTAAGATCAATATTGATTAAATGATTGGGTTTATTCTCTCATCTCCAGCCACTTTCACTTCGAAATATTAAATGACTCCCCCCTCCCTACATTTAAGTGCATAAATTTTAAAGAATGTGCAGTTGATATCTTTAGTTGCGTGTAACCCGAATTGTTGTAATTTCCGTTTGAATTTGGACAGAATTTGGTTTTTCCTTGGCGGGACCGCTGCGCGCGTAAAGGTCGATCGTTCAGTTGAAGCAGTGACAGGATCAGAAATTCTGCAGCGATGATTTAGCTTGAGTTATTACTAAACACTTAAAACACTTATAAGGAACATTTACGCACCGTTATCGAGCAAAATGATGCTGGAACTGCCTCCCTTTATTTTCAATACATTTCACATCGGTTTATGAAATTAACTGTTATCCTCGTACCTTTGGAAGAAATTTCTACTCAATACTTTTCAGTCATCTAATTTGGATTTGTCTTGTACATTTTTTCCTTTAATGCCCCTGGGAGATAAAATTAGTAGGGAGTAAAATGGGGAATCGATTGGGTCATATTTGATTAATGATGACTCTATCGTCGAATATTTCATGACCTGCAAGCAAGTAGACATTGGCTATATGTGCCTTTGGAGAGTCCTGTTGGAAAGTCACCAACCTACGTTCTCTCACAATTAATTTACGGAAAAGGAGCTACAAAATGTTCTAGATATATCTGACACTATGAATTGTTTATTCAAAAAATACAAGCTAAAACAAAATAAAAATTTTAATGAAATAATGAAAGTAAATTTTAACACCCTTCAAACAATAACAAATATTAAATTTGTAAATTTCTGTTCAATTATCCAAAATAGGGAATTACTGATAGTACATTGGTAATAACGGTTTCTCCTCAAAAATGCATTTCTATTTCATTCTGTCGCCGGAATGGTGCACCACATTCCTATCTTTTGATCATGCAGGGGCTCCTTGTGAGGCAGGTTGGGTTTTTCTGAACTCCAGTATTGGTTGTTTATGAATTAACATGTGAATCATTAAGTGAATCAAGGTTCATCCGTAAAGAAGATTAGATTAGGGTCCATTTCTCCGCCATGTACACTATTCAAAAGCCATTCACAAGTTTTAAGTTCTTGTACTACAGTAATTTTATACGGTTTTAACTTCAGTAGCTTTGTAGTAGCAAATTCCCCTCTGAGCATATCCATTGTTATCTAACATTTCTTCTGGGAGTACTGTATGTGGCTGTGTACGCTTTAGAATACTTTCCGTTTCACAAAACTTATTTACAAATCTGTGAATTGAACTTCGACTTGAAATTTGAATATCGAGGAATCTCTTGAAACAATCTCGTACATCACAAACCCACGAAATGTAAATAAATATTCTATGGAGAATAGAATCTCTGAATTGAGCCATGTACACTGTATTATGCCGCTTAATGAATACTTAATACACTGTCACATGATACACAAGAACACTTCGTAAGTTCCTAGAGTTAAACTCGCACTGACCTCCCACCCGACTCCCAGTCCGGCTTTCAAACGTGGGAATGAAACGAGAACTGTAGAACTCGGCCAACTGCGCGTGGTGCGGTTCCGGGAAGGAAAAATCGCCCAGTATAAAACTATATATAATAAATGAGCTTTGATTATAAGTGTTACAAAATGATGCATTTGCACTCTATAAGAAGGAACAGAAGTAAGGGAATTAGTCAGGAATTCCAAAATAGACTGTATTGATATGTTATTGAAAATATACGTGGACAGAATAAGGACCAAGTGAGTTGTAGGATGAAAATATAATTTTTGGACAAAATTACTTTATTATTATTATTATTATTATTATTATTATTATTATTATTATTATTAAAGTAACACAGCCCATTTCGTAACTCTTGACTAATTCACTTAAATGCAGTTCTTTCTTGTAAATATACAACATTTTGTAGCAAATTATTATCTACACATAACTATTACATTAAATAATTAGTAGTTTTGTGTTATTCTGTTCAAATTCAAAAAACAGTAACAATAGTCTAGATTAACAGGCAAGGATAAAAATATGTGACGACAATTCAATGTTTAAGCATAAACAAGTGGAAGTACCATTTGAAATTTCAAATTAGGGATAGGGGTGACTTTGGGTGAGAGGGTGAATAGTAAAATTAATCAATATTAGTTTAAAACTTCTGAATGTGAACACTTCTGAAGATATTTTCAAATTAAGCTTTTTTTAAAATATTATTCAGGTTAGAGAGTTTTGAAATGAACGATATATACGAAATATAAGATTGATAAAATAACACAGAAATAAATCAATTTGTTGGTAGAGTAAGAAGTAAGACAGAAGACAGAATTAGAATACACAGAGTAGAACTTTTAGAATACAGA
Source organism: Metallyticus violacea (assembly GCA_030762175.1). Classification (NCBI taxonomy): domain Eukaryota; kingdom Metazoa; phylum Arthropoda; class Insecta; order Mantodea; family Metallyticidae; genus Metallyticus; species Metallyticus violacea. Next base: position 35,473,059 of record CM060839.1, on the reverse strand, counting down.
GATATATAGATATAAAATGTAATATACTTCCAATACAAATACCACAATACTAGGAGAAAACATGATTTACGTAGGTAGGCCAAAAATGAGCTGTGCTGAAGTCGGGATAGGTTAAAAGGCATAATCCACAGAAACGGAAGAATACATTTAGGTATTTCTACAAATGCAAGTGCTAACGTGAATTTGGAAAAACTTCTCAGTGGCTACAAGTATGACATCAAACAAAATTAAAATATTTTAAAAATATATTTGATAATTATATATTAATAAAAATATAATACGGCAGTGGCTATGAATATTTTAGGAAAAAACGTAATAAGTCTCAATTTTGCAATATGATTTCTGTGATTCATTTTGAAAGCCAATTTCAAGTGAAGAAATTAAATACATGTTTGTTAAGTTAATATAATATAAACAGCGTCTCCAAAGTAACATAGGATTTAAAGTGCGCTTCATTTTATTCCCGTGGGTTGGCAACGCTCTCTGAAGTACATGTTGCACTAATCTCATTCCGGTTAGTAGTGAGTTAGTCGTAATAGAGAAATGCACAATGCTGGAGCCTATAACTATCGCGAAAACATATCACAAATACGGAGATGTACGTTATCACGAGATGATAATATTTTTGTGCCATCAGTTGGAAACCATGGACTTTGGCTTTCATGTTGATCAGATGTTGTTCCAGCAGGATGGCGCTATTTGTCATGCGGCGCGCGAAACCATTGATTTGTTAACAGCAGAATTTTTATGGATGGCTGATTTTGCGCAACAGTGGTAACAATTGGGCACCAAACTCAAGCGATCTTACACTGTGTGACTTTTCGTCGGTCCTGGTGGTGTAGTGGTAGCCATACTTGCCTTCTAAATCCAAGATCGCGGGTTCAAACCCAGCCAGGATCGATGGAATTTTTTCGGGAGTAAAAAGCCTAAATATGGCTTCCTTCGGAAGTGAAGTAAAGCTGTGGGTCCCGTGTCGTACATTTACGGCACGAAAAAGAACCTCAAGACTGAAAGAAGAGGCCTCTGAGCAAAACTTGTCCGCCGTTTCACGCCCTGAATAGAATGGGACGCTGATGACCTGAGATGTTAAAGAGGTCCGTAAATAAACAAAATCAAGAGCAACTGTGTGACTTTTATCTTTGGGGATTTGCAAAGTCCAGTGTTTACAGCAAACCCACACCAACCATTTTTTTACCGCCACGGGTGGCCCAGATCATTAAGGCGGGGACTCGTCAGGGGGAGGTCTGAGGTTCGAAACCCACCAGAAACGTCCTCACTGTCTGGGTTTCTTTCCAAGTTTTCCTCAGTCTTCATAAATGACAAATGCTGGGGAGGTACCCCATACTTAGGTCTGCAACGGTTCCTTCCTTGAAAAGTCCTTTCCCAATATAACATTTCATCTCATGTATCATCAGTGTCCATAGCCGGTAATGCGTCAGTAGTAAAAACGGGCGTTAAGCACTATAAAAAAGAATCCTGAACTTAAAGAAGAAAACTGACGTGCTATCGCAGGAATTTACCCACAAGTCTGTGAAAATGTGTGTGCAAATTTTGTCAATAGAGTGTATGAGTTTCTTGTAAGTTTCAAACTATGTCACAACTTTGTCAATTCGTGTGTAAATATTCATTGTTATTTTGAGACACCCTAGCTTAGATCAATATTCATTTGATAATATAAACTGTGTAAGTTTGTTCAACTGTTCTCCTACACAATCATGAAAGTGTGGCTTGTTACACTGTTACCTCGACACTTGAAACGCTATAAAACTTAAACAAAACTGTGTGGCAAAGATGTGACCCTGAATGAAGTGTACATTTATTTAGCTACCATGAGGAAAATGGGATCTTGTAACGAAGATTAATTTCCAAAGCAGCTTCAGAGTCGGGCGCCACGACGTCTGTCGCGAGACGTGCTTCTGTTGCAAATTGAAACTAGCAGCGGAGAATTGCGAAAAATTAGATGTACGACAGTAAAGCCTTTTAAAATCTTGTAACCCCTTCCACCTCCGCATCCTGCACCTCTTTCTCGTCATCTTCCGTTCTGATTTTCTGCATTCGAGAATAGCTGACTACATTTCCATCCGCTCAATAAAACTTGAATACCACAGTAGACGCTCAATGTGTGCATCTTAAGTATACTTCCCCCCACCCTATCTTTTTGTAAGAGTTCACTGATTATGAGACCTGTGATCATTTCATTTCAAGTTACACCAAAAGATTTCCTCTCTCTATATTTCATTTCCAACGTTTTTGTTAGCTTTTATAGACTACACTACTTTTTTTTTCTTTTTCTTGCTATAATGACATAAAACTTGTTAGGCCCCCTCTGTTTGTTTCTGTGAAGATGACTTGACATAGTCCCCTTGAAGTTCAAAGCACTTGATCCAACGTTTTTTCCACATTCGTGATTCCTTGTGCAAGTGGATTTCTTCAAGGTTATCTGTATACTCGTTAACCGCCTGTATTACATTTTCATTTGACTTAATTTGCATCCAGCCAAGGAAGTTTTGAGTTTCAGCAACAAACAGCAATCCGAAAAAGCGAGATAAGGTGCATAGGGTGAATGGGAAAGCATTCCAAATCATAATAGGCAATTTGTTGTGAGGGTCGAGACATTCATGCATCTGTGCATTTTCGTGGTCATTCCCGGACATATTTCCGCGATCGCTGTCTTTAGTGTCTCCAAATGATGAGAATTTCTTTTTCATCACTCGAGTGAAAATTCTCAAGATAGCAGAGACCACAGGCATTGTAAATTAATTATCAGCAAACACAAAGCATGGGTTTTGTGAATGATTTCTGGCCTCATAGCTGATTTTGGAGCTCCAGGAAGTGGAGTGTCGTCGGTGCTAGTTGTATACCAAAAGTGGGATAGTTTCATAGGAAGAGCCTACGTCACCTAAAGTGGGCAAAATATTCTATGGAATTTCCTTTGCTGTCGCTTCCAGACAAAGGATTTCAGTTACATCACATTTTTCACTGTCAATCGAAATACTTGTTTTTGAAATACTGACAAATAATGAGTTGATATGAGAAAGTTTTGTGATCACAGCTATTGCTTAGTATTAGTATGCCAACGAAGTTATGTTCGTATTTCTAGCGAGATAATTGTGATATAATGTACAGTTCATGTCTTCTTTTAAATTAGTTCTTACATACAAATACTAGACAATAAGTACATTGATGGTAAAGTATGTTCATAACACAAAAAGTAGTTTGCAATGTATTCTCGGAGTTCTCAGAGGAACAGCTGATATGATTATTAGCGTTCTCTTCTGTAAAATAAGCAATTTACTAGCTAAGTGATGGTTGCCCCATAAGTGTGTACTACAGTTTAAATTACTTAAATTTGTCCACAGTAGTGCATAAGTAGCGAGTCTTTGCTCATAGTTTTACTAAGAATATGAAGTGTGTATGCCTTTGGTAACTTCTTTGCAATATAATCGATATGAGTATTCCAACCTAAGCCAGCTTCAAGATGCATGCCAAAAAACTTAGTGGAACTACCATGGTCATCATTGGATATATAATGCCTGGGAATTACTACTTAAAATCTGTCTTCTCTCTCATTAATAAAAATGTTAACTTTGCAAACCTTTTAAAAATTATTTTAGAATATAATGATAGCTGTTTTGAATTTAAAAAAAAAAAATCTTCCCAATTGCTTTTAATCGGTAACTGGACCAGTTTTGTCAAATTATTATCTTCTTTCCAGTCTTTTGAGTTTGAATAAAGTCCCAATGCTCAGAACCTTCAGAACCTCAAGCCTAATTCAGTATTTTTAAACCGTTTTTGACTTTGAAATTTCACGCATTTATTCCTACTGCAGAACGTTTAAATGCAGGCTTTTGTTGAAAGAATCCATGATCACGCATCGAGTGTGAGAACACAACGTCTCAATGTTGGAATTACACTACTTTAAAATCATAACCCTGAAGCTCAATACCTTGTTTCACGAAAACGTGTCAAACCTCCGACTAAAGAAAATTATGTAAAAGTTGGATCTTCTGTGTGAAAAAAATTATGTCTCAGTACAATTTCTATATACATACTATATGTTTTGTAAATTAACTTATTTTCAACTCCATTGACGAGTTTTATAAAGAACAGAAACTACTAATAGCTTGCAGAAAAAATGCAAGATGAGCATTGGTGCAGTCAATAAAATTAAAATCCTGAGTTGTAGGTGCCCTAGCTCAAGAAAATATGAATTAGAGGTACATGACACAAAATCGCAATGTAGTTATTCAGAAGTGGAGCGAAACCTGAAAAACCTGTATACAAATAACATCTGACAAAGCAAATGCAGCACGAAATTATAAAACTGGGCCATAAAATACAGAAAATAAAGAATTGAGAATTTGACATTTCTTCTTCTTCTTCTTCTTCTTCTTCTTCTTCTTCTTCTTCTTCTTCTTCTTCTTCTTCTTCTACGTACGGTGAAAGTCAGTTCACCATTTATTGAGGTTTGGTACTGAAAAACTCCCCTGCAAGTCCCTTTATCCCCAGAAAACCAGACAAGATTATGTTCTGGGGGCGTTTTTCTTATAATACAATTGTATTTTAGTACCCCGTGAATGAATTATAAACGGGGAGAAGTATTAATTAATAATGGAGACAGGAGAATTATCTAAGCTAGCGAAACTACACAGTAAACAAGAGCTGTATTTCATATGACAAAGTGGAAGGTCAAAATTGTAATTTAGTACCAACTACTGAAAAATAATGTTTACTTTAATACATGTATAACTGAATAAACATCATTTTCTATTTTAATATCATGAAACAAACAAAACTTTGTGGAAAAGTTTGCACGGAGAATACGGTGTAGAATGCCACAGAAATCAATACATAACTCAAGCCCGTTCTTTGACTTTAGGGGCAATTGTTTAGATTTTTTTTTTTTTTTTTCGTTTTCGCATAGGCGTTTTTAGCTACTAATTTCATTTTTGTGAACTTTTTTACAGCAAGCGCTTAAAATGGCAGCCACTATTAATATTCGTCAAAATCGATGTGTTGTCATTGCGTTTTTGCTGGGAGGGAAGAGAAAGCTAGCAATATCCATAAGAGAGACAGATTCGAGGGCAGCAAATCACGACAAATAAAAGATGGCGAACGATGGTGATTTTGTGAAAAGTTCAGTATTCTATATATGTCATTCTAGCTTCTGTATAAACAAAGTAAAAATATTTATAATACTAAGAGTAGTTCTGATATATCTGAAATCCTCTTGTAATTAAATCACTCTTGAAAGTAATCATAAAATAAAAGTTCAGTTTTGTTTCAGTTTTTGTCAAAAGGATATGGTCAAAGAAAGCGTCAGAAATAAATCTTAATAAATATATTTATTTATATATTTTTCCAAGGCGTTCTTTAAAAAAACAGACTCTGTTTATGGTTAATAATAGATAAAGAATGTTACGCGAATTATTTAATAGAGTTCATAAAAGATGCATATAATAATACAACAATAGGATAATAATAGGATCTCATAGGGTACAAAAATGATGCAGTTGCCAGACTTGAAGGATGGTACGTTGTAATTCGGCCGTAAAGTAACTTTGTTGCTTAGGTTTCTCAGGAATTCTCTCCTCAAAACTAAGGGAAAACCTGTCTGGAAATAAAGTCAACCCGAAGGTGGGACCCCCATTTTAGGAAGTATAAACGCTACCGCTAGACCACGGCAGTGGTCTTGATATATACAATGCACGTTATGATTAAATTAGGAGAAAAGTATAAAGCCTGAAATAAAAATTAATAACAATGTATATAATTTATGTGATGCTGTTTATATATGATCAAATAATACTACAAGAAAATAAATTCTTTAAAAATATACAATCTCCAGTAAGAAAAACAAAAAACAATTGAACATATCAAGGGAAAATTCCATTTAAAATAAAAATAGTATTTGATGACAAATTTTTAAAATCATGCACATGAATTAATTTTAATGATGATAAGAACAATTTGGAAGTAATATAAATTATATAAGATAAACTCTGAGGAAGAAAACTAGAAAATATGTCAATATAAATTGTTGCTATAAAACAATAGCAATATTCAGATAATGTAAGGCAGGAAACTAGGACAAATTATGAAAAACTAAACTAGAGCATGTTTTTTTTTTATTTGGTTTATTTACGGACGCTCTTTAACAGCTCAGGCCATCAGCGTCCCATTCAATTCAGGGCGTGAAATGGCCCACAAATTTTGCTAAGAAGCCTCTTCTTTCAGACTTGAGGTTCTTTTTCGTACCGTAAATTACGACACGGGACCCACAGCTTTATTTCCCTTCCGAAGGAAGCCATACTTAGGATTTTTACTCCCGAAAAAATTCCATCGATCCTGGCCGGGTTCGAACCCGCGATCTTGGGTTTAGGAGGAAAGTATGGTTACCACTACACCACCAAGGACCGACAAAACTAGAGCATGATATACCTATACATGGGAACCCAAAGTTTTAAATAATAAAAAACTTAAACAAGTGTGGGGGTTTCCGTTGCCCACTATCAGTATTTGAAGCTATGCTTCTTTACCTTACTTCTTCTTTCTTCTTTCTTTCGCTCCTTCAGCTATTACGTAGAGAATGTTCACCTATTGGCTGTAGCACATTGTTAGTAGCGGACTACTGTGCTGTGAGGTTAGCTCCTCAAGACACTTTTTTCTTCGCTTGAGAAAAGGATACACTTAAATTAAGCATGATAAGTGAATATTATAAAATATTTTGAAGTCATAGAAGAAAAATATTCAGAGGAGAACAAAGAACTCACTGGAATAGACGAATTAGAACTTGAAAAATTAGAGAAATTATTTAACGTTTTAAAAAATTCAAAATGAGTTGCAGTAGATTTAATAGACATAGAATTAATAAAATATTGCAATATGCTTTAAAACGAACATGTTTACGTTTATTGGAAAAGAGTAATTGCTCAATCGCAACTACATCTCACTATTTAAGTAATGAGATCGGAAAAGCTGTAACAAATATAATGGAATAAGTGTACTGAACACTCAACAATATTAAAAATTATACATGCAATAATTATAAAATAGCAGAGGTAAAATTAGCTCAACAACAGAGTCACCGCTAGGAGTCGACGAGGTCGTTAAGGCGCGACCTTGAGAGTGAGAGGTCTGAGGTTCGACTCTCATCAGGACCGTTCACCCAGACTAAGGTTTTCTGTTTCAGGTTTTCCTCAGTCCTCATAAATGGCAAATGCAGGGGAAGTACCATAAAACTTAGTTCTGAAACCGCTTCCTTCCTTTATAAAAAAAAATCCTTTCCTAATTTATCATTCCAACTTATGTATTAATAATGTCACCACCTGTGATGCCTCGGTAGTTAAAACGGCGTTAAACACTATTCACATAAAAAAACAGAATGGGTTTTAACCAGGAAAGTCTTCCACAGACAATGTGTTTAACTAACAAATACTGATTAGTAAAATAACAGAATTTAATATGCAAACATATTTGGCTTTTTTTTTTTTTTTTGAGTACGTCAAGACATTTCACAAAGTATATAGAGTCATTTATGGTTAATTGTAGAAAGAAAGAAAATAAAATTTTTCCTCGTTTTCATTTATTAATGACGTAAAACTTCTGTACAAGAATACTAAGATAGTTTTAAATAAAAAACATAAATTTAGACAAAACGGTAGCATATCATCCGTACTTTTTACTTTATATCACATCAATGGAAGGAAGAAATACATTCAGGAAGGTATTTAGGACGATAAATAATTTTTGGAAGTTATTGCGGACAATAAAGTTATTCTAGTTGAAACTGAAAATGAAGTACAAAAGAATACTTTTTATATTAAATCGGGTCTTTAAAGCATTTCATTTTAAATATTTCACCTGAAAAGAACAAGTGATGATCTGCCAGGGAAAAGCACAATTAATATATAAAATGGTAGTAAGTAACAGAATCTTAGAACAGGCCAATAGTTTAAATTATTTAGGAAGCAATATCTCATTCCTATGAAGTTTTTGATATAGATAATAAAATAGTGTCATTTAATCAAATATGTGGAACGTTAAGTAGAAAAAAAATATAAAAATATACAAGCGATGAGAGGAAAATAAAAACATCAGAAATAATATATCTTAGCTATTAGAATAATTTAAAGAGGAGGTAAATACCTAAATGCCTAATCAAGTAATTAGACAAGATATTGAAATATTTTAAATCAAGAAAAAATATGAAAAAATTGATAAGATTGTGTCAAAAGCAAAGCAAAGAAAATTATCAACTCGTGGGTAAGAGGGGTGTTGGCAGAGCTAAAGCAAGAGGAAATTACTAAATGACTGAAATAGGAGCAGGTTTATATAAACTGATTATTGATAGTGGAAGAAGAGAAAAATAAATCTAATTTTCTTAAATAAAAAATTTTAAATCTGTAATAGGATATGAAGAGATAAGACAGCAATAGAAGTATATTTAGTCGGAACGAAAGAATACAACAAAGTAAAGAAAGTTGTACTGAACTTTTGATGAAAATGGAAGGTAACAGAAATCCTAAACAAAAGTCACGAGGAAGAAAGGCTCAGGATGATCATTAAAAAGATGGACTGATGCTTGACAGCGGAATATTTATCAACAGCGATCTATGCACATGAAGTAAGTCAGCCGAATATAAATATAAACATTACCTCGCAATATTTAAAAGCACCAAATCGCCTGTCACTGTTATATCGCTATTTTCTACTACATGTGACACACTACATCACCAGCAAATTCATAATCAATACACCACACTCCCACCCTCGTGTTCACACTGACTGTGATATTTACTTGGTGTCTGAATTTCGCTCGGCTGTCGCTTCTGCAAACTGCAAATGTAATAATTAATATCCGTTTATGCAAAATTGGAACGCTATGCTCGGTAGAGATAATGAAAGTTATTAACCGTGCTCCCATTTTCATTAAAATTATTACTTACTATAATGAATGGTTTTTCGCATAATTTGAGACCAGTTGAGCTTATTATTTAAATAAAATTCATTCAGCTACCGTATTGAATAAATTAGCTTTTCCTGTGGGCACATTTATCATTTTGTTTCTATTTAATTTTTCTTAATTATATAAAATTAGTAAAGTCACTTAACTCAAATGGTAAAACTTGGGGTTCATAAACGGTAGGCTGTAAGTTCAAATCCTGCAGTGGAATCACGTAAGCGAGGTTTTCCGTGGATTTCCTCAGTTCATTTCAAGAAAGAGAAAATGTAGGATTAGTATTTCTCTTCCGCGGATTCACCTTCTATATCGTTATTCATTTTCATTCTCTGTATGTGTCTTCTGTGTTCATTATGTCATCATTTCGCTGACCACTCATTCATGGAGCTCCTCAGTGTGTATGTATAATAATATGGGCCAGTTGACCCGGGTGTTTGTTTGTAAATCTTAAGGGATTAGGAAGGTAAATAAACCAAAATAAAAAATAAACTTATTTGAATTCATTACATAACCTTATAACCTATAATTATTTATAGTAAAAGTGTTAAAAGTTGTGTTTTATTTTATTAATACTCTTTAAAAATAAAATTACTTTTAACAGGTCTATCATTCACAATTTAAGACAGTCCTTAATATTTATCAATAAATTAGTAATTATAAATTAAACGTTCCTTGTTTCAAAGAATTGATTCGTATGTTTCTCACTACAAACTAGAATACAAGGCAATAATAAGTTGTTTTAAACATAATATTGTATTTTCTGTATATAATACACTAACTTAAAGTTTAAAATGCAATTTCCTCGCGCTGAAAGAAGTCATAGTATATACTTGAGCATGCGCAACGATGGAAAAATAGTTATTGGTTTTCTTCTACCTTGACATAGATCCAGGGTGACCAACATGCAAATAAATCTTAAAACTAATTTATGTTATATCACAAATTTCACCATTGCCCGATTTCAAGATCGTCATGAGATATGTAATAATTTAAAATTATGTAATAAAGCACAAAATATGAAATTTGTATAAGTTTAAATAGCTTAATAACTAAAGTTGCTAGCACTGCGGCAGTTTCTAGTATAAGTGCCTTGTGGTAAATGAACCAGCATGAATTGCATAATAATATAGCTTTTTGTATTATTTTTAACAAATATAGTTGCTTTTAACAACTAAGGGTTGCCAGCGACTTTCATAACTAGATATATTTCAGTATTTGCTGTTTGCTATTAAATTGTTAACTAGTTAGAAAAACCTTCAGTGCCATTCATTTGTACTTTTGTTTGCTATCGCTCTGAACATTTTCTGTGAGATAACAGTAGCCCTGCCTGAAATAGTTCATTGCAATTGTTCACATATTCTAATTTACATACTCTTTACGGAAACTCTGACATCTGCTCAGAAAACGTTTTCGTAAAGTTCTTTCACAATTATTAGCTGATTCAATGAAATGCTATGCATTACGATGAATCAGTTTGCTATAAAACGCAAGATCCGCGCAATTGTTCCATTTCATAATGTGCTAGTGTAAAAACTTCAGAAGGGTACCCCACTTTGAATGCAATTTTATTAAGTCCCAACCAAGTTTTTAGAAGTTGCATTTAAACTCTAGAAGCAAACCCCTTTTTTGTCTTAAGATATGCCTGTGTTTATAATTAAATAAAGTTTAGCCATTGTCCAGGTGTTTCTCTTACGCCTTGTTTTTTCAACGGCATTATTCAAAAGAGTGCCGCTCTCCAATGCAAATCTTGGTTTAGAAAATAAAATGTTTGGTCACTCACATTTTTCATCTACAATTAATAAGAAGATAACTCGAGAGATTACATTTAAACATATACTGAAATTAATATTTTGAAGTGTTGCAGACACGTTAGATGTATGTGTTACTATATGCAGATCTTGAAATTATAGGCATTTGTTTTTGAAAAATGTATTTGTTATAGATTTACTATAATATTCGGAACATCCAAGATGGTTTCTGCGATATATGCATATTTAATAACAAAAACTTATTCTAAATATATTAAATTATTCAATGCTAGTCATTTTCCGTAGATATGTTATGATTATTATAAAACATAAACATTTTCGTAATCGCTATGTTAATATTTAGAAAAAATATATAAATCGTTTCAATTTCTTTTACACAATGAGTATTAGTTTAAAGCTGTTAATATTCCTTTTTATATAGTTAGTTATGCCTATAAATGCCATTGTTAATATAAGCATTAAACTTCGTAAAAAAACGCAACATTTAACAAAAATAAACCTTGCTGTAAGTAATAAATTTACTGGCAGAGATTTGTCATTAATTCAGACACTGCGCAATCGTTCGAGACAAATGATGCATAGATGTATTTAAGTTTAAAAAGGATACATTAAATACAAGTATAGTTAATATGCAGAATAGTATAAAACAATTGCGCTTGTGCGTCGTAGAAAGACGGATAGTTGGGGAGCTTTGCAAGGTCTTATCTCCGACGATATCGATATTCGATATGCCACAGAAAGCTTTTTATAAGCATTTCCATCTTTACAGTGTCAGATAATAAATAAAAGCAAGTTTTAGAAATACATATATTTCTTATTACTTATATGCCTTTCTTTGGGATAGAAATTATGGTTCAAAACAATAATAATAATAATAATAATAATAATAATAATAATAATAATAATAATAATAATAATAATAAAATTAATATATAATAAATTTTACATTTTTTTCCATAGTCTTAAATGTTATTATTACTTTTCTGTTGTATTGTTATATCTTTCGACTTCTAAATAATGGCTACTTTAGTTTAAAATATCCCTTCCTTAGATATAAATTCTCAAATAAAAATTTAATTTTAAAGCAATAAAAAATTGCCTTATTACAGAAGCAGTAGAGCAAAGGTTCCCAACCAGCTTGCTGTGGCATCTTATGGTGCCGTGAGATCAGTCAGGGGTGCCGCAAGATATTTTGGGAATAAATAAAAATAAAGTAGGGACTACTTAGAACACATATTAAATTACAGTATATCAATTACTGGTATTGGTGATGAAGAGGAAGAGGAAAACGAATCGTTAGTTGGATTTAGCTTCATCTTAGATGTCCAACTCCTAGATTAATAACAAGAGACTTTATTTTATGTAGTATCGAAAAATTTTCCTTGTTAGGAAAATTGTAATATCCTACACGAGGATCAAGTCCAAAATTATTAGAACATCCAAAAACAGAACACGTTGGCTTATTGAACACATTTAAAACTATATTATGCAATAATACAAAGAATAACTAAACTTCAATCCGTTGGAAACAAAGAAATCGCTCATACCATGCGAGCTCACAATCAAATCTAAAGCAATGAATATTCTGCTTAGCCTTGAGGACGATAGACGTGTTTCTTTGTCATCTGTTTGGCCAGATATCAAAAATTTGTATTCTCAGCATCAGTCGCAAATCTCACATTAATAAGACAAACATTTTAATGAGTTATAATTGCATTATAGTTCTCTACTTTTGAAGTTGTTTGTTTAATTTAATAATTCATAGGCACTGCATGTTAATTATTTGTGTAGTATCGTGTATCCAATGGCCGGCCATGTTAAATTATTATTAAAAAGGAACTATATTATCAACGGGTGTTCTATCCTCGCATTCCTTTTTATTCCTTTGTGTAGAGGCTGTTATAGTTAGCGTGAAGTGTTTACAGTAGTTTTTAATTGTCGCACTTGTGTCTTTAGTGGACCAGTGTTTCACAGTGCAGATAAATAAATACGGAAGTGCAGAAACGTTTTTTCGCTATAGAAGTTTATTTATTGCATGGTGCATGTTTTTTTTTTCTCTCTCTCTCTCCCAAAAAAGCTATTGGTTTTGTCAGGCAGACGGGGACCAGAAATGTTTTGAGGGTCGGATTTGCGGTAATATACCCATTTTTCATCACACGTGACAATTCTCCTGATAAATCCATGGGGTTTACAATAAGCTGACGATAGATATTCATTCTGCTTGGGTCTGTTCAGGTGTCAACTCAAGAGGTACAGATCTACAGCTTCTGTATGATTTTTGTGTCTTAATATGCGATGTATGTAGCCTAGGAGTAATTTATTGTGAATTTTCTTCCGAAACTCTGCACGCATTCTCAATATTCCTAACCTTAGATCTTCCAGGTAAATCTTTAGTGTTTTCCTCTCCATTACTGAAACGGTGGAGCCATCGATGTGCTACACACTCACTAACGACACCTTCCCCCTTCACTTTACAAATTCGAGTCGCGGCAGCAGTTTTATAAACCTGTTTCAGTACTTCTTTAGAAGAACTGTAAACTCAAACTTTGTTACTTGTATTTTATGATTGTGTATTAACAACTGAGGAATGGAAAATACTCATAATATAAACAATAACAACCGTGATTCCCTATAAATAATATTGCGAAACCATAAAACCTTACAAAACACCAAACTTGACATTTCTTATGAAATAATCTAATACATCAGTCGGGTCACGGGAGCCATGTTTTTATTTTTCCAATATTATCCTATTTAGACATGTACTTGCATGTAGTTATGGTCAAGTGCTGGTCAATGAACTTAACGGTCAGACAATAATCTGCTCTTCTTGGCAACGCCGATCAAGTGAATACAGCATAAGTATGCACATCGGATTGCAGTGTAGGACGAAACGCAAACAGCAGAAGGGGAATCAACAAATTTTACAGTCTGTGACCTTATTTCCCTTCAGCGATTCTGCAATGTTTACTGCTGATGTTTGGTTTAGTAATATGTGCATGTTTGCCTTTGCGGAAATTTTGTCTCACTGAACTTCAAGTTAAAAAATAGTGACATGTGCTCATGAAGTGTCTATATGTCTCTTAATCGATAATAATTAGTGTGCTTATTGATAGTTTCACTTGAAACATGTTACCAAAATAAACATTAAAGACAGCTTGCCTTATTAGCACAACAAAAACAATGAAACAAGCTTTGGGAGCGAGTTAATCACAAGAAAACAAGGGAAAAACGTTGTAAAAGGTGTCCGGAGATACCTGATTTGTGAGTTAATATTGAAATATAGTGTTTAAACTTTTCAATGTACGATCCAACAACTTAATTTTGTTAAAATTGTAATTAAAATTCATCAGACAATCGAGTGATAGTATCGATACATGTATACTGTACATATTACCATGAAGGCTTGTTTACATTTAATATTTGTGTTCATTCGTGTGTTTCTTACATTTAACTTGCGCTTAAGTGTAGTTATATTTAACAATGGAACGAAATAAAATTTAGAATTTTGACCAATCACAGCCGGATTTTGCAGTGAAATTGTTGAAAAAAATTATCAAATCCATTTTATCACCTGACGTACAATTTTCTTGTGGTCACTGCAGCCAACTCTAAACCTCCACTATGTAAATCCTGAGCACGCATCACTGACTTTTGCTAGCAGGCGGTGGGGAGCAACAAAAGTATGGACAATCAACGATCATAAAGCGAAATGGAGAGTTCTTCAAATATCTTATTCTATTCATAAAATGTCCTAAACTCGTCATTTACTCTTCTCTATTGGCATTACTGACAATAGGCATTCCTCTGTCGCAAGATGGCTTGAAAAGATTTAGTACAAATATATAATTATTACAATTTTGTACGCCGAATTTAAGAGGAATTATATTTAAATTCTTGTATTATTCTCGAAATAGTCCTAATAAATATCAATCAAAGGTGTGAAAAAGAAAAATATTTTAACAAATTTAACTTTTGGGTGGAATTCAGTTGAATGTTATCCTTTAACAGCAGCTAACAAACCAAGCATTTTCGGAAATATTTGGTTTATTTGGTTTATTTACGATTGCTTTAACATCTCAGGCCATCAGTCGTTCTCCTGGTGGTGTAGTGGTAACCATATTTGTCTTCTAAGCTCAAGATCGCGGGTTCAAACCCGGCCAGGATCGATGGATTTTTTCGGGCGTAAGTATGGCTTACTTCGGAAGGGAAGTGAAGTTGTGGGTCCCGTGTCTTACATTTACGGTACGAAAAAGAAGCTCAAGCCTGAAAGAAGTAGCCTCTGAGTAAAATTTGTCGACCTGAGCTGTTAAAGAGCGTCCATAAATAAACCAAATCAACAACAAATTTCAGGTCATCAGCGTTTCATTGAATTCAGGGCGTGAAACTGCCGATAAATTTTGCTCAGAGGCCTATTCTTTCAGTCTTGAGGTTCTTTTACGTGCCGTAAATGTGCGACATGGGACCCATGGCTTTACTTCCCTTCCGAAGGAAGCCATACTTAGGATTTTTACGCCCGAAAAAATCCATCGATCCTTTCCGGGTTTGAACCCGCGATCTTGGGTTTAGAAGGCAAGTATGATTATCACTAGACCACTAAGACCGACTCTGGACATATGTTATAATACTTTTTTCTTGTTTTGTTTTGAGGAACTCGCCCCCAGTGTTTCTGTTACACTCTGTATATACACAAATAGCGCAACTTTTCGAAGCGTTCTTGTTCTTCTTCAAAGGCAGAAGACGAACATATGGAGGATAATATAATGTGCTGTAGCCCAAAACTTCTGCAGTGCTGTTTGTAGAACGGGGCGTGGTCATGAAGCAGAATGTACTCCTTTTCTTGCAGTTTCTGATGTATTTTGTCTATATGTAGTTGTTATTATCTTTGCTACAGTGTTGGAAAGTGATTTCGGTATGCAAGCATCTGCGGATTTTATGTTTGCTGCAGTGTGTGCTGCTGTTGCGGTTTTGTATCAGAAACCTACTCTCGCCTTCCTACCCATATTGCAGCCTGCTTCCCGTTTCCTTTCTTTTCCTTGCCTTGTCGAAAATTCTGCAATCCCATGACGTCACAACTTTATTCTCGGTCTGTATGGTGCGTTCTTATGTTAGAGGAAGTATGAATGAGTGTATTTATTCACATTAACATATGTAACATTAACTTTGCAAACTTCGCACGGAACCACCTTTCATAATATACAAAAAGTGCATTAATTAAATAAGTAAATAAGTCATACGTCCATTGTTTAAAGTAGTTAAAATAATAATAACAATTCTAATCATAATCTCAATATATTAGCTTAATATACACATTCAGAACATAGAACATCTTCTCCCTTGTTGGGGAAATAAATGAACACAATGCATCCACACATACATTTTTAATTCAGCTTACTTCCCCCGCCCCTCCTACCAGTTTTCAGCTATTCCAGACCTGAACTGATTCACCTTCGACAGAAATTTGCCTACCTGCCCCTCACCCTACAGATCCCAGCATGCCCATTGCCCTCTATTAGAGTCCGTAAAAGGAGGCAGCAGGTACTTCTTCCTCCAGAATGTGCGACGACGATTCTTCCTCTCCACATAAAGGGCAAATTCTCAATCCATTTTCACCTGAGATTCTGATCTGCCGCCATGCTCCAAGCCTAAACCACGTGAGTCCCTGTTTAATGAGTCTGGCCCCTGTTTTGATGTACTGCTGGATCCCCACCCAGACTTTAACCCCGTTTGCACTTCTAACGAGATCTCTCCACATTGCGCAATTGTATGCTGGCTGTCTGTTTATATCCTTCAGGCAGTTCCTGACATTACACCACCCCTGTTTCCTTGACCTGCTATCCAAATATTTCCCAACCCATAGTTTCTAACCTCTTTCTCAATTTGAAGACCATGTCTTTTCCCTTTCAATTTAAGCTGTTTAGGGGAAGAAGCAATTTCATCGGGGTTAGCAGTTACTCTCTCCCAGACCGCATCCACTGCCAAAGGCAGGACAAAACTGGGATTTATATGGTAATCTATAATTTAATTTTTAGTGATGGAATGTTGGCAGCACCTTGTAAAGTTAACCATTTCAAATGCTTACTTGGCCTTTAACGTTCATAAATTACAGGCAAGCATTGACTAAGTTTAATATTCCAAGTTAAATTGTGTAAGTTCTTTGGTATTAAACTTCTCCTATGTGTAAATTACAGTCAAGCACACATGTTGTATAAACGATTCTTAATAATTTTAAAAAATGTTGTCGTATTACTGGATTTTTATGTAGATAAAATAAAGCGGTTTGCACAAATCAAAGCTTATTATAGCCCTGTCACTTTCTTTTCAGCCGTTTCCAACTAAGTGCTCCCAAAGGCATCAACCACTAGGGGGAGGAAATAGTGCCGTATATCTACAACGTTATTATATTTCTTTCTCAAAGCGCAATAAAAAGCAATTGCATTACCGGTAAAGTTTAATATTCTCGCTTAGTTTATTTATCAAGCTTTCGTTTGTTCTGTTTTCTCCAAGGGAGCATAAATAAATTTTTGAAGGTATGGGCGTTATTTTTTCCGCAATCTCGGGTTTCTATACAAGTATTTCAACATTTTCCCTCATTTTGATGAAAATAAACAGAAATGGGATATCAAAGACCTTTCTCAGCTTCAAAGCTTAGACGACGTTATGTTTTGAATCCACACTGAACAGAAAGTTCGCAAGTGTTTTCTTATTTCTGTGTTTCAGAGTTCTGAGCGGTTTGTGCATCATTATGCATGAGTTTGACCTCGTGAAAATATGTTTATGTTTATCATGCTTCCCACTGTAGCTATAGGACATAAAATACTATAATAAAAAATTAATCTGCGATTTAACTAAATAAGTCGTAAATGAATACAACTTTTCAGTAGCTTGTCAGCAATGTATTAACTAACACACCTTATTTTAAAAAGCGCTTTATCAGCGGTTACTTTTCATCCCATAGTCTAAAAGGACCTCTATGTTTTACATTCCTTTATTTGAAACTTGCATATTATTTTAGAATTCTATTTCTATCTATTGCACTGCAATATTGTTAGCAAACAGATTAGGCTATCAATGATAATGTATTGATCCGAATAGAAGTTTCCAAGGTTATTTATTTGTTTAACAATAATATTTCAACATAAACAGCAAAATTTTACAATTCACTACTCCCCGTACCTTCGGCTCATCACTGGAATTTCCAGAGCACACATGTTCGGCTAAATAAATTCATAAATACGCACAACACAAAACAAACCGCTGTAATTTACCAATTTTTAGTAAATCAATTTACACAAACAAAAAAATACCAAACTAAAGCTCTCCCATGCCTTAACCACCTGGTTATATGTGTGTGGTAAAGAACTCGTACAATAAATCTTTTACACAACTGTGTGAGCCCTAGCTCCTTCCTTATACTTCTCCACCTATCTCTTACTTTTATTAAGAATTCCCCAATCTTGTTTATTTTCTCTACCCTCATATCTGTCAACATTTTAACTGCCACAATATCTTGCAGTTTACCCCCTTTTTCATCTCAGAAACTATTCCTCCATCATTTTACCATTTAACACTTTATTAGACAATGTAATATATTTTCCACTTGGTCGCACATAATACATCCGTATTTAAATGTTTTCCTTAATCCGTTTAAAAATAACACCCTTGCACACATCCATGCAAGAGCTATGTTTCCGAATTGATCACAATTATCTAAATATTTCTCCCTTCCCCAGTTTCTTTTAACTATTCTACATAAGTCTAAAGAAATGTTATCCTCTAAGCTGGCCCAAATCTCTTGCTTCTCTATATCTTCTTTCCAAAATTCACTTTTCACCCAGTCGCCACACATTCCCCATTCCAATTTCTTCTAATAGTTTCCCACCTCCCCAAATCAACTGTCACTTCCCAATACATTTCTTTGGTACTTAAGATATTCTTTAGTACAGTGTTATTATCTAATTTTATACAATATTTCAAAAGTCTCTTCGCTACTATACCTTTCCTTCCCAGTTCTGCCAAACTTACCCCCCTCAGCGAACTTTTTAGTAACCTCAGGACCTCTCTACAAAACATTCTATCTTTGCCTACCGAATTTATACTGCATACATCATCTTTGACTCATCCACAGCCTCATATAGTCTTTCTAGCTATTTCATTTGCAGTATGGCAACTACTTAACAGTTTTCATAGATAATTTATCTTTGACTTGTGCACATTTAGACTGGACGTCTCATCTTCCATTACTGTCGGTCCTGGTGGGGCAGGAGTAACCATAATTGCCTCCTAAACCCAAGATCACGGGTTCGACCCCGGTCAGGATCGATGGATTTCGGGCGTAAAAATCCTAAGTATGGTTTCCTTCGGAAGGGAAGTAAGGCGTGAGTCCCTTGTCCTACGATAAAGAACCTCAAGCCTGTAAAAAGAGGCCTCTGAGCAAAATTTGTCGGCCGTTTCACGCGCTGATATGAATGGGACGCTCATGACCTGAGATGTTAAAGAGCGCCCATAAAAAAAAAAAAAAAAAAAAAAAAAAACTTCCATTACTTGCAAAATTCTTTCACTACTTCCATTGGGTCTCTTTCCTTAATTTTGATCCTTTTTAAATACTGTTATTTTTTATTTTTACTATTTATCCTTACCCCATTCTGCACAAAATCTACTCATTTTCTGATATTTAATATTTGTTATATTCTATAAACAATGCTAATACAAAAAGTTATGACAATTGTCTTTGCTTGCATTTACGGAAATTTAATATAACATTTTGTTTTCTGTTTGAAATATTACAAGCTGGAATTACCGTCATTATACTTTGTAGAATTCAGTCCATTTTAAACGACGCTCAAATAGGAAATGCTAAAGTGTTACAAGAAAAACTTCTGAGCTACATTTCCTTTAAGAGCTATTTTCCATTTCTTCATTTCTTATTTTGTTTGTTCCATCTACTGTTATTACCTGTCTCCCTTTCATTTGTCTTCCCATAATAACTTTTCTTTCCCTCCTTCCGAAATAGATTCTTGAATTCTGCCATTATCCTGCATACTTGTAGGTCACCCAGATGGCACAGTTCTACGCATAATCCGAGTGTTTGCGTTATAAATGGTTCTGCCAGATCCAGAGTTCTGATGATGTCTTGTTAATGATCTGTCTGCGACAGGAAATGGGGTAGCATACAACTTACATCCTGGCGAGGGCAATGAGAGTACCCCTGCTTAAAACCCCACTTCTCTCGCCCCAGTGACGAAAGAGGAATTTAAGTGTTTGCAAAATGAGAATATTATGAAAATTTCAATTTTCAATATGACAATTTAATTCTTACTGAGGAATAACTAGAGATGCGCTATCTTCACCAATTTGTTCATGTATTAATTACGTTTGGGAGTAAATAGTATATAATTATAAAATATAGCTGAACTGGATGTGTTTGTAATGTTTTTAATACACACAACACATAATTTGTGCACATGCATGTGATAAAGTAGACAGAACAATTTTATGGTAAATTTTAGAAAAATAAATTTTCCACATCAATAGATTAATTATGTAAAAATGTATATAAGAATACTAAAATACTTTTAAACTAATGACATTTTAATTAAAATCAATCAGGGGATTGACCAGAGTTTAACTTGTTACCCCTCCTACTTTTTATGTACATATGGAAGTTCCTGCTCTAATAGAGCGAAGGAACAAATTTATTAATGCATTTAGGACATGGTAATGCCTACGTTTAAATATCATTGCATGCATACGAATAAGCTAACCAATTTTTTCAGTTAAACCAGATCTGTAATGGATTTGGTTTTGAAATTTCAGGTAAGAAAGCACGGATAAATAGAACAGAAATCCAGGTTACTCTTTATGTAATTCTGCCTCGTTCTTGCACATAGTATTTTTAAAATACCCCATACCCAGCTTTCAACACACTTACTCCTCTGTAATTGTTAAAGTTTATCCTATCACCTTTTAACTATGATTCATCAATTATTTGAACACTTTCTCAACTCTTTGTTGCCTGTAACTAGCTAAGCATTATTATCATCTCGATTACAAGGGACGACAAAATGGAATAAAAAACCACTCATATGGAATAATACAACTATCATCAAGAGTTTCCAAATAAGAAGATCAAAACCTTGGAAGTTCGCACTCAAAATATATGGCAACAAAGACAGATGTTAATTACAGTTATTCTATTTCCACAAAGTAATTAATTAAGAGTTCGATTC
This sequence comes from Metallyticus violacea, assembly GCA_030762175.1. Classification (NCBI taxonomy): domain Eukaryota; kingdom Metazoa; phylum Arthropoda; class Insecta; order Mantodea; family Metallyticidae; genus Metallyticus; species Metallyticus violacea. The sequence continues at coordinate 35,452,099 of CM060839.1, read as the reverse complement.
CAAAATGGTGACAATGATATCCGTCAGTTTACTCGTTTATGAAACACGATACGCAATTATACGAAATACTGAAACGGTCCTTTCGGTCCATCCTCACTGAAAAATAATTATAATGTATATTTATGTAAGCCCAGTCATATTTTAGCATTGTAAATAGTAATATAAATATTATGTATATATGGATGTGTCATAAGTTTTAACTTTGATGTAAGAATTGAACAAAACAGAAAGTCTGGTAGCTTGGAAAGTCAGCAAAGTAATACAATGGAAGAGGAGCGCGTGTATGAAGGCCCTTTCTTTTCTTCTTTTTTTTTATGACCTGCCTTTGCAGGGTTAATAAACTCAAGGACTTTAAACCGTTTGGGACGTTGACCTCGACCGGCTGTCGTGCTGCTAGCTATTTAAACCAACCCATGCTGACAAAATATTTTAAAACTTTAAAAAAAATAGCGAATGGCAGATGTAGTAGGTGAACTTGAACTAGCCAATGAAGAATGTATGTTTGAACTTTAAAGATAGGCGCGAAAATTGCGCGTGTCTGTGTATCCCCCCTGGAATTGTTAAAGCCAATGATCATTTGATTTGCATTTAACATATAGGAGGCGGTTGCTCGGCAGGAACAATCAGTTTTTCAGTTCGATCAGTTGAGCAGTTCGCAGAAACAGGTGTTAGTACAACACGCCGCGAGACTCATTTCTTAGTTTAAGTTTTACACGCGGCGAGATGCCCGCAGTTCGCAGTACTCATTTTAAGTTCGACGTTGCTGAGGTACGCAGTTCACAGAATCAGCTCTGACGCAGATACTTTCTCACTTGACACACTCAGTCATCAGTTAAGAAGTTTTTAGTGTTTCACTCCTTGCGGCACTTCTGTTAAGTTTCATATGTAAATAAAATAAATAAATAAATAAATAAATAAATAAATGTTCAACGTAGCCAAGTCGTATGATACGGAAAACACAAGAGAAAGAGAAAGAATTTGAACATAATAAAGTACCAAGTACCAATACATATGTACTTATTGTCCATATATAATATATATTATGTCGCGTCGCGTGCTCATTTATACTAATGAATTGCTCTCCCGGTCCTGTCGAGTCCCAATTCACAAAATAGCAGAATCACCCTGGGAAATTATCATTAAAGCTGGGCAACAACATCAAAGCTTCCTGTAATCAATCTAAAAATCACTTACAAATTGGCATCACGTGAGGCAAACAATTGGACGTCGAAGCCTACAATAACAACGACGACGACGATAACAACACCCAGTAACCGCTTCATAATTTGACTCCCAACTGCTCTAAACGTCTTCACAATTTGGAGCCCAACGTGGCTGCCATACTAATCCGCTTCAATATCACATATAATAATAATAATAATAATAATAATAATAATAATAATAATATTATTATTATTATTATTATTATTATTATTATAATAATAATAAATCCCTATTCCTTTTAATTAAATGCACATATAAAATTCCTAATTCATATAAAATGTGCTTCTAGATAAAGGCTACGTTTATAAAATACATATAATAACATATACGGTGACCAAGCCAAATAGAGCCATGTATACCTTTAACGTCATGATGAAATGAGTTAAAATTCGACATCATTTACTATTTAAATATCAATTTCGCCATCTAATTTTGCTTCTAACTATTGAAAGGTTGGTCTATAACGAGGTATGAGGAACTTATTTTGTGGATTCAGCAAAAAATGACTACATAAATGTTTATGATTTTCTGAATCTTGAAACTTTCTCTACAGGGAAAGTTAGTCGATGTATACAAAATTTGAAAATGTTAGAGAAGTAGGTGGGTTCTTTTAAAACTACTGATAGTGCTGTAACGTCATGGTAGCGCTAAGCTAAATAACCTATTTATTTTTCATATAAATGAAAAATAAAAATAAAATAACACTATTAACAAATTAACAGTAATAATAAAAGTAGATAAGGATAAAATACTTAGATAAAATCACACTTGAAATTGCTGTATTTCGAACTACTGGAGTTCTTCTATGGCAAGAACCTAGACAATAGCTTTTCTAGCTTCTTGCCATAGAAGAACTCCAGTAGTTGGAAATACAGAAATTTCAAGTGTGATTTTATCTAAGTGTTTTATCCTTATCTACTTTTATTATTACTATATATAATATGTATAAGGTTATTCAAGACAAATTTGTTTGTTTAAAAACATTTCTTACCTCATATATGCATTCTATAAACGGAAAATGCCGAAAAGAGCTATTCTTTTTAAGACAATATTCAAAACATACTTGCTTATTAAATATTATGTTTCATCTCCAAGCCAAAAAAAAAAAAAAAAAAAAAAAAAACTTAATTGCTATTGAGTACACATCGTTTTGAACAAAACCTCAATTTTGGTTATATATTATCTATTGTTATGTATAGTTATAAAAATAATTCTTAATTTTCAGTATTAGGAAAATTCAACCATGCCTAATGTAGTGAGTATGCAAGTTTTTTTTTTCTAAATGAGCAGTTTTAGACATCTAGTATAAACTTTCATCTATGTTAATATGTTGCTGCCTGAAAGATTAAAGTGTTTTTGTATTCATTTTCTTGCATATATTCACCTTATTTCCAGACCTATAGTAATTTAAATGTTTAGATATTATTTTGATATCTTACCTTATAACTAATTTTCATGTTGCTTTTAAAAACACACATAAAATTTTCAGGATTTAATTTTGGAAATATACACAAATTTTAGAATGAAAATACGTAATTGTTGCTTTTGATATAAAAGATTTATCTATTAAGGTTTATGAAAAAAGCAAAGCAATACACGTTATAATGGAGAATATATATAAAAAGGGGAAAGCTATAGAGCAATACTGAAACTCTTAAAAGTAGATTTCATCCAAGATGCACCGAATAAATGAAGAGCGGTCTCTCCAGAAGAAATAGGAAAAAGCTGGATAACCAGTGATACGAAAGTAAGGATTCACCTGCATCGGCACTTTAGTGCTTAGAATTGACAGATGTGGTCCATGAAAAATCCGCAAGTGTTGTATAAACATTTCGTTCACTGCGTAATGAATAATTTTCATAGCTTTCTTTCAAGAGGGAAAAGGGGTTCTTCAAGACGATGATTTAAAAGCATTGAAGGGTACAGGAAAAAATCAAATTAAATGTTTGGTGAAATTTGAGCTTTTGGTGCCTATAGAATGTAAGTATGCAGTACTACTTTCCAACACAAAAAAAAAAAAAAAACACACGTGGTCCATAAAAAGAACTTAGAAAAATGGTATCCAAGGGGAAAATCCAATAAAGTTCCCTGTAAAATATCTACAATAAGACCATAGCAAGAAAGGGAGCTGATGAAGTTAAACCAATGTTGTTTGACTTTTGTTTCCAACACCTGAACCCGAAATTTGCAATGTTTTTGTGATTCATGCCCAGATAAAAAATAAAAATTACACTACTATTTGCCTCGTGCATGTTATGGTTCATAAGTACATTTTTGAATCAGCAAAAGGCACTTTTCTCGTAAGAGGCCATAGTTATATGGAATGTGACAAGGATATGGGTTTAATAAATGATTGAGTACATCAGAAGATGTCGTGTGAAACCATTTCCCTTCAATATCATTGAGTGTTCGCAGTGTATTTTTAAATCGTGTCCTTCATTTCTTAATAAATTATACAGAAATATATGCACAATGAAGATAAGAGAAACTACAGCTGTCAAAACCTCTCCTAGAGTCAATAGCTAGTCGAACAGCCGTACACGACTATGAACAGCCTGCCCCTTCCTTTTCAAGTTTAGTTCCACTTTCCAATCAAAAAAATATAACAATGTACAGTGCTTGAGTTTCTATTCCAAAAATGCTCGGTTCTATTTTTAAAAGTTACCTGTGATAGACAATGAATAATTTTGATTGAATGATTATTTTCAACAATGTTTCATCAAAGTTTATATTTTCCTCAGCAAATATTTAGTATAATTTAGTACATTCCATAGTTAGTGGATTTTATCTATAAGTATGTGTATTTTTACTGTTTATTGTTAATTAACATGAACAAATATCACGTAACATTTATTTCAAAAGAAGGGTCTGTAAGAAAACTACCTTAAGATTTATTCTAGAAATAAAAATGGTCATACATCTAATGTGCTTAGTTTTGTAACGTTATTAAACTTCAAATTATGTCTCTGCATAAAAGCAAAAATTGTAATTTGATTGTTTTCCCCTTGTACCCTTATATTGTATTCGACAAGATTCCTTGGTTTTTCCATGGGGATATGTAAAAGTGGCCACACATTCATAAAAGTCACATATAATTCACCATTTCATTTTGTGGATAATAATATATCAATTGAATTTTTTAGAAAGTGTCTGCAAAGAAATTTGTCGTGTTTTATAATGCATATAAAATTACCAACCTTTTGATCAGCAAATGTATTTTCCAAGTTCTACTTTCAACATTTTGTGTTTCTTGTATAAAATAGTTTTCTAGTAAGCTTTATATTTTGGGCAAAACTAATGTTATTCAGAGACAGGTATCGTTATGAAAGAAAAATGGTCTTTGTTGAATTCAAATGTCTACCGCCACCAGACAATACGTTTCCATAAATCAGCGACAGACTTTCCCTGAAAGTACTTCCCCCACAACAAATGATTCGGTCAACCCTGCTGATCCCAAAAGGCATTACCATGTAAAACATAAATCCAGGCATGTTCGCTGGACAATGAACTATAGACAAGCAGGCAAATCTGGTGAAATTTTATGTAGAAATCTTTGGTACAGCAATTCATGTCTAAGTATAATGAATACTGTTTTAGATATGTTGTGAAATCTTTAAAATGCTTCGGATGATTTGAAGTTCAAGAAAATATAAATTTTAAAAACGGAGTAAATAATTGTTTTATAAAAGAAGGGCAACTATGAATTATGTTAAGATATTTCGTAAACATATGGAATACACATAACGACACCTAGTGTTTAATGTCTGTAGTGTTTTAACGATTTCTACCACTGTTATAGAGACTATTGTGTTTTTGCAAGATGTTATATAACGTTTATTCAACTCCAGCTTATATAATAATATTGTTATGTGTCACAATAAAATCGGAATTTCTAAGCACTGAAACCAAAATGAAACGGAATGAAGTTATGTTGATACTGACTTTCAATGCAATATCATCCAGAGTTAGTAAGTTAAGATCATGACTGTCAGCTTTTTTGTTTATGTACAGCAAGAGAGGCAATAAAGAATTAGGATATAATTCCATATTCGTGTTCCTTTGATGTCGCATGTTCTGGTTTCTGTATCTCAAATAGTTAGTCATAACATACCATCACCATTCACCAGTGGTCACAGTCTTGAAAATATTTCGCGTGCACTCTGTGCACCCTTTAGGGGGGGGGGGAAGACGAGTCATCTCTAGAACGCAAAGTTCTTCTAAGTACTAATCGTCACAGTGCGCGGTTCACAAAAGAACCAAGGCTGTATATATGACTTGCACTAAAGAAACAAACTACTATGTGTGCTCCGTTAGCTCTGTGGCAGAGTGTACAATGATGTCTTTGTTAAAAGTGCAGGTTCGTCTCACGGCATGAATGACTTTTTTTAATAAACCTTTGTAACATATTATGAAAAATTAGTTTCGTAATATATGAATATCATTAAGTGTTCCCAGGATATTTTTAAATCGTGGTCTCCATATATGAGCTAGCTTTAACGTTAACATATTATACATTATAATATTTCCCTCAGTATTTGTTCTATCTAAATGCAATATACACGCATTCCCTGCACATGCACGAAGGACAAAAGGTGGTTTATCGGCGCAAGTTCAAGAAGCCCGGGATGTTGTAGCTTCTCGTCCTTACTACTGTAGAAATTTGACATCATCTACGCCCCAAAGATTGGGGCAGTTATATACCCGATATTAATTATTTTTTATTTCTATGTGTTTCCACTTTAGGATATTATTGTTTCTGTTCCTGTATTTATTTAGTTTAGTTATTTGTAAAGAATGTGTTAGTTTGTGTGCATAGGTTAATGTCATAAAACTCAAATTATATGTTAAACTATAATATGATATTAAGGTAGTATAATGTTCTACATATACACTTATAAAACCAGTAATAAAAAAGAACAAAAATGTTGTATGGGATTTGAACCAGGAGCTTACGCAGAAAAGCAATGTCTTCTAAACCAATCGGCCACCGCTACTCTACGCTCAAGTTCTCTTTCCAGATGTTTATGATTGTGACCATTACGTTTACAGGTAAAGCGTCCTCTGCAGTGTGCACTCGCTGCATCCATTTGTAAATAAAGCGTTTACGAACGTCCGCGAAGCACTCCGATCAACATGTTTGAGTCAAACGATTGCATATCGACATTTTTCTTATAATTGTGAGAACAGACCTCTGAAATGAAAGGGTGCACTTTCTGAAAGACATCTACATTTCAATTTGTTTGTTAATATCCTCCAAAGTGCTCCCATATTTGGAGTGACTAAACCGGTCTTTAATATGTGTAAACAATGTGGAATCTTCAAAAGTTTAGCAAAAAATGATGCAGTGCAATGCTGCACGCTTCATCTCGGGCGAAATGAAAAAGCAACCATGGCATACACCATCTCATTTATTGGTCTACTAAAGGAATCCGCAAAAAGTCACAAACGAACAGTAAGTCCCATTCATTATTGCATTCAGTATTGCCTACTACATAAAAATTGTAATTATGTTGAGTGTTCATGGTAGAAAATATGACACAAAACAAAGCACGGTTTACAGAGAGCTTTATGTCCAGCAGTAAATGCATTTAAAATAATGTTATTGTGTTCTTACGTGTGCTTGTAAATAATTGGTGTTAACAACATGCAAAGTGGGAGAAGGAAATTTCATAAGATTGAGATTTAATGTATTGTTTTTAAGATACTATTTCTTTTAGAGGTAGCGTATATTATTTTTTCCACTAATGTTCCCTATAAAATAAAAATTGCAATTAAGGGAAAGGGATTTTGTATTTCTCAGGAATGTATCGGCCAAAACGTTTTATCATTAATTAGTATTCGATTCATAAACACATCGCAGACATCTCTCACAGAAACTGTTGGGAACTAAGATAAAATTTCCTATTTAAATCAGGGGCATTCTCTTCGACAATCAGAGGCAAAGTTCTGTCATTCACGTTTTGACAGATGATTGAGATGTCTGACGCTCCAACCTTTGTCTTTTGTCACCATCATAGGCACAATGCATTCCATGCTATTTTATGGATATTAAACGTGGTCGTTGACAGAACAGGACAAGGTTAAAGATATCAACGGAAAATTGATAAGATAAAGTGCCCAACAATACTGTAACGGGAAAGATGGGCTTGTTAACGCGACTGAAATGTATGTTAGATCGCGAAGTACTTAGAAAACCTTCTAAGTGAACATAAGCAACAAATACTGTAAAACAATTGTTAGAAAAGATCTGGTTTGTAAGGTAAGGTCTACTGGAAAGAATGCTCGTAAAAAAAGTTGGACAAAGTGCATGTCTACTCCACTGATAAACAAGTAAATTAACAAATCATACTGCTACGATTCCTTCCGGGATGTAAGTAGGCAATTATGAAATTATATTTAATGTATGCGCAAAAATTAGGTATAATAAATAAAGATTTATATAATGAAAATTGGTCTCATTTTACCGCAAAATTTCTGTAAACTGTCGTTTTATACAAGTGATTTTCGAATTAAGCACAGAATTATAATCATGGCCATACTTTCCTTGCAATAACTTAAAGTAGTAGCTTCAATCAGGTTTGTCCTAAGGGTTTTATCCCCAGCCTTTTGTAAACACTTCTTTCTCTACTATGGCATCATATCCCATTCCACAACCTGGCCTTCTCTCTAAGCAAGAGAAATGACTATGCCATCTAGCATTAGTTATAATTATTTTGCTTTAGATGGCGGAGTAACAGGTGATCAGCACATTCAGTAGAGAAGTAAGGTATTACTTGAACGTGAAACGACCCACAATTTTGTCTAGGGACTTTTTTGTTTCAGGTATGTAGTTTTTAACGTGCCGTAAATATACGATACGGGACATGCGACTTAAAATCTCCCCCGAAGGACTTGCGCTCTGCATTTTTAGGTCCTGAATATTTCATCGTCAGCTGGAATAAAACCCGGGAAACTTAAGCCTCAAGGATGCGCGTTAATCTGCAAGAAATTGAGTTAGTCTTAAGTTTTTTACACCTTTTCCCAGCGCTTTGTAACCAAAAGAAGAGTAACTATGTTATAAGAGTGTTTCATAGAGTTTTTTTCCCCCTTACTTTTTGCAGTTTTTCTGGTGCTGTTTGTTTTATATCATTTTACTTTATTTTGTATTTTCATTTTCTCTAACATCTAATATTAACTTGCCTTATGACGCAAAATGTAGGTAGCGGCGTGAAAAAAGCTTTAATACAAAATTAAGATCACCGAAGAAGCGTGCGTGAGGAAGATAAAATAAACCTTTTTTTTTTTTTTTTTTTTTTTTTTTTTTTGCGGTTAATAAAATTTTAGTGAAGTGAGAACAACCTTGGAGGTTTCTTAGAACTTGCGTGTCTTTATTACATTATAGAATTAATCAAGTTTTACACGTCTACTGGTATGGAGCAATGTACAGTGAAATAGCACATTTAGATTTGCCACAATTAGCCCTCTAACAGGTACTAAATTGAGCTTCCTCTTGCCCCTGTGAGGTTGTATGCGTTAAGTTCAATGTACTTAATATTCTTGTAGGCCGGTTAGAAATATGGAGGTTGACATTTTTGCTATCAGAAAATTCTTGTTCTGTATCTCTGAGTTCATTTGCGTCTGAAGATCTGTTAAGGTCTATTGTACATTAAAAACTGTAACAAGTTAAAACAAACGGTAGAAAGAAAATATAGCCAGTTTCAGCGAATCTTTATGTACAGGAATCGTGGTGAATTGGTTCTAGTGTCAGCCTGTTTGTATTTGAGTCAACTGGGCTCATGTTTCTTATAGAGCGCAGAAGTATGAAAAACGTGCCGACCTAGGAAGGCAGTCTCTCACCGCGTCGTTCAAAAAGGAACCAAAGTAAAACTCAGAGGTAAATGTTGTCCAAATGTTGTTCAATTTTTTGTTGAATAAATTCGGTCTGCTAATTTTGAAGTCTAAAATCTTAGGTCTAGAGGAGAGTGTGTTATTGCGAGACCATTGGGGCTGATTCCTACCTAGTCTGCTATACTGGTTGCCTTTAAAGGTGTTTGAGACGTCCGTTAAATGTTCTGCTTTACCCATTACCATGTTGTGATTTGGGTTCCCTCTTTGAATAAGGTGAACGCAATATAGCAAACATCTAAACATTGCCTGCCAATTTTAACTGTAAGATTTTTAAAACGTATTTAAAATGTTATTGCTGAAACAGAAGAATTATACCATTATTAAGCATAGAAGGTCATATATAACAAACAAAATAAATAAATAGCAAAACACTAGCCCTGTCCACCAAGGTAGAACGCTAAGTGTCCCAAGGTTCCCGAGGAGACTCCATGCAGACCCCATCAGGTGCTAGGACAGGAACTTTTCCTGAAAGCAAGCCACCGCCACGCCAAAAGCAGCAGCCCGATCCTGTAACTGATGCTATGGAATGGGAGAGGGAAAATTAATATAAAGTAAATAATCATCCAGTATTCATCAAAGTGACCATGGGAAACTACGAAAAAATCCCAAGTTAGGATGGGCAGTCCAACGGGAATTGATCCTAGGGCCCTCGGAATGCGAGTCCCAAGCGTTACTACCTAAGCTACCCTGCTCTGTATGCATAAAAGCTATCATAAAATAATTCAAAGTTTCATAAACGAGAATTTCTCGACAACTGTTCTCTGTTTACTCTTTTTATTTAGGTTTACCTATCGTGATGAATGTCTTACGTCTTACGTCTTTCGTCTCCGAGGGGCTCAAAAAGTATACGTAATATAGCATTTTGACTCCTGTTTCCCCACTGTAACGCTTTTACTTGTATAGCACTATGACTATCTCTCATTCCTTCAGGTTTGACTGTCCTCGTCCCCTCATTTGGACTCTCCTTACTTAATATTCCAATAACGAAATGTAACCCCCTCCGTTCGTCTTTAATGACAATGTTTGCGTGCTCATCCTCCTCCGGCTGTTGCTGAGATACGGTCCCAAATACAGGGTGGTTCTATATGAGATATACTTTTCAAGCCTACCCATGTAGCAACATCGTACAGGTCATAAAAATGCATTTTTAGTACAAAAGGGAGCATCATAATTGTAATTTCCCACATAAGTTTAATTTCTTAAAAATATAATTTAACTGGCCACAATGACGACGAAGACGTTTATTAAGTCTAGTGAAAAACCCTTCATCACATGCTTCTAACTCAGTAGTAATATGTTCCATTAACTGATTTTGTATAATGCTTCAGGTCACAGTGGAATGTGCGGCTTAATCTTAGCCTTCGAATATTCAAAGCAATAAACTGTACCCTGACAGATTTGTTTAAGCATCTATACACAGTGCCCTCGTTCTGCTGCGCAATCGGAGTTTGAATGTGGAAGCGCGATTCCAGAAATTAAAGTTCCGCTGGCGCAGGCAATTGAGCTTGCTAAGTATTGCTTATCGTGCCTACTGTATCAGTTGCATTTCCATAGAATTTCTATTTGCGCATTGTGGAGATGCCGAGAGTAGATATGCACTAGTACAAAAGAGTATTTATTTATGATTGTTATGTTCAAAAGAAATAGTAGGAAAGAATTTGCTAAATTTTCAGGAGTAACATCTCCACTGGAAGTACAAGTTTTAGATTCATGAACTATGTTCAGACTAAAGGCATTTTCATTGAAAAGAAGCAGAGACCAAACAGCTTTTAACAGAAAAGAAGCTTGATGAAATACTCATGAGAAACTTCTCTTCAGAAGTCTTTGACACGAATAACCCAGCAAATTTGTGTATCTATCTACAGCGCGTATAAAGCCATTCAGCTGCTCCATCTTCATTCATTTACTACATTACTACTGTACTTGAAATAATACAGTGAAGGCGCCGAAACAAAATATTTGAGGGGCAGTTTGTAATACCCAGGGGAATGAATTCCCTCGAGTGTCCTAAAATATATTTTAAAAGCTTCAGGTATGTCTAACAGAAAAGCGAAAGAATTTCGAGCATGTACTATGTTGGTGAGTACAATACTATTTCCAACTAATAAGTATTGAAAGAAACAAAAACAAAATGCGCGTTAGGAGTTCTTATCTCTAGATATGATTTTCCTTGGCAGATAGCGGGGCCGTTAGGAAGTAACTTCCCACCGGCGAAATAAATTCTCGATTGCGTAGAGAAATGAGGGGGGAAAAAACCCACGCACGCACGCACACACACACACATATTACTAGGGGTAAGTCATAAATCATGCATATATTATTTTTCTCGTGAGCAAGGGACAACAGAAAATTGTAAGATATGCCATTGAAATTATATGACATTTACTGTCGAGTGATGCCACCAACGGAAGACTGATACAGGCGGTCCTCGTAGGGGAGAAAACAGGCAAACTTACATAGGATTGCAAAATCCCTCACAGGACGGGTCTTTCAGGTAATCCACGGTGTTTAGCAGCCTTCAAAGTAGTCTGCAAATGCATAGACGGTTCGTTGCCAGCGATGGGGAAAGCACTGAATACCATCTGCTGCATGTGAGTTGCTAAAGTGAGCCACCTCGAGCCGAAATGCAGTCAAAATACCCGCTTTGTTAGCAAAAGTTTCCCATGCAATGGCTGCTTCACTTTGGGAATGAGAGCATAACCCCCTCCTGTAAAAAACACTTGACACTATTAGCTGTATGATCTGTCGCGTTATCGTGTAGAATAAGGATGTTAACATTTTCTGTCGCTTGAATTCTGGTACATACCTCCTTACCCATGTTTCATCAATTGAAATGGTGCGATTCAATTTGGCATCCCATTCTTCTTGAAATCTCGTAGCGAGTTCTTTTCTATACCTCACTTGATGTGGCACCCACTATGCAACATTTTCCATGTGTTCAGGTCCTCCAGTAAATTGCGGTGCTCTATTTTTGCCAGAATTCCTGTTTGATCTTCTGATTCCAAAAGTGTCCAGTGCCTTTTATCGCGTAAGCACTGTTCCACCGCCATCACACTTGCATCCTTGTCCGCGGACACAGGAGACCCACTGCGCGGCATATCGTCAGTCGATATTCTGCCCCGTTTGAACGCCTCTGTTCAAGCGCTGTTCGGTAGGGCAGGGCAGGGCATGCACATCCAGTGCTTCCCGTAGTTCTTCTGAGTGACATTCTCGTGCCTTCCTGCCAAGGAGAAATCAACACACGTTGTTCATTCTTCATGACCAATGTTGCCCAACAATTGAACTTTGGGGCGTGCTGAGACAGGTAAAATAAATCATCTGGTGGTTTCATGCGAAAGTACATGCCATGCACTTTCAATTGTATATCTTAGATATTTCCTGCTGTCCCTTATTCGCGAGAAAATTAAAGTGGTCATTACTGGTTACATATCCCTCGTATATCTAATTGTTGTTTTTACGTATTTTATGAATATGCATTTTAAGATGATGTTACCAGATGTAAAGTGCAACACTGCATCGATCAGTTCACCGCAATGGATATAAAGATAATTGAAACGTGCAAAGACTGCTGCTTTCCATTATACAAATTGTCTCTCATACCCAAGTGGAGGGTAACCGTCACCATGGACCCGTCCTATGCTTATAGCAACTTACGATGTATGTGCGAAAGTATTGCTACTTCCATAGATATTCAAACAGTTTCGAGAACTGCAAAAAGATATATATTTACATTTTCAGTTTTCCGTAGCTCATTTTGCAATTATACCCACATTTTTAGCTCAATATAATAATTGTAATCCAATTATTGTGTAAGTTCTTGTCAAGGAAGGAGAAAACAGGTGCTGTCTATTGTGGGATGAACATTTTACCAGATTTTTATTAGTGAATTTTAGACACAAAAGAAAAGAATGCTGTAAAACGAGTCTAACTCTGCGCGACCTCTAACACAAAAACTCAAAAGATATTTCGATTCTTGATAATAGTCAAGACTCCCAAGCAATACTAAACAACATCTCTCAAGTTTACCGTCAATTATCTATTCACTTTTACAGTACCAATCTTTACTGGCTTACTACCGTCTATGTAAGCCTGAAGAAATATCTAGTAGGCTGCACTTACTTGTGAAATGCAGTTATCATTTGTTTAAACTATATTTGGCAGATGGGTGTTGAAAATAGGTTTGGTGTAGTGAAAAAAAAAAAAAGTCTAAAGACGCCTGTCTGACAGGAACCGGCAGGAAATAGATATATGCATATGTCATCTCTGGACCAGCAGAGCGAAATTAAAACTAGATGGGGTAAAGAGACCTATTTAAAGTAGGTAGGCATAAAACAAAAGTCGGGAACGGCTTAGACTGGGAGGTTGGAGATGTATTTAAGATTGTGGAAGAAAAAGACAGGAGGATTTGTCCACTATGCTTGGAACCGGAAGACTGGGTGCACATATTGTGCTAAGTGTACACAGACAGAAGATAATAGGACTTTTTCGACTTCCAGTAGGGGAGGCTGGCACTTTGGGACTTAATTGTAAATAAACAAAACTGGCTAAACCTGGGCATTTTCTTAAATGAAATACGTATTTTAGGGACAAGAATTTTCTATAAACATTGTACATAAATAATACGAAAATGTATATGAATATCAGAATTATTGTATGTATGTATATCTGTTTCGCGCGCGCGTGTGTGTTTGATTAAAAATAGAATCTAGTATAGGAAACCGATATTCTGAGAATTCTTGTACATGCGTTATTTTGTATCTTTAGAATTGAAGATTTGGGCGTTTTATTAATGTTGCTGGTTGCTTTTGTTGTCATTAATTTCAGAAAGTAAGTATTTTATAAGAGCATGAACGGCCTTGCGATCCTTGTGACTCTGAAGTGCAATATATGCATACCTAGTTTAACTGGAATAATAAATACTATTACTACTGCTACTTGAAGAGACTAAGCTTCTATGCTACTCAAACGCAAACGTTTGTTGACCCCTGAAGAAAACAGGTGCGGAAGTGAGTGGGACACATGTTAAAACACAATTTTCAAATTTTGTGTGCATGTTATTGTTTAGGATGAAATAAATCAGTCTGGATATATATTGTATAACCATTATAGCATAGCGTTATAAATGTAGTCATTATGAATACTCCGCATTGCATGTCCTTCATTGTATAAAGCTATCCCTTGGCCATTCATGACATATTTTTCAAACTTGCCTGAAGTACCATCTCATTAATAATCCCATAATAACGGATAGAATCGCTTCTCTTTTTACTTACATGGACCAATAACAACACCGGTAATTTATCATGCCAGTCTTCCCTTACAGCATGAGGTAGCTTGTTTTCACCAATTTATCAACACAGTTTTACTATAGTTCTATAAATCATGATGTCTTGTTACGCATAGTTGTAAATAAAATCAAATTAGTTTCGTGTGCTGCCTATGAAATGCAATTTCTGCTTGACTAGAGGGTCCATAAGCATTTAAATAAAATTATTTCATAAAAAAATAACTTACCTAATTCATTTTAACTACAGCTTATTAAGTTTTTATTGTTTTTTTCTTGTTGTTCTTTTTTTCCCCCTTTGGCATTAAACATTTTTAGAAAGTATTTAACTGTACAAACATTTTTTTTGAAAAATGAATTTATGTAATTCTTAATTATTTAAAATTAAATATTATTACATATTTACATTTTATAGTATTTAAATGTGTGATCTCCTATTTAAAAAAAATCGTTCATAGTTAATGTGCAGCGCTGAAAGCATTTATAAGTTCCCAAAAAGTATAAGACCTTTACGCACAAACATACTGATAACGCAGTAAAATTTAAAATTTTAGTTTTTTGTTTTGTTTTTATAAAATTAAATACACTATAATAAAAATAGTTGATTGTGGCTATCTCTGGCTGTGGTGTGCAAATTGGTATAACTGCATAGGTGGGCGTTGCATTAAGAATTCTTAATGTTTACACATATAAAACTATAAAAACATAATTATATCAGTCTAAGATATTTAACGAGAACATGCCATTATAAAATAGTTAATGCTTTACCATACAGAGCTGCTTAAAATGTTCCAATATTTATTAAATAATTATTTCCAATAATAAATGAAAAAAGAGTATGCAATAATAAGTATATCTTTAATATATATGCAAAGTATCAGAACAGCCCATTTGGAATTTAAGAGTTTGGCATTTCAGTACAGTCGTGTTTTAAATAGAAATATATGAAAGTGTCCAAACAGTGAGAATTTTTGTTACATAAAAATACTCTTTGTATACAACATTTTTAAATTCTTGAAAATACGTTATTTTCTAATAAATATTGCCATATATGAAGGGAGTTTTAATACAATTGAAGAGTATATAGGCCCTCGCTATTAATTTAACTTATAAAGCTTTTAGGTATTTTACACACAAAGTTTTTATTTTTTCTTTGTATGTATATTAGTATTAATGAAAATTGATCTTATTAAATAACACAGGTACTAAAGAAGAGCAGGTAATATGTAATTTAAATATATTGAGGAAAAAACGCAAATAGTACAGAAAATAAGTGGTGTTTCGGAAACTGAGTATCAGAAATATAGGCAGAATGCAGAGAGAAAACATCACTTAGTTTAGGCAATGAATTCAAACTCAGATGAGGTAGAGAAATGTGTATATATTCAATAATTCTCAAAATAGGTCTATCTAGCGCGGATTAGGTTGTGTGTATAGAAAGCGACTAAAATAATAGTTGGGTAGAAAATGTGGGATTTTGTAATGACAGAAAATACTGGCTGCATTTTCTAATGGACTGGCCAGATACAAAACAGTGGAGTTGATTACGCTTGGAGCTAAGTTTGCTAAGTCGAATAGGGGTAGGTTAGCATGTTGGAATCAGTTTGCATTGGAAGACAAGTGGTCAAAGCTTGGTTGTTTTCTATGCAAAGTGCATGGAAATTAGGAGCGATTTATTAGTGTAAATAGGCTCTTTGAGTATGAATATGTGTGCGTGTCTTCAAGCGGGCAAGTGAGGTCTATATACGAGGGTTGGAACTTAAATAGTGGCAACACTGCTGTGCAGTCGCTATGCAACGGAATCTAATATTGTCGCTGATAGCACACGTTGTTTACATACCTATCTTTTCTCAGAACAAATGGACTCTCCCTTCCCACATCACCTGTGTGCACACCATCGAGAGAAACACAAGTCACTTGTGAGCTAGCGGTCTAACGTACTGTGTCACTATGTTTTCGAAACAGGAACAGAGGTCGTACAGCACGACAGTGCCATGAAGGTCTTCAAAAGGCTTGCGGGGAATCTGCATTTCCTTACAGAACAGTGGCACGTTGGGTAAAAGCCTACAAAGATGGTCGGCAAACTGTGGCAGACATTCATCAGGCAGGTCGTCCTACGAGCAGTTAAGAAGAAGTGCATGCCCTTGGCGCGTTACTGGACAGTGATCGACGCCAGGCGATTCGTGAGCTCGCCCAAGAAACCGGATTAGCGCTTACGACTGTGCTTCACATCCTAAGGGAACGCCTGGGCATGCGAAAAATTGCAACACGATGGGTTCCGCATGATTTGATGGAAATGGAGAAATGGTTGCGTTACGACGCTGCTAAGACGCACTTGGAGCGCTTTGAGCGCGAAGGAGAGACTTTCTTACGCCGTATCATAACCCTGGATGAGACATGGGCCAAATCGTATGAGCCAAAACTGAAACGCCAATCGAACGAAGTCAAAAGTTCATCAATGCTTAGCATTGTTAATTAGTTCGTTAATGCTTAGTATTACCGTTCGTTTTTGGAGCACCACGTGCGACCAGCTTTGAGAAAGAAGCGGCAACACTTTCTGCAGAATGCACCCATCATTTTGCACAACAATGCTCGGGCGCATACAGCGCAAGCGGTGGCTGATTTGTTCGGTCGATGGGGCTGGGAAGTATTGTACCATCCACCATACTCCCCGGACTTAAGTCCTTGTGACTTTGATTTGATTCCGAAGATGAAGGAACCAATTCGTGGCATTCGCTTCAGAAGTGTTCCAGAGATTCGACAGGCAGTAGACCGCTCTATCTGCACCATCAAGAGAACAGGCTCTGCTAAAGTTATACTACGACTTTCACATCGCTGGCAACGGGTTATACACAACGCTGGTGACTACACTGAAGGACAGTAAAGGTTGCTAACATGTAACTCTTTTGTATCGGTTGTAGTAAATAAATAGCTGCCACTTTTTAAGTTGCTACCCCCGTATTTGTGTGTGTGCGCACATATTTATAAAATTGTGCTTAGGTAATAATAATTGTAAATTTACTTAATTTGAAATGCAAATTCCCTTTTTCTGTAAATGCCTGTGTAATAAATAGCATGTACGGCAGAAAGACCCATGCAAATGATGTACAAATATGTTTTTATAGAATGATTAGTACATACACACGACCACCACGTATTTCAAATAGTCTCTCTCTCTCTCTCTCTCTCTCTCTCTCTCTCTCTCTCGTTTTCTTTTTTTCTTGAAGTAGTAGGAAAAATTTTATTACACTTTTAAACTACCCAAATGTTTCCTGTTTGTCTTTCATGTATTATAGCACACTTTAATTTCCAAATTTTTGATTTTAAACAATATTTCTCTGAACATTTTCCATTTATATCACAATATGTTTCTTAGAGTGTGTCAACAAATTTTATTGTCGGAAGGATGAAAAGGCAAAACTGCCCAAATCTTATAAGTGCAGCTTCACAAAACATGAGAAGAGGAATAGGGTGGTAGATGAAGAAAACAGTTTGGACAGACTAACCGCAAGACATGGTGAAAATTATCAAAGCAATTGATTACTATCATTGTTGATCGTTCAGCATGTTTTAATTACCTAATAATAGAAAACAATGAATGCCAATTAAACGTTTTTACAAGAGCAATTTAAAACTTTCCAAATAAAAGTAAAGCGTGTTAAACTAAATAGCAATGAAAGTCTAGTTTAATAAGGATCTCTTTGCCAGTACTGTAGCATAGAAAACAATTGTGCGATGAAGCCATTCAATGAAGGCAGAATTATTAAATACTACACACAATAAAGTTCGATTATAACGTAGATGATTTTCAAAGCCTGGAACTGCCAAGCACTCTGTTGCGTAGGATTGATATAATTGCCAGTGACTTGACCAGAAGTGCTTTCACGCTCATTGATTTTAACTGTATTTCGCTTTGAATGGTTTAATGGAATATGTCTGTCCACTTTTTTTTAAATTTTCCTAATCACGTGTGATGCACCACAGTTCAATAGAGAAGCAACTTTTACTGTTTACGATCTACTGTTTATTATGACATGCGCAATATATCCAAGTCTAGAGAGTCACTTGACCATGACTGCCCCTTCCACGCCTTCAGTGCTTCAGTGGCAGAATTTTACACGAAAGTCTGTTTTCTATAACGTCTGATTTGTATAAAAACAAATATGATCTACAATATATGTAAAAAAAATTCGACTATCCATCAAACAAAACTAAAGGTAAATGTAATTGATTTTGTTCATTCATATCATCACTATAGCAAGTCTGAAATAACAGTGCCTTGAATTCATAATAATCGGTGTCGTATATCACTTTTCATTTGTCTTTTTAGAACTTCGTACTAGGTCCTATTGTGTATGGTAGGCTATTTAGAAGGCAATTGGAATAACTGTCCAGTTTGGCAAAACATTTGAACAGATACAGCAGCAATAGTTTTCTTGCACATTTATTTTGTCTAGGATAATACTTTTCCATACACATTACATTAAATTATAATATTACTGGCAAATAGTGCTCATTATTTTTTTAAATTTTATTACTACACAACGTTAACTGCTTTGTTGTAAACTAAATTAATTTCTATTTTGTCCTATATATGCTTCGCCAATTTAATACTGAACTACTTTTGTGAATAACCAGGTGACATCATAAAGTTACAGGACTAGTTCTGCAAAATGTTTAATTTCTCTAATTTTGAAAAGCATCTCTTTAAAAAATCTGTGCAATTCCTACTGCATTTTGTCACCGGCGTTGAAACGACGACCTTTGTCTGCACTGACTCAAACAATGTCAGTTGTGTCGTTGATTATTTTTCTACCATATTTATGAACAATTTCCCGAAACTTTTCAACATTTCTGTACCTCTAGAAACATTGAGTCATCATCATAGGTTTGCCGAAGCATATTCAATATCTCTGTAGCCGATTTCCCAAGTGTAACACGTAATTAACTCTTTGTTCCTACTTGCTATTCATAACGAAATCCCGGGCTAGTACGTGTAAATGATGACAAAAATACCGATTGCACTATTCCCAATGTAAATACAGCACACTACTAGTGTAAGGATGCAACTACCTAGCGCTGCTCGCGCAATCTTTACTGTCATGTTGGCACGCTATAGAATCAGTCCGGGAACTTTTTGACAGAGCTCCATATGTTAATGGCTATACAACAGTATGAGATGCCCACGTGTTGAATCACCCACTAGGCAATGCGTCTGAAAGTTGAACAAAAGGTTTGAGTTAAAAGGCTTAGCAGTTACTTATATCGGGGCGAAATAGAAATATTTTGTTTGTTTATTTATGGACGCTCTTTAACATCTCAGGTTATCAACGTCCCATTCAATTCAGGGCGTGAAACGGTCGAGAAATTTTGCTCAGAGGCCTCTTCTTTCAGGCTTGAGGTTCTTTTTCGTGGCGTAAATGTACGACATGGTACCCACGGCTTTACTTCCCTTCCGAAGGAAGCCATACTTAGGATTTTTACGCCCGAAAAAATCCATCGATACTGACCTGGTTTGAACCCAAGATCTTGGCGAACTAGAAGTGCGGATGAAAATATTCAGACAGTAGTCGTTAAAATGTGCATTGAATTCTGTGCTTGAAAGAACTAAACTTTGTCAGGAGATTGTCTATATTTCTCAATGAAAACTAAAAACTGAATGTAACGGAGATCTTAAATCCTGTGAACAGTAATGGTTGGCAGCTTTAAATTTTTTTACTAAAATAAATAATTCAATTATTGAATTACTTATAAAGATTAAGTATTTAATTATATAAAATATAGATTTTGTCTACTATTAACCTGAAACTAGCATGCGAAAAAAATCAACCAAATGTCATCAATGTTGAAATAAATCATTCCTTTTTCCGGATTTATTTGTTAATGATCATATCAAAATCTGCTTATTTTTATTTGAATATCGCTTAATTTATTATAATTTAAATTATATCCTAAGTATTTAAATTATTTTTTTTCTTTGTCACATTGTTGACACTTAGTCATCTACCTAAGATCTCCAGCAATGAAAACGGACAATCAAACATCTTTGTACCGTTGTTAAAAGTATGGGAATCCTTAGTCATCTTTGTAAATGTGATTCTAAGTTTAAACAGCATCTTAAGAGTTTCCATTCGGCTTAAAATACAAAAAATGGTAATACATAATTCTTTAATTTTTTTACGGTATGCCTTACAGCAATTATATGTAAACCGCCTCATTTTAAGGCCTGCAACTTGTTGTGTTCTTTGCCTCCGCTGCTTATATTCCAAAGTTTTATGGTCAGTAGGGATACAAGGTATTATTAGTAAACAACCGCTAGATCCGTTTCTAGTCACATCCGGGAAGTTTGGTTTCAACGAAGGGGTTGAATGTGTTCCGGGCGATTAGGAACCGGTAAGGATGGAGCCTTAAATGTTGTCGGTACGGTTTCCAGAAGAGGTAATGGCAACAGCGTTCGTATGGCTATCAGCAGGGGACGGAGTCATTGGCACGCACATATCATTCATTTCCTCACCATAGTCAGGTGCACAAGTATGTCTAGAATTTTATATAGCAGTAAGATTTCACATTCCTATTAAACCAGCGCTCTTAAAGGGATAATTAGAGAACCTTCATAAGGTTTCCAGAGTATATACCAGCGCGCGGCCTATACCAAAATTTACGTAGACATAATTTTTGCAGTACTTGTAAACAGACAAAAAGATCGTGTTATGTCCTCATGTTTCATATTTCCTTTCGTTACGCACTCAAAATAATTCCTAAATCGAATAGGGATAGGATAGCATATTGGGGTCTGTTTGCACAGAAACACAACTGCTGTGTTCTTTTCTGTGCCAGAAGAAAGATGCTGGCAATGTATTACCTATGAGGGGCATCATTTTCAACATAGCTTAGCCTATAATTTTATCAGTCTTAAATACAATATTATTTACTATTCAACACTAAAATAAGTATAATAAGTGAAAAATCTCAATGTATTTCCGCTCAAGAGCATGCCAGATTATTCTTGAATGTGCCTGAAATACTTATGTTTTAAAAGAAAAAAATATAATGTTCCACTTTGTAAATTCTAAGCAAAATGTTATTCACACGCTGCAAACTATGCTTACAAAATGTTGGCGCGTAGTAGATTTATAGATGTTTTCTTTTAAACTACTCCATAAATAAAAATACCATACGGCGTTAGATCTAGAGATCGAGAGACTACCGTCCCTTACTACGTAATTGCTCATGCAATATATCAACACTTTGTTAAAGTAAAAGCATTCCAGAGCTATAAGAATAAGTGTGTCTATATTACTTTTTAAATATCGTGACTAACGCATTCGGCTGCTGATTGTTGAGATCACCCTGCTGCGAAACCAAAACAAAGATATAGTGCAATATAAATGCTTCTTATATTAGAGGGAGCTAACAAATAGGGAAGTATACAGGAAGCAAGATATTATATTATTTTTCTTGCTTTTTGTTCATTTTTTTTTTTTTTTTTTTTTTTTTTTTTTTTTAAAGTTTGATTTCATGGGATCAATATTATAATACTCGTATTTTTTTATTGAAAGTTTGACTTTTTTGTGATCCAACTTTTTTAATAATGTATTTTCATATACCATAAATTTGAACATTTAAATATGTAGGGTAAATTCGTTTTTAGCCGTGCTTCATAGTTTAACTCTTAGTCTGAGAAAGACGACATGCGTCTCAAGAACACCACTATTTCCTGAAAAAAGTAAGTAGCTTTATTTTTACTAGGGCAAGTCAACAAAGATATTTTTTTTTAAATGGAAAACAGCTAAGAAACATTGTTGAAACTATGTTGCATGATAAAGGATCAGCTCTGATTGGTGAACGAAAACAGAAGCTCGCTCATGCATGCGTCTGGACACGAGGAGAACAAACTACGTCAGTTCGCCAATCGCCTACATACAAACTGGAGGTGATTCGTGAACAGTAATGTGCTGCGTTGAAGTTTGGCTTTCGTTTGCAGAAATATGACATGGAAGCTTACAGACTGTTGCAGCAGACATATGGTGATGATGCTCTGTCACAATCCACAGCACTTCGATGGTTCAAGGAATTTAAGGAGGGCCGTGTTTCAACAACGCGGTCCAGGTGATCCAGCAACAGCAGGAAACGAAACCATGATTAACACAGCTGACGTCATTGTTCATGAAGACCGACTTGAAGACATGTTACACATTTCACATGTCAGTACGTTTTCGATTCTGCACGAATCATCACTTGAACATGATACGCGTTTGTGCGACGTGGGTCTCAAGATTACTTTTTTTGATGGTGTGAGTGGAAGTGTGTAGGGATTGTTTCCCCCATCCTCCATACTCCCTAGACTTAGTGCCTTAAGACTTTTATCTCTTTCCCTGTCTTGAAAAGCAGCTAATGGAGGGGGCGGGGCGTTTTGGTACTTCCGAGGCCGTCGTGAAAAACCCTGAGTAGATTTGGAGATGTCAAAAGATGGCTCCAGTATTGGGCAAAGTGTATTCAACCTAACGGAGAATACTTTGACAAACGCTATACCAATTTGAACCGAGCCTATTCCATATTCTCAGTCTTTTTTCATCTGCCCTCGTAGTAAATATCTCCTATGATGAGACATACAGGATGAGCGAAAAGTAACTAGATATTAATTAAAGACTGTAGATCTGTTAATTTCAATTGAATTATTGTGGAAATAGTGTATAATATTACGTCATTAAATATGATTTGAGCTTTTATATCGGAAGTACAGACGGTGGAAGTGAGACTCCTACGCGCTACAATAACAAAGATGGCTGAGCGTCTATCTGTTATGGGAGGAGCGCAGATTGCCATATGCTATGAAGTAATTGCATTGTTCTTGTTCAGAGATCAAAATTGCATTACCTGGCGGAACACGATCCCGAATGACTGTGAAAAAGATGCAGAATCGTCCAAAAGTCACCGAGTAATGCGCAATGATGGCCACAAATCTCATCAGGTCATAATTCCTCCAGAAGACTCTGGGCACCATTCCCGGCCGTTGAGGAAATTAGTAGACGCCACAGGTATGCATACTGAAGTTTGAGGTATTCCATATTTATTGCCACAAAACTTTAATTCAATAAAGTTCCATTACAAGTATAGGAATTACGCTCCATTTTTATACCTAGCTAATTTCTGCCCACCTGTAGATATGTATCTTACTATTGACCTTTACTTAATTGGATGATAACGATGGCATAGTGACAATTACTGAGAGGAGATGACCTTATTTGCAAAATGGTACATATATTTAGTAAACCCCTGTAAAAACATGAATGCTATAAAATCTTGCTTCGATTTGGACAATTCTGGTATGTGTCGATACGCAGCCTCAAAAGGTCTACACGCCACTCCATGCGGCATAGGACTTAATAGGATTTCAGAACAAATTCAATTATGTGCAGAAATTTACACCTCTTTAAGCAAAACATTCTCTAGACAGCATTTATACCTCTATAACTTTACTGAAAATCGAGATAGAATGTAACACGAAAGTCTTATTGAGCCTATCGAATGGAATTAAATTAATCTGGGGTAAAGAGGCATATTTGCTCGTTCTAGAGAGAAAGGAAAGATCAGGAATGGCCTGGTTTAGACTGTGAATTTGGAAGAATGAAAAAAGAATGGATAGTTCTGATAGGAAAATCAGTCCATTTCGTTGAGAGGATGAGGAATAGGTACATATTCTAGCAGAATGTACCCACTGGGTTCACCTTGTTTTATTTGTATTATTATTTGTTCCTCTTTCAAATTGTATACCATGCTGAAGCTATGACCCATACACAAAATACATTTGTATTTGTAATGTGTATATCGAATTTTATAACAATAAAGATGCACCTATTACTACTACAATTTATAAAAAATGGTTGAAGAATGGGCTTACTCCTTAACGCTCTCCTTTTGCCCCAGAGTGGGATACGACAGTAAGCGGCTTTACCCTTCTTTGCTAATGTTTCAGTTAATTCATTATACACATAAATTACCATCTCAGCACGGTCCATGTAGCATTTCAACACAAATTCCTATGTCAAAGGCTACATGCCACAATTTAATTTGTTCAACGAACGTAACATTTCACTTCGCACCGGCAGGAAATGTGCTGCTAATTTTGTTGGGAGAAACAGAAAGTTATGTAATAATTTCGATGTGTCGCTAGAGTTTAGGAAGTTGTCAGCGAGCTCCTTCAATTCGAGATTCTATCAGAAAGTGCATGGAATAGTAAACACGCGTCAGTCGAAACTGAGTTCAGAAATCTTATTCATCTTTCCCGCTACAAGTTGATATTTCCCTTCAGAGGTGTGCTAGTGAATGTAAACACACAGAAATTATACACCTGTTAAGGTCAAAATGTTTACATCAAATGTTAAACAAAGACTTCAAATTATGTCACTTTCGCAAAATGACGAGAAACTATTTAACATAATTTCAATTTCTATAATTCCGTTTTTCACCTCCATTTAGTATTAATTGCATAATTTGGTGCTGAGATCTTAAAAAAACCGGACAGAGGAGGATTAAGAAAAGTAAATGCGTTAATTACTGGATATGGTCACTTCAGAAAACATCTGTGCAGAGTGTCCGGCCGACTTCATATATTTGACCATCTGTAGTGGTGGACAATCGTGATGCTTACATCGTTCGTCGCGTTACGATTTTTTTGTCGGTCCTGGTGGTGTAGTGGTAACCATACTTGCCTCCTAAACCCAAGATCGCGGGTTCAAACCCGGTCAGGATCCATGGATTTTTTCGGGCGTAAAATCCTAAGTATGGCTTCCTTCGGAAGGGAAGTAAAGCCGTGGGTCCCGTGTCATACATTTACGGCACGAAAAAGAACCTCAAGTCTGAAAGAAGAGGCCACTGAGCAAAATTTGTCGGCCGTTTCACGCTGGAATGAAATGGGACGCTGATGACGTGAGATGTTAAAGAGCGTCCGTGAATAAAACAAATAAAAAAAAATATTATTCTTTTTTTATCTTAAGCCAACAGTAGTCTAATGGTAACCATATTGGAGTATGGATTGTTTTCGGGCGTAAAAATCCTAAGTAGAATTGCGGCACCCAAAAGAACCTCAAGGCTGAAAGAAGAGGCCTCTGAGTAAAATTTATTAACCGTTTTACGCTCTTTATTGAATCGGACGCTGACTTACGACACGTAAAAGAACCTCAAACCTAAAAGAAGAGGCCTCTGAGCAACATTTATCGGCCGCTCTGAATTTAATTGGAAGCTAATGACCTGAGATGTTATAAAGCGTCCTTAAATAAACTAAATATATAAAAAAAAATCCGTCAACAGTCATATTATCCAACTTGCACTTCACTTTTATGCTTCAAAATATACTTTTTTTTTTCTTTTTTTTCCCCCCGTTTTGGTGATAGAATTTGTCCATCTGCTACACAAGTCCAATTGCAAACTTTCACGACTCATTTAAACACAGTAGTCCATTTAGAAACAGTTCAGAAACAGTCCTTTAGAGTGTAATTATAACGATATAACTGAAACATGTTGCATAGTCTTTCAACTATAAAATATAATTGAACTATTATGGTTTTCCAAAAAAAAAAAATTCTTTTTAAGCCACTTTTACTAATATTTCTCGACAAATGCCGAACTGCTGGTGTTTAAACCTGTATATCTGGTTACTTATAATACTGTAGACGTTTCATATAGTTCATGTTTATAAGCTAGAAAACATAAATATTTTAAATACAATAGCAAGTCAAGTGTCTAGAAATGTCAAAAAACTGAATGCATTTAACGGTGTGCAAGACTTGGTTTAACCTACACCCTATAGATCCTTTTCGGAAATTCGCAATGCAAGTTCCTTGTTACTGTCAATCATGTGACTACAGTACACGTGGTCAATACAGTTACGTAGTTGAACAGCTCTCACCTCTCATAGCTGGATTGTCCATCAAGCTGAGAGTTCAGCGAACTGTGACTGGCTATTTGTCTATCACGTGACTTCAATAAACTGAACAAACGCTTCAGTTTGAGAAACTTAGTTGAAGGTCGTGTCGTGTTGTCTCCTGTTTTGTGCTTGTGCACCATGCAAGACACATAAGATCTTCGATTTAACAAAATGTAAGGTGTTAACAATAAATAGATGAGGAGGGGGGGTAATGAAGTTTAAACGACATCCGGCACGTCAGCCTACAAGGTTTATTGCGCTACTCCATTAGAAGAATCCCCTTCATTGTTCCCCAACGTGTTCCTTGAAAAAGTCGCAGTATTGTGGTTCCAATGTTTGCTTACGTACCTAGGTCTTCTCTGGTTGTGGAAAGAGGAAGTCTCTTTTTTTTACCAGGAATGAACACTCAACAGTATAAGCGAGCAGATTCCTTATCCTAATTACACAATCTATAAGTGGGATCATCTTTATAGAGACCCACTTTTCTTATGTGTTTCCTGAAGTGATCATGTTCAGTAATTAACAAACTTCCTCTGTCCAGTTTTAGAAGATATGTGGCAAGAGAATTGCTAGCTTGCATTCGTTCAGAATCGGCTTGCCACGTTAGTTGGTGTTTCCCCCATTCCATTTTTTAGCTGTGGTCTTAGCAGTACGTGTATGATTCCAACCGCAGGTACATGGTCAACCGATATGCTTTTCATAAACACTCTGATGCCCCGGGATCCACCGTAGTTCAAGCCTGTTGCAACATGCCAGGCAGACAGGACATTTAGACATTCCCGTGCCAGTTTAGATTTTACCTGGTCGAAGGAAAGTGTTTTTAAGGCACTCTGACTGCCTGAGAGGATGAGAATTGATTTGCCGTGGTTACCTTGGGCTGCTATCCAAATATTTTCTAACCGCTTTCTCACTTTGACAGACCGTGCCTTATTTCCTCCTAATCTAAGCTGCTTCTTGAAGCAGATTGCTCTAATTATATATTGATCTCCCAAAATAAGTTTCAGTCAATGTTTCAATGTTCTAATTTTAGATTCTATTGTCTCACTTTGAGCCCCAAATTCCCTTCTAATTGCGTTGTTCTCCGTGCCCGTCCCTTTCCCCAAAATCCCGTTCAAAAAAGCTTCCCGACCAGAGCCCCGCAAACAGTTTCCAGTAAACCCACCAGCATATCTGAAATTGTGCTGCGGTTCCGGAGAGTGTCTGTGACCTTCATTACCGCTTCTGTTTCACCATTTCCATGTGCTTCACCCACCATCCGTGCATTGTAAAAGTACGTCCTAGGTACACGAATTTCTTAACTAAGGTATGTGCTCTATAAATCCAAGTCTCTTCTCTGCTATAGACTACTCTGTTCTTGAAAGTCGTTGTTTACGTTTTATTTACCTGAGTGGCCATTCTTCGCAATAAATCTGCAGTCTGTTCAGTCCCCGCGACAAATCGTTGTCGAGTATAGTACCATGTCATCTGCAAATAAAATCACCGGCCCCTGAATATCACCCAGTACGAGAGGCTCTGTACTCTTCTATACCATCACGTCCACTAAGCCGTACAAACAGATTTAATATTAAAAGTATGTATAAAGTGAGACAATCCCTCCAACATCAAACGATGTCAAAAAAACATTTTACAATATGCGTCCAAACTTGATTCTTGGGGTAGTTCGAGTAAAATGAAATTTATCAAGAAAGCAAATATGCATTTTAATGGTAGTATTGTCTTATAAGAACTTTTTGTTTCTGGTTTCTGTTACCTGAAACAAAGTTCAACTAATTAAGTTCGGATAAACGATGTTCTATTTTATCTGTATATAGCTCTGGAAGGTTTCGTTTTTAACTTCATAAGTGTAAAGTTTTTCTATGTTTGTTTTCCTATCAATAAACTACAGATATTTGGCTTTTATTTCAAAAATATAAGTTTCGAAAGCTTAATTTTTACGATTTTAAGCTATATAATCTACTAAAGTATCCTATTTTACTGCGCTTTTGGGTTCACCAAAACACATAATAAAATAATAATTAAATTAATCTAAAATCCAATGTATATATTGCATCATCGAAATAACTTTTGAAGTATGTGGTTCAGTAACACGAAATTCAATGTTGGGATGGTTGTATACTGAAAGCTCAAAAATTATATTATCAATTTTTTCTACTTCTGGTTTAACCAACTGCAACTCTCTTGTTTTAAATGGAGCACCGTATATATTTTTACATTCTCGAGTAATGACCATTAACAGCTTTTCAGAAAATACGCACACTAGGTACTTATGTACAATTAAATGTTGTTCAATCAAGAAAACAAAAATTGTATCGAATAAATATTTCATTTATTACCATTTTTTGTGAGTAAGGTCCTTTGTTTATATCCGTATAATCAGTTTATTGATACAGAAACATCTTATTTAACAAATTAATTCTGATATCTACTGTGGTAAATAGCTTTATCTGATGTTAAGTGAAGGGAAAGAAATATGGTTGGCTATAGAGAAAGGCATCGAGAGACGGAGAATTATTTAATGATATGCATACAGATCGCAATTCAGTTCCATGTAAAACAGTGACAAGGATTGTAAAGAAATTTATTCCAACTGGAATTGTAAAGGACTTACCAATGTCACTTCGCCCGAAAAGTGCAACTGAATGGATGCTCTCTTGTGTGTGTGCAAGAAAATCCAAAAGTTTCTACCACACATTTGTCGTTAGAATCAAAATAAGATAAAGTTCCGTGATGAAAATGGTTAAAATGTTCAAGTTTGTAAACATTATCAAATTCAACATTTGCAGCAACTTTCAGAGGACGATCCCGATAGAAAAATATGCTCTTTATGAAGTATGTTAACAACGATTCACTTTTACTTAACAAATTGTATTCTCAGATGAAGCCACAGCCTGCCAGGATGTGTCAATAGACACAACTGAGTAATTCCACAGTGAATGAGTGATATCCACAAAAACCTAACTGTTTAGGCTGATATCATTGGTTCTTTCTTCTTTAAAGTAACGTTACGGTAATAAATATTTGGATTTGCTTGGAAATCACGTAGTACTGATTATTGCAAATTTGTTTCCACATTCAGTCAACCATGGGCCACTCAGAATACTTTATTTATGAACTAACATCTCGGGTCATCAGCTCCCATTCAATTCAAGGCGTGAAATGGCCAACAAATTTTGCTCAGAGGCCTCTTCTTTCAGGCTTGAGGTTCTTTTACATGCCGTAAATCTACGACATGGTACCCACTGCTTTACTTCCCTTCAGAAGGAAGTCATATTTAGGATTTTTAAGCCCGAAAAATACCACTACACCACCAGGAACGACGTGGGTTATTCAGAGATGAAATCTCCAACAAGATGGGGCTCTGGCTCATTATGAATAGAATTTTCGCCAGTACTAAGATCAGGATTTTCCAAAAGTATGGATTGGTAGGAGAGGTCGCATAAAGTGGCCAGCAAGATCCCCAGATATGTTGCCTTTGGACTTCTTTTGTGGGGCCATTTCAAGTCAGTAGTATGTCGAGAAAGATCTAAAATTTGGAATATCAGGATCATTGAGTAATGGGAGTGGTGCAAGGCAATCCTTAAATGGTTTCTATAATGCACTGGTATGCTATCAAGTAGCTGAGAACTACCAATCAGAATACAGAATTTAAATATTGCTCTAGCTGTGTTTTATTTATTTTAAGTAAGGAGCATTTTATTATCCGCTGCATCTGTTTTTTTTTCTTCTTCTTCTTTCTTTCTTTCTCTCTTTGTTTCCTTCTTTCTTGATTTAGCAACAACAAATTTGTATAGAAGTATTTAAGGACTATAAAAGTCCTTAAATGTTGCTATTCGAAAATGTAAAAACTTAGTGGGTATTCCATTTAAAATAAGAGAGATAGTTATTTTCGTCTAACTTGAAAGTAGCAAAATTAGGTACAATTTTATTTTTTAATTCTTAGTTTACGGCTATCCTCCCACACCGAGTTTCCTGCCACAACCGGTGCTTCAAAAAGTTATTTAAGTGGTGCGAGACCTTAAACTAGCCCTTTATACATACATACATACATACATACATACATACATACATACATACATACATACATACATACACACACACATACATACATACATACATACACACACACACATACATACATACATACATACATACACACACACATACATACATACATACATACATACATACATACATACATACATACATACATACATACATACATACATACATACATACATCCGTACATGTATATATATTATGTTACCTTCCATAGTAAACATCCTGTGGATTTCTGCCTGAAGGAAATTTGTAATATTTAATAACATGCACAGGATTTTAGGTTGTACTCTTTTAAATAGGGATTAACATCCGTTTTCTGTTCCAAAAATTATTTCAGCTCAGTTAGATGTCAAATCATATGGATTCAAAATCTTAACAGACAAGCTTATTAACTGTACTAAATTTACATTGTTTCTGCTTAGATAATTTATTGCAGTAATTACAATAACTGCAGTATGAAGATAACTGTTTGTTTAAAAAAAACAAGCCTTTAACTGTTAGTTTATTCAACAAAGTCGTTTACTATTCCTACTGCTCTTAAAAGCAGGAACAGTTGAAAGTAGTAAGCTATTCCCCTTAGTATTAAAACAACTTACTTTAATCACCTTTCTCTATAATAGTACATTTTAATAAGATTGGCAGATTCTTTGAGCTACAACCGTCTGAAAACTATTTCCAGTTCGACACAACACAAAATTTGTGTCATGAATTACATATTTCTATTAAATGCTGTCAGCAATTCTACATATCGTTTACCATACACTTTTAAACATTTCATAGAAACTGCATCTCGGAAAAACACAAATCTTATATTCCTCCTTGTATACAAGGAAAGTTTTCTTTGCTGTTTTAATTTTCATGAATTCAGTCTGAAAGGTCAAACACGAACGCGCTGAGTTTGTGTTCACCACCTCCAGCGCCTTGCAATCCAATCTACTCTAACCAACCGCATCTCTCCATGTTATTCATCAGTCTCTACTTTCTTATTAAACTACTAGGCAGTAATTAGTTTAATATAACGGATAACAAGAAAACAAGCTTAACTGGAAATATTTTCTGAGCAAAAACGCGATAGTGGCTTGAAATTGGTTTTTTAATACATGTTATATGTATACATATGTAAATCGATTCTTTCAGCACATTCATTCCCATTAGAACTAAACAAAGTAAAACATGATAATATTGCAACAAAGTTCACAAAAGTTCTACCAATGTGTGAGCTATAGTTTATGTGTTAAAACTGACAGATATACCCAATACAAAAAGCATATGTAAGCGGATTGCTGAAATAGGCTGTATTACTGTAATATAACTCAAATAAATTTGGTCCTCGTGGTCTAATGATCTAGTGGTACTTGCCTCATAGACCCAGGATTGCGGCTTTAAACTCATCCGGAGTCGACAGATTTTTAGGGCTAAAAATACAAAGTATGGCTTCCTTGAGAAGCGAAGTAAAGCCGTTAGTCCCTTGTCTTAGATTGCCTCTGAGCAAAATGTATTAGTCTTTTCACGCCCGGAATTGAATGGAGTATGACTGGAGATGTAAAAGAGCGTTCATTAATAAACCGTGCATAGAGAATCCAAATTAACTGCTATGTAATCTATAAATTACCTTTCTTATTCTGTCCAAATGCAAACAATAACAATAGTTGAGGTTGCCAGGCATCGATAGAAAATAAAAGATACGATAATTGAATATTCCTGTGGTTGGGGAACCTGAAACTTAACCAACATAGGTTTTAAAATTTTTCCTCACTATCTAAATGGACATGTTTTGTTTAAATTAAATTAATTTTAAAGATGTAGTTATAGATATAGTTTGGGAATGTTTGAAGTTAAAGCTCTACGTGACAAACATGTTTTAACCCTTTAAAATAGTCATGACTGCAGCTTAGTAACAAACAGATATAACTACAACCGCATTTAAATTATCTGCCATGGTGATAATATTTTGTATCCTTGTAGCAAAAATGACATTTCTTCTAATTTTACTGAAGAGAAACGGGTGTCATAATTAAACATTTAGCACCATATTCTAAGAACGTCTGTTTCAAAGTTAGGTGGAATTAGCTCTTAGGCGCTAATCCGCTCTGAAGCTGAAAGCAGGGCATCAGCTTTTAAAGCTGAACTACAGTTGCGCTAGGAGTCAAAATGTATAGGAAAATCGTCATGAAGTTTTCAGGCAAAAAATATTGTGAGCTACAAGAAACAATAGTGGCCTGTTATTTAATTGCTTAAAGGTAAAAGGTCAACGAACTATAATACTAATAGTTTGTATTTAACTTTGTATTTATTTACAGAAATTATTAAATTACTATTTTGAAAATAGTGTGGAATGTACTAAATTTTAAATTAATCTAATCTTAAACTGCAAAAGACATAAAGGATGCTTGGTAACTCTGTAATGCAAGGCGGGAATGGGGTAGATGTTACCTTTCAGCGCAAGGCGCAGTGATGTTAGTAAAGCTGGTACAAGTATTTATAAGCATAATGTTCCTACATAAAATGTGCTTAAAGCTGCGACCGACAGCAGAAATGTTCCTGCATCACAACACATTGAAACACTGATTGCGGTACAAATCAACAAATTCCAGCATTTGACAAATAGTTGCAGCCGCGCATAGACCGATGACATAGTCTTCCGAGTCGATAGATGTCTGATGCACAAGACTAATCATATTCCTCAAGGCAGAAAGTAATGTCGTATGTCATATTTATCACCTTACATGCATTTAAAAGACGCCGGTGCTGTTTTTGTTGATGTCAGCGAACAAGCACACTATTGCTCAAAGGATTACTTCCCTTGCATGAACATGTTTTTCTCTGAGAG
This sequence comes from Metallyticus violacea, assembly GCA_030762175.1. Taxonomy (NCBI): domain Eukaryota; kingdom Metazoa; phylum Arthropoda; class Insecta; order Mantodea; family Metallyticidae; genus Metallyticus; species Metallyticus violacea. The sequence goes on along the minus strand of CM060839.1, from coordinate 35,418,889 downwards.
GCCTGTTTAGTTTGGGGAAGAGAGTCAAGCCGCAGGAGTTTATGCTGGTGAATATGGAAGATGTTCGAGATTATAGTTTTGTTATGTGCACGCAAGTATTTCAAACGTGCAACACTATCATGTGTTGTTTCTACCCCTGAAGCTATCGTTCTCACTGTTCATTCCACTCACTTCAAGCAGAGACTGAATGAAATCCACCTACTGTGCTGCAGTGTCAGGGTGATCTGAAGGTGACGCAACTCCATTATTTCAAGTCTCATGGCAAGGCACCATTGACCATGCTTCTTATGTTGCTCATGATGCTCTTTAGCATTCCTGCCATGTAAGCTAAACATTGTAAAATAAGTTAAACTGTAGCGAGATCTGTCTTTACTCTATCAATGCTCTCACTTTTTACTACGGATTGTGGCTAATGGATTGGCACTACTAGTTTTATAATTCTCATAGAAAGTTATTTCTTTATTATTATCATTATTATTATTATTATTATCATTATTATTATTACTTATAGTGAATTTGTCTTCCAAAACCAAACTTTTTCATTTGCTTCCATTGCGGATTTCGTGCCAAGAGCCCTATATATTGTTTTGCTAAATTATTTATTAATATTTTCAATGCCAAGTCCCAAAACGTTACAAATTACTCTAAGAGTAATTCTTCTTATTATTATATACAATACAGTATTTTAATTGGAAGTAATTCAATTTAAAATGTTTCTAATTTTAATTGTTCAGATCCCCGTCGCCAGTTCATCCAGGGAGCCGGCCCGCATCCAACCAAAAACTTAATACTATAAATATTTTATACATAAATAATTATTTTAACCTTTAACTACAATTTCTACATCAATAGTTCCCTTGCTTCTATATTACTCATTTATCCCTGGGCAAACAATCAAAATGTCCAAACATTTAGGCCACCAAAACTCATGTTAACCAAAATACTTAAAACCCTTTATAATATTCACCAAATCAATAAATTCATAAATCATTACATTAAGTTTATGAGTTCCCATCGAGGTCCAATAACCTCTAACACAGTAGCTGTCTTGCTATTGGGTCGTATTTTCCCTTTAAATCTACTATGTAATATTTTTTCTTACTTTCACCATTATGTTGCTTCCTAATTTTCTTTCATTTTACCTAAACCATTTCCTTTATATTCTTTCTTGAGTTTACCCTCATCATCTTTCCCCCCTAATTTCTCTTGGCAAATTGGGCCACTTCTTCATTTCTAGTTTCTCTCTAAGAATTATATATATATATAATACATATATTATACATATATTATACATATAAATAACAATTAATGATGGTAAACTTCACTAAGATGATTAAGTTTATCCTTTGAGCACAACAACAATGCAATCTGGTAAACATACACGCCGAGATCAGCTAAAAGCCAGTTGCAAGCCTTCCCAAACTTTGAGCTCTTCGAAGGTCTTCCAAGTTACGTAATCCTGATCTGACGATGGACCAGGAGCACCACGTACACGCATTGGGAATATATTCGTAATGTGAACACTTGTTTGATTTTTGGTGGTGAGTGCAAGAGTTCGCTAACTTATTAAGCTTTAAACTTAAAAATGTCAGCATTATTCCTTAAAAACACCTCCTTTATAAAACAATAGAACAAAGCAATATTTGTAAAATGTTTCTTGATACTTGCACACTATAAAGAAAATAAAAATAAATAATGGCATAAGAAAGTCCGTGATTATGAGCATTTCTTTTATATTAACGCCATTCTTAGAGAAATGCATTTTTATTTAAAATTTATGACAAAATATTACTGGAATAACACAAAACTGTCCAATGAGGTTTTTGGTAGCTTTTGATATTATAAATTGTGTTTTGTTGTATTAATTTTTCACCTTACCTGAATGATTAAACTGCACACTTTTATTTGGAACACCAAATGCAATTTTTTTTGGGGGGGGGACCAAACTCATTCCACAATGTTAATTGTGTGAATAAGGTCGACTGAAGCCATTTTTTCACTTCTGAATATCAATATAAAGCAGTTAACACTTTTAATAAAAATTAAAAATATCACTCAAAATTAAACACAATTATTGAGTTTATATAACATACATAAGGCTGTGTATTTGAGCTTGTTCATTATAAAAAAAACAGTAATTTCGGGTTTTTAATGGCCGAAAAGGCTTTTATTGATCAAAAACCATAAATTCGTGTTTACAATCTTAAAAAGTCTTTCATTTTTTGTCATAATTATAGATAACTAACGAGATATGAGTCATCCAAGTATCTGATGACCGATGTGCGGCTGAGGACTGCATCGGCCTATAAGCCCTCGCCCACTGCTAACCGGGCTAGAGTACAAGTGTAATAAATTCTAAGATGTCTTCATTTGGACACCTGTTTTAATTTTATTTTTGAAATTAAATTGATCTCTTGAACAAGATTAAACTTTAGTTCGTCTTAAGTGTGTGGTTCACACTAATTAATTAATAGCATTACGATTTAGAGATCGAACATTTGGGAATTCTCTGCAAATAATTCCAGACGGCACGAGAATACTTGGTACGGACTTATGAGTAATAAATAAATACTCGTGGAATGAAATAATTAGGTCCAGTTTTCTAGAAGGCATTTAGTATTAATAACAGACTGTAGGATTAGACATGGTTTTTCTTTCATTGATCGAAGATAATTTAATGAGTGGTATGAGACTCTTGGCCTAAATTATTATTATTATTCTGCTCTGTCCACGATGTCTTCACATTTCTCTACTATAAAACCACTAAAACTACTTGTTCCAGCTTCTAGCGAACGAATCAAAGAAAGAAAAGAAAAAGCAGAAAGGACAATAATGCTTGATGCACTAATTAATTAAAACATTAACAATAAGGTAGCACTATAGTTGTATGAAATGTAAACACAACATTTTTTACTTATCCACGGCAACGCACACAATGGCGGTGTTTCTGCAACTGTATTTTTCTCATCTTACGCTTTCTGCAGGCCTCTGCTTTTATTGAATTTATTGTTTGTACTCAGTGTGTATCTAGAGTTCAAGCTGTCAGTATTCCGATAAAACAATACGTGCCAGAATATTGACAACCATTAAGGATAAAAAAAATGGATTTGCATTGGTATGAATAGAAAAGCAAGCTGTGCCTGCCGAAAATATTCGTGGATTTCTGTACGATTTTTTTTTTTTTGCACGCAAGTGATATAGAAAATGATCTCCATAGCAGGCACTTCCAGACCCTCACTACACAACTCGGTTAGCCGATTTCCTTAAGGATTCGATTGCCTAAAGGTTCACTTCCAGTTATTCTGATATGCCTTCAATTTTTGATCATACAATACCTTCCGTGACTATTCCTAATAGGGGAAGGTTTCTACTTTCTGTAAAGTTGACTATCTTGGAATAAGATTTGACATGAGTGAAAACTGAAATAAACACAAGAGGAGCGGTCAACTCTCTGAGGTATTGAGACTTCTAGCTCGGATGCTTAAGACATTAAAAACTGTATATGAGGCAATGGTTAGATCCTCATTGTTATATGGAAGTTAGACTTGGGGATGGGATAAAACAGACGATCTAAATGAATTACAATGTGATTTCTTGAGCGAATTCTAGGAGTGGAGAGGGGCACATCGAACTGTATATCGTGCACTGCGAGAGGTGAGATGCTGGGAAGATGCAGTCTACAGCAAAATAAATGTAATTAGAAACGGACTAAGAACAATTAAAGGACAACAAACAACCCTGAGGGCAATATGCTAGCGGCATCAACATGCATTATCCAAAATGATGGGTAGCGGCTGTACAGCGGGAATAATCAAAAATCGGTTTAAATGATATTTGGCAGAAGGGTATTGAAAGCAGGAAAATAGAGACGTGATGCATGCAGATGTCATCTCTGGACTTGCAAAGCGAAATTTAAACCAGATAGAGCTATATCATGGAACTATGTATAGAATAGCATGATTTAGACAAGCTAAGGCTGGAAGGCACGTAAGGTTGTTGACGAGGAAGACAAGAGGATTTGCTTATTATGCTCGAAACCGGAAGACTGGGTGCACATTTTGCCTAAGTGTACACGTCAGAAGATACAAGGATAAAATTTCTCCCTGATTCATTTTTGACTTCCAGTAGGGGGAGGTTGGCATGTTGGAACTTAATTATAAATAGACAAAACTAGCTAAACCTGGACATTTTCTTAAATAAAATACTTAGTTTTAGGGACAAGATACTTCTATAAACATTGTATATAAATAATACGAATATATATGTATATATAATATTATATAAAAAAATAAAAATAAAGTAACACTGTTAGTAATGTAACAAATTAACAGTAATTACAGAAGCTTTAAAAGAATAAAACGTTAAGATAAAGTCACAGTTGAAATCGCTATATTTCGAACTCGTCATAGAAGAACTCAAGTTCGAAATATAGCGATTTCAACTGTGACTTTATCTTAGCGTTTTATTCTTTTAAAGCTTATATATATGAAAATCAGAATTATTGTAGGTATGTCTTGAAACAGTCCTTGTGGCCCACCTACACTGCAACTGCAATATAATTATAATTTATATTTATGTAAGCCCAGTCATATTTTGGCATATTTTGAAGCTCCTTCCTTTTTTAAAAGGCCAGCTACTGCAGAGCCAATAAACGGAAGGATTTTTGGACTTTGATGCCGATCAACTGTCGTGCTATTAGCCCTTTAAAAACAGCCAATATCAGCCAATGCCGATAAAATACTTTAAAGTTTCTAAAGTTTCAAAATAGCGAATGCCAGATGTAGCAGGTGAATTTGAACCAGACAACAGAGAATGTATATTTGAACTTTGAAGGTTAAGTGATAAGATTGCGCGCGTCTTTTTGACTCCGTTGACTTCGTTGATACCATCGATCGCTTGATTTGAATTTGATATATAAGGCAGAGTTTGCTCGGCTGAGGCACTCAGCTTGCGGCAAGATACATTTCTATTCTATTATTTCGAGGCAGTTCTAATCAGTTTTCAGTTCAGCTCATTTCGCAGAAGCCGCTCGATTCAGTCTAAAGATCTACACCCGGCAAAATACTTGGCAGTTTGCAGTACTCATTATAAGTTCGACTTTCTGTTTCAAGCACTGCGGCACTCATCTGTAAGTTTTACACGCGGCAAATAAATTTATACTCAACCTAGCCAAGTCTATTATATGCAAATCATCAGAGGGCGCGAAAGAACTTGTACATAATAAAAACTAATATATATGCATTAGTATTTTGCAAATCTGTAACCTTTTCTTAGTGTTTTATCTTTTTCTGCTTTTCTAATTATTGTTAATTTAGTTATATTGTCGATCGTGTTACACCTACTAAACCCGTTTCAAAAATTGGTATCACAACGTGAGGCCATTCGAAGTCAACAAGTCGCTTCAAGTATGGTGCCCAACCTGAGGCACGTAGCCGGAGCCAACTAACTCGCTTAAATATTTAGCGCCCAACGTGGCTGCCATACCAAAACGCTTAAGTCTGTTTCATGTGTGTGAGTGCGTTCTTGTTAATGTTGATGTTTTCTTTTGTTTGAATAAATTTCAGAAATGAAGTACTTTACAAGAGCATGAACGGTCTTGCTATCCATGCGATCGTGATATGCGATATACCTTGCTTAATTGCAATAATAAATACTACTACTATTTTCTGTAAATACAGCTCTAGTATGTGGCACTAGCTACACTTTTCAAATAGAACCATAAATCATATTAATTGGATCTACCGGAATCCCTGTGTTAATTTGTGAGAACGTTTTATGAACACTTGTGAACAAACAGAACTGGTTACTGGGCCCAACGTGCCCCGTAAACCGCTGGTCGGGCTGATAATTAAGAGTGTACTTCAGTTTGTCGCGTATCCATTAACTAAATTAGTGCCTCATACAAAGCTCGCAGAAAAGAATTCTTTAAGCCAATATAAAATGTAAAAACAAATATGCTCTACAACTCATCCAATAAGCTTCCATATCTTTAACGTTATTTTATATAATGCACAAAACCAATTATACAATTATTGCGAATGTGTCTGACCGATAGCTTGAAACTGAACATTTACGAATTTAGAATTGGATTCCTAACTAGCATTTCCCCAATTCAAAGACATGCATATCACAAATCCCGTTATACTCTCCAGTCACAAGAACAATGTGTAACATACTGACTAGTATTAATTATATACACAGCATTACTTCAGAAATAATGTCCTCATATGGAAACTATAAAGAGATGTTATTATTTTTCTTCTTTACTACCAGATTTAGGCAATTTTGCCTATTCCATTTTCACAAAAGTACAAGTGTATATAATAATTATTTTTCCTTTTGGCTTATAAGTATTTTAAATGTTTCTTCGGTAATCCCTCGCCAGTTCTATTCAGATGCATTCTCCACTTTTCTCTGTATTCTTCCATTTCGTCATTAAAAAGACATGTGTACCGTTATTCACAATTTTTAATCTACTGTCTTCTGTACATTTTTTCTATTACATAAGAATCTCATTTCGGCTGCTTATATGTTATTCTCATCTTTTAGTTTTTACATAGGATTTATTCCGTGTAAAGAACAGTCGTAGTAAGAGGCTTTCTATTACACCGAACCAGCTTAAAACAACCAAGATATAGAATATATATAGGAAAAAGGCAACATGATAATGGTAGACATCAAGTATATAATATAGATAAACTATTAAATACAAGATGACAGAGAGCACACAGAAAGAAAAGAAATATGAAACGAGCATTAAATAAAAATAACCTAAGTATACACAGTATGGACAAAATAAACATTTAATTAACCAGAAATACACATATGTTGTGTGAAATTACAGAGACCTGGAAGTTAATATTCATTAGTATTTTTAAACATGGATGTGTATAAATAATATAGATGAAAAATAGTTCGACTTCAACTACCCCTGACATCTTGCGACGATGAACAAAATTAAGGATATGCGTAGTAGCCTAACACACAGCTTTTGTGCAAAAATCAATTTCAAATAAATTATCCCTAATAGTGCTGTTAACTATGAACCTAGGACCACAAGTTTTCAAAGATCGTCTCTTAGCTTCTGTAACGAGATAATCTTAGAGATATTCAGGGTACATCAACAGAGATGTAGAGTATTCGCGTGTATGGTTGGGCAGGACACAGTAGCTCAGATGGTAAGAGCATTGGTATGGTGAGCCGAATATTTGTGGTTCAAGTCCTGGCCGTGCCCTTTAATTTCTCCTATCTGGCTCTAATTCTAAACCTTAGCCTAGCATGTGTCTTGGGTGAAAATAATCCTATTTAAAATAGTATGTAGTTTAATAAACATGTTATTTTTACCAATATGCAATAATATACGATCAATTGTATATCATTAATATTACATAATTAAAGCAATATTATATAGGTATGTAAAACTAATAATTTATGTTTTAAATGGCACATTAATCAGATTATTAAAGGAACTTATAAGAGAACTATGTTTTAGTTAAACATACTAAACTTTAAATATTGTGTAAGCTATGTGTTTATTATTGTTTATAAGCTTTAATGATATGATACTTATCCTGTAAATCATATCAACATTTAAATAACATTTTATTAAATAATTTCACATATTATTCACTGATTATATAAAAGCATTTTGCATCATTAAAAGAAAAAAACAATAAAATTATCCCAGACATTAACTATTGGGTTTTGAAAAATACGATTTAATAATAAAAAATATTTAAAAGATACCAAAAACTCACATAGATCTTTAAGAGTAAAATATTTAAATACAACAATGAAAGTTGTTAAACAAAACAGGTTATATTATTTAGGATAATTGCATATCCTTCACTAAGCTCGGCTGTAAAGGATATATTTCTTATTGCTTTGTTATAGAGTACCTAAAATTTAGTTGTTCTATAAATGCATTTCTTTTATAATAATTAAATGAGCATAGCTTCCTTGCTATTATATGTGACTTCGCCTCATTCTAAACACCGTTAATATCTATATAAACGTTGTAAAATACCTGCGAGGCAAATTCCACGAACGTTTTGCATTGAATACGAAGAGAAATGTCTAGTGCATTCATTTTTTTCTCCTACTACATTACTAACTCGTAATGCGAGACGAAAATGTCCAACATTAATCTTCTGTCCCAAATTAATGACAGGAAATGTGAGCCATATCCAAGGGCACAGGTAACAGTTATTAGTGGCATGTTTAATGAAGCAGGGACCTTTTTGCATTCTCGTTAATCAATCCCCTGAGGATATGCACGTTCAACTTATTGATAGCAGGTCGAGAGCTGCAGAGAGATACCAGAGAGCGTGACTCAGGGAAGTGCTAGAAAGTTTTACACAATAAGATTTAATAAGCAACTTTCTGCATAACATTTTTGTGTTTTACTAGCGTTTTATAACAATTTTGTATTTATTTCACAATCCATACTCACTATACAAAAAATCAGTGTGTACTCACATATGGTAAATCAAGAAAGCTTTCAACCTTCTGAATGTCTTAGGAATTGACTGTCTTAAGTAATTTAGGCAATCAACCTTCCTGAGCATGCGCAAAGAGTCGGTTTATCCCAGGATAACTGGATCGACAGTAAGGAGGGGTTGACTGATCACTCACATCTCTTGTTAAATATTTTGGGCATATTAATCAGATTGGTTCACTGTGCTTTCTGGCGTTTATCTTGAAAGGGAGGCTGTTGCAGACGACAGTTGATATGATTCAGAAACAACACTTTTTTGAAAAAGTGTAGAGAAACTAAAATAAATGTATGAGATTTTAAGTGAAGTTCCAGCCAGGAACAATGATCCTTTCAAACAAAAACTGTAATGGAGGTAAACAAAATTACTTCATGTCCAGTAAGTCCTCTATAGTTGAATTAGTTACCCCACTCAGCATACCATTTATGTTCTTTCACTAATACAATCCTTTGCCAAGTGCTATTCTCTATAACTGTTGTTATCCTTTGAGTTTAAAAATATACATAAACCAAAAATGTTCAATACTTCAGATAATGTCAAATTCGTTCTTATGCTTGACAAAATATGCTACAGTTAAATATATCCGCGTTTACAGTATCACGGCTCATGCCCCTAGCTGCAAGTAATAGGAGTTGTTCCCAGCTGACAGCGTATAATAACTGATTATACTAAACGCAAAAATTGATTACACACGAAGATCAGTCAATCCCTGAACCTATCGGCGTTGCCAAACAAAGTGGGTGTGTGCGGACGACAACTCTATACATCAGAGCAAATCTCTTAAAATGTACAAATTATATTTTTTCCTACTCTGACTACATAGCACTTCGCGCTTGTACCGGCTTCTTGTGATATTTTAACAGAGACACGCACACTTATCTAAACTGTATCGTAGGACTTTAATGTTTACAAACGACCTTGAAAGTGCATTACTTTTAATTTACTGCTGAGAAACGAGAATTCAGTGAGAACTAACGACAAATATCTCACTAGGAAACCAGAAGTTTGCAAAGACCAATAGTAGTTATAATATTCCCCCAATTTTATTCCATTTTTGGACATAAAATAGAAATACTGCTCTCTCAATTATTACAGGTATAACAAGTTATAGTCCATAACTGACAACACATCAGGCAGATATTGCATATAATTGGACGCAGCCCATAGCATACTCCATATGCCATTGCGATTTGCTTCTAACTTAGCTTTAGCCATTTGACAATTGAACGAAAGACCTTTAAATATTACAGAAAAAGAATAATGTTAAAAACATAATAAATGTTATTAGAGAGTCAGCAAGAAATACGTTGCACAGCATTGTTTTATATTCAAATATTGTTTAAATGTTAATATGTATTATTTCCTTCAACTTTCAAACTGTAAAAAATTTACTATAAATAGCCGATGAAAAAAGTTATTGAAAAATAATAGGGATTACATAAATTGTCCAATTTATAAATGACATTATAACTAGAACTAGTTTATATATATTGCTTTAATTAAAATTATTATACAAACCAATATTATCAATAAACAATAAGTAACTTTTGAGTTAAAGAAAAGCAACATAATATTTTATACATCCCAGGGTTTAGAATGTTGCCACTAAAAGTATGTAGACAAAAAAAAAATTTACATTTCTAGAACTTTGGGAATGAAAGCTCTGGTAATAAAACAATTGCTGTAACATATTCAACATCCTACATTTTTTATTATTATTCAAACTTTAGCTGATGATATTTTTCCCTTTTTCCTGCCTACGCTTGAGCATTCAACTAATTAAGTCTGTGTACGTTTTTATATATTTGAAGATAAAGAAACCTTATTAATTAAAATGCTAAGACATTATAGGTATTTGTTAGAAGTTTTTCTAGAGAAACGCTACCGATTTTATTCCAATAAAATACCATCACATGGGCCACTTACTCTCGACCCTAGACTTTTATGTATAGCTCTCAAATAAATATACTTATCTCAATGAAATTTGACACGGATATACGCTGATATACAAGAAGCAAAATTACCTTATAGTAAGTGCTTAAAAGTGGCTCTTAGTAGCATAGTTATGCCTATAAAACTTATCCATATTGAAAAAAAAAAAAAAGATATTCAATACAATGGAAGCCTAATCCTCAATTAAGTCTACATTCCGTGATTTATTTTTCCTTTTAGTATACATTTGAAGAGTTTCCCCAGAATCCCTACAATTTATAAAACTAATTCTGCTTGAATATTAAGGACTTAAGAAAAAATTGATTACCTTGTGATTATCGTAGAGTATATGTGATATGTTTCGTTTTGTTTACTTGCACTCCTGCCAATATAAACAAAAGCTACTATTAAGTCCTAAAACAATGGTGCAAATTTGAACATTTATAGTGGCTAAACGAAACCAAACCAAAGAATGAAATTTACGACACACTGAAGAGTATGTCAAAGAGTTTTTAAGCATACATTTCAATTTTGTGCGCGCGCAGGTAATGACGTAACACAACAGTGACGCGAATCACACCATGTGATCAAAATGTGGACGATGGAAAGTTCAATGCGTCCTGTAGCTTGCGAAATTTGAATCCGCGACACGTGTTCGTCGTGAATATCGCCACGTGTACAATGAAGAGCGGCCACATTGGAATAACAATCACCGGTGGGATAAGCAGCTGAAGAAAACTGGAGGCATGGACCAAAAACGTTCAGGTAGACCTTCGGTTAGTGATGAGTCAGCTGAAGTTATACGGGATAGCTACCTAAGTAACCCCAAGAAGTCGGTGTGTCCTATGCTCGAAATCTAGGCCTGAAGAAGACTACAGTTCATAAAGTTTTAAAGAAACGTCTCCAATTTACGGGTTACTAACTACAGTTGGTACATGCTATCCTCCCAACTGAGAAAGCCAAACGACATGAGATTACTGTACAGATACTTGAACAATTCTTACAGAAAATTGTGTTTAGTAATGAGGCCACATTCCATGTTTGTAGTTATGTTCATCGCCATAACGTCAGGATATGAGCTGATGAACATCCTCATGTCTACACTGAGTATGAACGTGACGCTCCTAGGTGAGCCTGTGGTGTGCTCTCACTCATGATGAAATTATAGGCCCATATTTCTTTACGGAACAGACTGTGAAGTCAAACAACTACCTTCACATGTTGCAATTGTATGCACCGCCACAAATTCAAGATGAAGGCGAAGGTATCCTCTTCTAACAAGATGGTGCTCCTCCACACTACGTCAACGTTGTTCTGAATATATTTCCCCAAAGGTGGATAGGAAGGGGTGGGTGGAAGGCATGGTCACCACGATAGCCCGATCTAACGCCTTTAGACTTTTATTTGTGGGGCTATGTCAAGCAATGTGTGTACAGAGTTCGTATCAACGACATTGAACATTTAAAAGAGAGAATCAGAAAACCTGTTCACTCTGTTATACCTGATGCCCTTAGTCGTATTTGAAATGAATTAGAACATCGTTTAGATGTGTGCAGGGCACAAACGAAAGCCACGTCGAACTGCACTGAACAGGTATGTAAACTTGGAGAGATTTTCTATCATTTGGTGAAGTTTCACATTTTTATCTTGTTTCATTGCTTTTGGTGACTGTTCAAAACTGCACCATGACTTCAGGGACATACTGCATTAAAAGTCTCGAGTTCATATGTATGTTATTTTTATGTCAATTTTATGTGTTAACCTTTATTCAGTTCTTTGTGTATAAGAGAAGAATCATTAAGATAAAAATCTTTCAAGTTCTTGGTGCACTCCACATCCATGTGAAATATGCCAAGAATATGCAACATCTTGTTACATATACGTCGTGTGCACAAACACTTTTAAATGTCCAATTTTTAAGTATGCCATGATCAGTTCGTCACTTCATTGGAGTCAAAGCTTAAGAGCAACTTTTTACTGATAGTTTAGGAACATTTTGATCATTCTGTAGCGAACGTAATCTATATGTTTTTGAAACAAATAAAATGACTTCTATTCTTGTTTCCGATGCTATAATGGCTTAGCATCACACTTGCAAATAGCTATTTTACTCAATTATGGGTTCCCAGGTTGCACCATATCCCATCTAGTGCAAGTAATTTCCATTATCTGCAAGTTTGAATGCCTCATTACTCAGTTGATGTACGAACTTCCACTCCGGAAACGTTTACCTACTCCATCTCTAATGCAGTTCCGTTCGAATGCAGCAAACGTATATTGAGGTCTCAGCTTCTAGAACCTGTTTTGTTTTATCCATATGCATTGTTTCTGTTCTGTTTCTTCCGAAATAAAAGTATCATCTATGAATAACATTTCCAGCATTCGCTACATCATCATTTTTTTAATTACTTGCCTGTGTCAGCTCTGACTTAGAGCGGCTCCATTTTTTTCAGTGTGAAGCTCATAACAGGTTCATTTCCAAATTAGATACATTAGAAATAGAAAACTACTCACTCTCTAAACAGTGTAGAATGTAACTTAATCCCAATAGTGCGGTTAATTGACCGTCTCCTTGGTCTAATAATGAGCGTTGCTGACCGGAAAATCCTGGATTCGACCCCCGGCACCTGCTTAGTAATTTTCAGAGTTAGAAAGGCTGTAAAAATCCTTCAGAATGCAGGGGAAGAGAGATTTTAAGAAATGAGCATTTACTACCACAATTTCTGAATTCCAACAGAAGTTTTAATATCTGCAGGGAAGAGTTCGTGCATGAGAGATACACACACAAATCGGGAATATTTCTAGCTAACATCTGAAAAGCAAAGAGAGGGGAGTTGGGGAGGAGCGTGAGTAAAAGGTAAGGGGGCGAGTAAAGGATCAGGGCGCTAATCGTGTTTATATGTATGTATGTGTATGTGTGTGTAAAATTATTCTAGAAAATGTGTGATGTAAGTGTATCGGTGTGTTTGTATATATGTGTGCATATAGATTTGTATGTATATAAGTATATATGTAAATATACATAGTTAATCATAACAATTAATGTTACTGTATTTCTGTGTATTGAAATGTTTGAATATTTAAGGCCCATGCGATATTATACTGTCGATCCTTGTGACCCACGGTAACTATACTTGTCTCGTAAATCCAAAATCCCCAACAGGGTTCATGGATTTTTTGGGCGTGAAAATGCTAAGTGTGGCTTCCTTCGGAAGGGAAGTAAGGCTGTGGGTTCCATATCGTAGATTTACGGCACGATAAAGAACTTTATGCCTGAAAGAAGAGGCCTCTGAGCAAAATTTATCGGCTTGTTTTACACTCTTTATTGAATGGGACGCTGATGTTAAAGCGCGTATGTAAATAAATCAAATCAACAACAGTTATACTTACATTTGTGCTCTTTAAACCTCCCACAAAGAAGTCTATCACTACTGCTACATTATAACTTTTTGCTTTGTAGTTTCCTCGTGTTCTGGGGCTTAATTTCAATCCTGAGATTATGTTTTCTCTTTGTCTTTGAAAAAAATTTAGTACAATGCCACCCTCTTCCTAGCAGAGAACTGAATTTTGTCCTATAATAATACCTTTCTTGATAGTGTTAAGTTTCATCTTTAGTGGAACTATGTAACCTATTAGTAGTGATGTTTCCTTTTTACATGACTTGTATAAAATTCGCTTCCAAGTTTTTCATTGATATCATAGGTTTACAATGATACGATGATTTTGCTGTTTCAGATTTTGCAGTCTTTTTATAACGACTTGCATGCGGTGATTCCAAAAATGAAACCCTTTTAGCTGTAGCACGTAGCATTTCTTTGAAACTGTACATCCTCAATTTGTAATTATGCGTATGTATTATAAAGGAATGAGCCATTATTCCCTTATACCAATGACATCTATGAATGCATATACTAAAAAGAACTGCTGACAGTTGGAAGATTATCCCATACTGCTTAATTCATCTTGCATTGTGAATTCAGTTTTTAGAGTGTTAAATAGTCGTTGAAAGAAATAACTTCGCTTAGTGATACTTTCATTTTGTGACTATATTAAGATGCAATAATGAAAATGAAGTCGTTCTTGTATAATTCTAATTATTTTGTTATATTTCTGATAGATTTGTTGTTTAAAATCAAAGACAAAACATAAAAGAACAAGTACTGCACCAGGGCCCTGTTCCACAAAAGTATAGTCTAATACATACAAGTGTATTAGTCAGATCCTTGTATTATGGTCTTGCGACTTTACGATACACTTGCAAAGTGTTATTAAAAAGTGACGTCATATAAAAGCAACATGGAGAAACAGCTGTTTGCCATACGCTGGCAAACCTTGAATTAGGTTATGTTCACAATTTAGAGATTTTTAATGCACAGAGTGGTCAATGTCATTCCTGCAAAATGGGTCATGTTTTTTATCTCAGATATAATTTAAATACTTTATTATGTATTTATCGATATTCAAACCTAATAATCCACTTTGATATGACGTTCCATAGGGCTACATTTAGGAGCATCAATTTCAGTAGTCGAGAGATGGCAGAAGAATTGAGCTTTTCGATTGTTCTCGGTCATTTATTTTATTAGTCCATTTGATACTTTGTATTTATTCATTTATATTGCTTGACAATCACGTTCTCATTACAAGCAAAAATCTAGGAAAATTGTGCCAAAAGTGATTATTTTGAAAGAGAATGAAATGAAATTGTTCTTGCGGCACGTAGCAATAACCTTAAAAATACATTAACTAAAATCCTAGACTGAATTATGCATTTGAAACAGGAAAAGTCAATATTATTGATGAGCCTTACTTTAATTACACTTAACCAAACTTTATCATTATACATAAACATTTATTTATTCTTTCTTTTGCGGCGGGTTTATAGGGGTGTATGGCTAATAGAAATAGAATGTGTTTTTGATTAAATATAGTTAGGTAATAAGGAAAATTAATCAGTTACATCAAGAGGGAATTGGTTGATGTATACGTTCTGTAGATGTATTGATTGAGCGGGCCGATTTCAGATGGGCCAGCCCTTTGTCTGTCTCCAACTGTTTCTAATTATTCCCCGCTAATGAATCGTGAATTCCCGTAAATGCCTCGGCTATGCTAATATTCTGAATACCATATCCGGCCGCTGTCGAGGTGGTGTTCCTCTCAGGGATTCTGCAAATTGTTGAAGTTTTTCTAGAGTTAATCACAGGGGAGGAAAGAAACTTGGTAGGACGTTGTTAAATAATAGAGTTGTTGCACAGTTCACAGTGTTTATTTTAACAGTCACTTATACTTTCGGACATATCTGGACCACTTGTATGGAGTTGAACAAAAGTATTCCTGATTTTCTCTTATCGGTCACACACTGCAAATTCTGATAACTTTCCTTATGACGTATTATTTTTACCGCCTGTGCCTTAGTAGTAATAACGGGCGTTATACACTATTAAAAAAACGTTACTGTGATGCAGAAAATTGGAATTAATTTTTGAAATCATCGGTACTGAAATATTTATATCACTTCAAAACCTAAACAGCTCTCAAAATATTTCAATTTGTATATACTGTTTCAAATTAAATACAGTCCTTGTTTCCAACTGTTCCAGTTCCTGAAGGTACTTATGTGAAGTTTCATTTTAATTGAGATGAGCTTCGGTTTTATGATAGGGTTTATTTGTATAGGCGATAGGTTTTTATATAGTTTTAATACTGCCCTAGGTACCTTCTTTCATTGTGATTGGGTATACAATAATTACCTTTGTATTCACCCATAATAATACTGAATAAGAAAGTCTCCGATCATAATATAAATTTACTATGAGCCACCGCAGTGGTGTAGGGGTAAAGTGATTGGCCCTCATCCTGCGGTTCCGGGTTCGCAGCCCGGTTAGGTCATGTTATCTGGCTGAGGTTTTTATTCACAGTTTTTCCTCGGTTCTTAGGGAATATCAGATAGCTTTAGTGCTGAGTTCATTTGCTCTATGACTAATTCATTTAGTCAATAATTAGGTTAAAGAACTGTAAATTCTCTCTCTCTCTCTCTCTCTCTCTCTCTCTCTAAATATATATACATTTATATAATATAAAAGAAAAATAAAGTAACACTATTAACAATGTAACAAATTAACAGTAATTATAACAGCAGAAAAGGATAAAACACTAAAAAAAAAAGCGATCTCAAGTGTGACTTTTTCTTTGTGTTTTATCCTTTTTTGCTGTTATAATTACTGTTCATATATATATATATATATATATATATATATATATATATATATATATCAATCACTTGAAGAAAATGGACTAATGATTATAATGATGAATCGCAGAAATAACATAATTATAATGAAAAATAAATACTATGATAAGGTTTTATATTATCCATTGCCATGTTAATAATCTTGAGAAGGAAAAGTCTATGATTGTATGAAGGAGAAAAACTCTCTAATTTTTCATGAATATATAGTGATCTTGAGAGAAAAATGTTATGATGCAAATGAAAAAGAAGAGCAACTATGAAGAAGAAGAGTGGATGACGTAAAGCAAGGAAAGTAAATGATTATGATCATAAGAAAGAAAAGATTGGTATGATCGCCATGCGGAAGAATGGTTTTATCTTGAGAAAAAGAGAGAAGTATTATTATTATTATTATTATTATTATTATTATTATTATTAAGGAGAATAATAATCTGATGAAGATCTGTAGCAAAAAAAGTAATATGAACTTCAGAAATAAGGATCTATGATAATTATTTGAAAGAACAGACTATAATGACGTAGATAAATAAAATAGTTTGTGATGATCCTGAAGAAGAGATTATTGTGAACATTTAGAAGAAGAAGAAGCTACATTGGTCATGGAGAGACATGGGCTATGATGATCGTGATAAATAAGGGATTATAATATCAATAAAAAGGATTTTTATAATACAATTTTTAAAAAAATCTGACGGTATAATTGTAATAGTGCGGAACATGAATAAGAGATTGTGTCCTGAAGAAGAAAGAGGTAAGTCATACCTAATGGTGATTTGAGGAAGAGGAGAGTAGCTTGATAATAATAAATGAAAAAAACTGATGACTATGAAGTAAAGCTAGAATATTAAGTAGACAAAAATGACTGTAATGATAATTAAGGTCAAGAAAAAAATAGAACAATTAACTGATCTAGAAGGATATCTGAGAGTGTAGCGAGTTGACTGTAAAGTCTGTATTTATACTAGCAGAACACTTGTTGGGATGTGTAAATCGCCACAAAACGTCTCCTTTGGCAAGAAAATGCACCCATTGATATTTTAGTCAAACAGCATACCTTCTTTTGCCGGTGTTAAACACAAAAGTAAATAGTTGAACTAAAACATGCTTTTATTTGTTGGTTTTTCATTCAATGCAAATGTTACATTAGTTATATCTATGAGAGTACGCAAACAAGTATGTTTTTAAGCTCTGTAGTTGTTTCGCTTCTGTAGAAAAAGCGAGGCTAAAAACTTCACAACATCTAAACTATAAGGTGTAAAATATTTCTTAGTTCCTTAACAATATACCGTTATGTTTTAGAATATAAAACTTAATTTGTTTTGAGATGGTAAGTAGTTGGAACATAGTTGAACAATCTGCTAGTGGTCGATCTTGTGCAAAACATAAAAGCCTTCCAGTGTTCCTGTTTTTGTTTGTGATTTTCATTTTTGTTTCCAGAGTTATGACGATATTTAGTGAAAGTTGAAAATAGTTCAGCTGATATGAATTCTCAAACACCAAATGTTGCTTTTCATTTAAGCTTTTGATTATCTACAAATAAATTTTGTTTAATAATTCACTTTAATGTTATAGTTGACAAGAATTATATGCGCTTTAATAGGTTGATAAAAGCAATTGAAGTTTAACCGTTTATATGTAAAGGGGTGGTTCAAAAAGCACGCCGTTTATAATATATCAAATTATGAACTTTAATTCTTCAAAACACACCAAACAAGGACATAATCATATTCATCACACCTTCCCATTTCAGGTATGGAAAACGATATCGGGTATATGGCCCCAATGACTCTACCGCAATGACATGCAAGAGCTGTCCGTGAAATTCACTAGGACTGTCTCAAAAACTTGCATTTCGATTTCGCCGACTGTTAGTCGAATTTCCTCCTTTATCTCCCAAATGTTTGGGGGTTTATTGACATAAACAAAAGATTTAAGGTTACCCCAAAGAAAAAATCACAAGAGGTTGAATCACATGACTTTGGTGACCCGTACGCGAGATGAGCAGATCCTGGAACCTCTCATGTAGCAACGCAATTGTTCCGCCGGAAGTGTGACAGGTGGCATTTTCCGGCTGAAATCACAAAACCTGAATGTCCATTCCACCGAAATGAGACCACAAAAAATCTCTTATCATCGTACGGTATATCCGTGCTTGTGATTTTTGGAGCAAGGTGTGAGATGTTCTCTTTTTATCCATGACGGCATTTTTAGACTCTTTTAAGACTGTTGTTATTTCAGCATTTGATGCATCGTTTTTAGTACCAGTCTTTAATTGAGTTGTTGTATATTGCCCTTGTTATTGTTTTGGGGTTTTATTGTTACCTTTTTCGACTTTTACAATACTGGTTTGTTTTCAGCTTTTGCTGACGTGTTCTACTACTTACTGGTGTGTTTTACTACCAGTTTTTATTTGTTGTAGTGTTGTTAGTTATAGGGTTTTATTGACCCTTTTTAGAGCATTATAGGACTGTTGTTTTTCTCTATTGCGACTGTTTTATACCAGTCCTTTGTTTGTTGACCATTACACCCACTTGTTATTTGTTATGGGTTTTTATTTTGTTGCACAACGTGCTACTGTTATTTAAGCACAGACTTGATTTGTGTTAACTATTTGTTTTTTAGTTCTGGCGCGGTTTTAGTGTGTTTGAGCGCTAATGACCTTAGATGTTGTGCACCCCTTAAACAATAATCATCATCATCATCATCATCATCAACATCATCATCGTACGGTATAGGTTTCCATTAACTGTCACAGCTTGTCCTGTTTCACCTTCAAGAAAATATGGACCGATGACACCACCCACCCAAAACCCACCTCAAACCATCACTCGCTGTGGATACGTTTGACATTCTTGAATAATTGTGCTAACTGTTTATTCATTAAGGCTTCAATACGCCCTAGAACCGCGCGAAGTCACCTGACAGTTGCTGCATAACTTTCTACGTGCTGAAAAACTTTTTACATGTTGCTCAGTTGTAAACTGCTCCATATCAACACACACAATGGAGAAGTGCAAGAAATGCACACTGAAGCAACAATCGAAATGTTAACGGATACCAACATGATACAAAACAGTATGGATAACCGAAAAACAAAAAATAGCGAGGGATTCCAAACCGACGTGCTATTTGAGCCGCTCTTTGTATAAACACATATTAATTCAGATAATGGCTTAATCGCCAAAGTGTATAAACATTACAATCAAATTGGTTACAGCATAAGAGGAAGTTGTAGAAAGACAGGAAACTTAAAATTTCTCGAAACACGTGGAACAGTGGGTGACAAAATTTGATGGTAATGTCTATGATGCTAACATATGCGGTAGACCTCAAAATATTTCCACCAAGCCAATAAAGAAGTTACGAAAATGGATAAGGGGAAATCCGATAGTAGAAAAGGGATAGCTGCTAAACGGCTGAACCTCTCTGAAAGGTAGCAGGAGAGGAAAAAGCCAGTCTGACATATGACAATATCAAATTACCTTGGAAAGACATGCTGGGGAGTTTATCCGTATACTCACATGGTGAAAGAAACCAGTGCGGAAAATGTTCAGGACAGTTTTTCATTTTGGGACAAAATATTTTGTTTTTATTACTGAATGAGATGTAGCAAACTGCATTCCTTCGTTGAAATGTCCAACATTTGGTTTGATAATCATAGTAGCAAGGTACATTTGGGTTTTTTATCGCACAGAAAAAAGTGTACTATACATAGGCACTGCTTCATCTTCATCGATAAATGTTGTACTGATGCAAGACGGCACAAAGAGTTATACACCCAAAGCATGAAAAGAGATTTTATCAGTATCTGGGAGGATTACTCAGTCAAATCTGCAGAAGTGTATAAGAGATCAAGGTCTAAAATCTATATATGGTTATCAAAAAGTTCCAAGATGGGACATTCATCAGTAAATAAGAATGCCTTGCGCTTGTTTAAAAATGTTATGAAGAATTCTTGAGTACTCAAGGGAAAACAGCTTATTGATGAATACAAATGAAGTATTGCGTTCAAAGGGGTGCATATTATTATTTTTAAACTTTAGATTACAGTTTAAAGTACATGTTTTTCTCCAACATAATTAATTAACTTTGCTTTCCCATGAAGAAAACATACCAAAATAGTTTTACAAATTATTTATATAACAAACAATTTGAAAATATGTACCCTTTTTACACAGTTTAACTTTTTGTGCTTAACTTTACGTATCATAGTTATGATCGTTTTATTTAAGAAGGAATGTTAAGTTTCGGGTTGTAGAATATATAAGAGTTATTTACAGTTGCAAGAAATATATAAAAATAAACAAAACCTAGGTTTCTGTACTCTATCAACCCACATAATACTACAGTGTAAATGCAACGTTTGAAATAAATGTGTTTATTTTTCAGTTCCTACATGCCTCTTGAGTTGCCTCGCATATTTCTTTCCAGAAACCATCCACTGAAGGCAGATATCTAAGCAGAATGTTGTCCATGTTTTGTGGTTTAATGGTATTTTACCACTGTACGCTTTAGCTATTGGGGAGGTAGGAACCAACCCTTGCTTGTGTCCCCAGATGAAATTACACTCGTGAAGTGCATCAATAAACTTTCAACAGCCTAGTTTCTTTCAGATTAGAAGGAAGTTTGAACTAGAAAGCAATCTAATATACAATCTATATTCATACTTATCGGAACGTTTAAACTTTCATGAAAAGTTTTCAACTTTAACTATGGCTTTCTTAAAACTATTCCTATTGCTTGTTTCTGGATCTGCTTTTCTATTCCCTATTGGAATTTTTTCGTCAGATGACATTAACAGCTTAAATCTTTGCTGTAATAAAGTAAGTTATAGATTATATTGTTTATGGACCAACGGTTTAAAACAATTACCAGTATTCAACAATGTAATTATGAAAAAACAGGAATGTTTAACATAAATTTCAATACTGGCACCAATACAAACTGAGCATAAATAATCATTTGTATTAAATTTATCAAGCGAAATCAGACACAAAACCAATATTCCAATTTATTAATTAAATCCATGATTCAATGATGTACCTTTTTTGAACTTTCTTATTTTCTATCTCCTTGTACAATGTGTTTCTGCACGATTTACGCAGAACAAATAATATAACACATTTATAGCGTTAATGCCGTTTTGTTAACTTTTAAAATGTGTTGTCTGCTTCAATTATCGCTTCCCAGTGTTGTTATTCTTGAAAAATATAGAAAAAGTTTAGTAATAAGCCATAACTTTTTCCATCCAGTGGAGTTACTTCTCAGTATAAACAGTTTAGCAACAATAATTAGCATAATAATATATTTCACACTGGAAAAACAAACAATTGTGTTTCTAACCGCGGAAATTAGCAAACATCAAGTGTTACTACAACCCATATCAGATTTAAAATTGAAAACAAACATGCTGACATATTTTCTAAAAGCGATGGGATAATGCCAGGCCTCACACAACATAATTAGTATCGTGACAGTGAGAGAGTTCAACTTTTAAATTACCATCTGTCATTCTTCCTTTTCGCTTTATTGAAGACGTCCATACTGCCTAATATCCAGCAGATTAGCATATATAAAGAATGGCCATACCGTGCTTTTTTATTTTCAGAACAATACAGCGCGCCCTATTCATCGATCCACGAAGCGGCAACTGGATTTTGTTGAGCTGTGTGCTCACTGGTTGGTAGTTAAGGACCTGCGCTTAGTTGTGTTCATGCTATATGGTTGTTGTGGGTGTTTGATAAGGTTCTAGTACATGTTAGACTGGATAAAAGCTTAGAGAAAGAAAAACTATAAAACTTGCTAATATTTAACATTCATTTTAAAAAAACCTCACGAATATAGCCCACAAAAGACTCATATTTTGATCTGGTCCTTAAGCAACGCTTACTAAGGATGTATGGTCCCAGATTATTATTTTCGGACAAAACTGCCGTGCTATAAATAAAACGAGACAATTTGCCAAGCAACAGGGCACAACAAAGTTGGCATTCAGCTTGAACTTTATAGTAGATGCATACATAGTTTTCTTAATTTTAATGGTTAGATGCTCAGAACTACGATAATTACATGCACGTTTTCAGGACGATGGCAGAAAAATTCAATCATAACGAGGATTTATTTATTTATGGACGCTCTTTAACATCTCAGGTCATCAGCGTCCCATTCAACTCAGGGCGTGAAACGGCCGACAAATTTTGCTCAGAGGTCTCTTCTTTCAGGCTTGAGGTTCTTTTTCGTGCCGTAAATGTACGACCTACGGCTTTACTTCCCTTCCGAAGGAAGCCATACTTAGGATTTTTAAGCTCGAAAAACCCATCGGTCCTGGCCGGGTTCGAATCCGCGATCTTGGGTTTAGGAGGCAAGTGTGGCAACTACACCAATTCGAGCGTAAAAATCCTAAGTACGGCTTCCTTCGGAAGGGAGGTAAAGCCGTAGGTCCCGTGTCGTACATTTACGGCACGAAAAAGAACCTCAAGCCTGAAAGAAGAGACCTCTGAGCAAAATTTGTCGGCCGTTTCACGCCCTGAGTTGAATGGGACGCTGATGACCTGAGATGTCCTCGTTATGATTGAATTTTTCTCCGTTAGTTTTTGCAAATAAAGTTAATTTTGATATACAGCAATAATAAGTATTTTTAATGGACAAGATATATTTGAATTTTAAGAAATTTATACTCAGACATATCAGTGTAAATCAAGCGCGGGGCCGAGCAGAACTTAGGAAAATTAACATTTCTTAGGGTGTAAACTTAAAAAAAGCAACCACTTTTGCTTTTTTATGATGGAGATTTCCATACAGAGCTTTTTCTGTTTGCTCTCTGAATCGAAGCTATTGATTACCTTTGGAAGAAACTCCGCATCTTCTTGTAATATCTTCAAGTGCAAGCAAACCTGCACGTACACGAACAAACTTTTGTTCGGTAATCAGCAGTCTTGGATCTCGCCATGCACAAACACCCCTATGTGAAAGTTTCTAGTTACCGAGCGAAGTTTTCTGACTTAATGTTATTCTTAATGTTCTTGATGTTATTCACGATCTTCTTTGACAATAAAGCAGCGGTGTTAAATTTTTCTTCCTATAGAGAACAAATTGGAAACGACCTTCACTTCTTTTGAAACTGATTGCTTACCCTCTTTGAACATTTTAAACCATCTTCGAGCTGCGCTATAGGAAAGAACAAACTGCAGCGGTATTTAATATGGGGTTTTTAATTAAATCCTTTTTATGGGAGATGGAACACAATTTGAATGTATAAATTGTTGGACATAAATCATTGCACAATCGCACTTAACTAATAAAGCTCGTGTACTTAATTCTCTTCCAAAACTAATTACCGCTTTCCACTAACTAAACTGAACTGAGAAAGCCTTTCCGTTGATATTGCCCCGCTCAATACTCTTGCAAACTGCCTATGGCCGCAAAATTGCAAACTAAATAAACATGCCTACGTGACTTTTTCCATGTAGAATCAACTCAAGCGGTTGGCTGCTTCCCTTTATGAGGTTATCGGCCTGTCTTTTTATCGCTGCAGTCGGCAAAAGTTTTATGGTGCCTATTCTGCTTAAGAAATTCTCTAACAGAATACCAATAAATATCTTGCTCAAGGAGTATTTACACATATTGCTACAAAAGGCTACAGAAATTCCCAGGTCAGATTTTATGGCTGGGGTTAGCTTCCTACGCCCTGGCAAGAAAATAACATTTTAAACAAAATAACACAATACTTGTTCATGAAAATGACATTACACTCATGGAAGTTACATAAAATTATTTGCTACAATGAATTTAATGAAATATGAGGGTGGCAACTCATCTGTCTAAAACTCTTCATAGATCTTATCTGAAGAAATGTTGAGACGAAAGTACAACTTTAGCAGCAAATTGTTGGTCGCGTGTCAACTCCATTTTGCTGTAGGCAAAATTGAACGTGTCTCAACTTGTACACCTCTCATATAGAACCACGTGTACATTACGCAATAATCTAACAAAATATTTTAAAAATAATTAGTGCTAAAAATTATGCTTACAAAAATGAATGAACAATCTTCATTGAACAACATTCATATTTACATTTTGTGGGAGAAAGAAAAATGACATGAATCCTATGAGGTTAATACATAAATCAAAACGTTATCAATTGGTCTGATATATTGCAAATGCACAGTAGCCGCAAAAGTAACTTCCTCCTTGCATAATATTTACTAATACAGGTAACTTTTGTTTAATTTCAAGTTTAATTCAATAATAATTGTAGGCTACGACATATTCATTCATCAAGCATTAGTTAGCCGCATCGTAAAAGATGTGAATGGATTTGTGTAATTTTTGTCTTCTTCTGAGGTCTTAACAACATTAGTGATGTATGAGGCTGTCGATTGGCAAGTTGTTCCTGTGATTTGACGCCAAATGATTTTATTCTATGGGAAAGTGTTGGAAATATTTTTTCTTATTTTTCAACCTACATAGGTGAATGGTAAATTGCATTGAAAATGAATGTGGTATTATGAATGACGATAAACTTTATAGTGATATATATTTATAAATACGCTGGCTATTTTTTTTTCAACCTCCGATCATTCTGCTACGTGACCAGACAAGCATAAGTGGATGGATCTGCGCACTGTGCTACTGCGCTACTACCCCCACCATAACGTCCGCCAAGACCAAGTTCAATACATCAGTTGGAGCTGAGCTACAGGCACTTGGAAAGTTCGTCTATCGACATGACAAATGTCTTAATCTTCACGGTGACTAGTGGAAAAGTAACTGTGGCGGTATTTGACTCCTGGTAATAAAACCATTCTGTGATTTACATTTGTCTTTGTTATGCCCCATCGGAAGTTGAAAAAATAGCCCTCATAGGTTGAATTCGTTATTCAGATATGTATAGGGAATAAAACGGCAGACAGGGGAAAAAAAAACACTGCCACCGTTCTAGGTGCAAATGAGACAGTGTTATAGACCGTGTTTACATGTTTTAGCCCTTTCTTGTGCCACTACAAAGGAAATGGTGATCTTAAATTTAAAGTTGTTTAAACTTTAGAAAGGAGCACACCAACTTTACGCAAATTATGAATTATTACATACTCTGTATTTTACTTTGAATGCGGAGATTATTAATATTTTGTTAAAAATTAAATGATTCAGAGTATTATTTTTCAATATCCAAATTGACCACTCTGTATAATAAAACCTATTCTTACTGGCAAGCTCTCTATAACATACGAGAGAACAGCTCAACAAAGCAATAAAAAAAAAGTTTTCTCTTCAATGGCGGCGTATAAACGCAGCGAAAAATGTTTCCCCAAATGTATACGGAGCGCACAATAAAAATAAACAAGCATTGAAAATGGAAGCTAAAACATACGTCAGACTTCTTTCACACTAATGAAAGGCACAGGTCACATTCATTTTCATATTAAATTTCAAATGGAGAGGTCAAAGTTCATCACACTTCAGACATGAATTGTAATATTAGTATGAATAATATACTGTATGTATTCTGGGTAATTCTTTAAACATAGGTTAATTATTCATTAATCGTCGTACTAATGTTGTATTTTTAATATCAAGAAATCACATTTAAAATAAAAAAAATTGTTAGATTTGTACTGTAGGTACCCAACAGTTATTTTGATTTCTGAAGAAAGTACACATTTTATGGTTCTTTAAAAAAAACTAGATCGCTACTATTAAAATTTTACAAGTACCTTTAAAATATAATAGATGAAGTTTTAAACATAACATTCTAAAATTACAAGCTACAATAAAAGGCCAATAGTACGCCTAGGGCATTACTAGTTGCCTCTTAAGGAATAAATAAATATTTCATAGTTCTCTTAGGGAGGTTTCCGGGATATATAGAATCAGATGAGGAAGGTTCGTGCTACCATGCTTGGAGGAGGACACGGTTACTCAGTTGATTAGCCATCAACATGGAAGGCTGAAGATCTGCGGTTCAAATCCGGCCGTGGTTCCAATTTTTCAAGTCTGGTTCTTCATTTTATACTGTAAATGTTCTGATAATTCTTTAAACTAACTAAAATGTCAATTGAACAATCACCTGGATGTTTATAATGCGTCATATTTTTCCTTTTTGTTATTTCCATCGCATACTTAAAATAAGTACTGTTTCGCCTAATCTGATTAAAAGTATGAGTTTTTGTTAGTTATATAACGTTATATTTTGGACTTTTAAAATAAGTTTGTCATTCTTCCATTAATTTTCATAATTTGGTCATATTTTATCACATTTCTTATATTTTCGTCCATTTTCTTACACTCATATCAGAACAGGTTTTGCGTACCTCTGAACGGTTGTTCGTAATTTAACAGAAAATTATTTCCTAAAAATATATCTTTCTGTGAATGAGAAAGGTAAGTTGTTTATAGAAAGAGATACTGCATTAAATTTTCTATGGCTTGAGGGAATGGAGAGAGAAAAAGTTCTTCGGGTAACTTATGCAGTTCTCTACATGACGAAAGCTGGCAGAAGTCTGCAGTTCCTCTACCCTAAAATGCACGTGCACTACATACGATGCGAAGAAATTCGGTAAAATATCCTGATGTGAAAACTTAATTGCAACTGTTAAAGCTCCACTGTTGCTCCAAATACTGGGCTTCCAGAATATGTCTTCACCGTTCGCATTGGGTTTTGCGTCTCACCAAGGCCGGCCCTCCTCCCATTTCACGAGCGCCTGTTTTCCTACCTATCATTAACCTTCCAAGCGTCTGCACTTCACGAAGAATTTAGAGCAACTTAGTTTTGTGTGTATGTGTTATTATAAATACAAATCACTTGTCACATTCGTGAGGCATTTATTCGGAAATTCCCTGGGCAATTTCTTTCTTCCATAACCGCAATTGAATAATCTACTACAGGCTCAGTGCAAAAACAAAAAACACGTGCGAAGACGCCTAGATTTAACAGAGGATAAATTAAACGAAATTGGCACAAATCTTCAAAGTTTCCTAATAAAATCACTATCAAAATTAGCACAACTAATTTGGATTTCAGTGTCTTTTGCATATACATCTACAAAACTGCTAAAACTCAAACCTTACAAATGTACACGTGTCCTTGTCTAAAAGAAGGTGATCCCGTAGCATGTGTGCGTTATTGTGAGTAGTTTCCTTCTCCAGCGACCCGCAGCTTGTGTTCTTTTCAGGTGAGCTGTGGTTCCACTAAATAACGGTGTCGGAGTTCAGGAGCGGCCGACTCTATCATGTCCTGCTGCCGAAACGCAAGGGACATGTTCTGAAAGCCCTGTACAATTCAATCGAAAATGGGTTCAACGAAGGCATGGGTCTCTCCATAAAGCTGCTAAGGCGCTGTTTTCTAGTACCACATTGACCGGAGACTTTTCTTATATAAAGTCAAATTTTAGCGGAATATCAATAATTATATAATTAGAAGAAGTGAAACTCTGTAACAGTTTTCAGCGTTTAAAAAAAGGCTGCACGTGGTAAAGTTAGTGAAGAATGTTAGTGTACAATTACAGCGTGACACTCTGAATGGTAAGGCGGCAACATTTAATGAAGGTGAGCCTGAATTCAATGGTAATGATTTGACTTATTTAAAATATATTCCAATAACATCTTGCAATGTTAATCGAGTTTTTCCCTGATA
Source organism: Metallyticus violacea (assembly GCA_030762175.1). NCBI lineage: Eukaryota > Metazoa > Arthropoda > Insecta > Mantodea > Metallyticidae > Metallyticus > Metallyticus violacea. Next base: position 35,390,580 of record CM060839.1, on the reverse strand, counting down.
CAAGTCAATGCTGAGTGACAAATAGAGTATGGTTTTTATTTGAAAACTTTAAAAGGCATGTGATTTGTAACCCTCTTGATTGATAGTTCTCTTCTTGAGGTTTTCTAATTTTATGTGTTTATTTGTTCATTTATTTACCGAATAACTAACAAAAGATGACTCTAGGGCAAATATGTACAAATTATTTATATTTATCTGAATGAATGAATCGAAAAGTGTGACATACAATTTTCAAAAACATATATAAAAAGTAGTATAATAAAAACGTTTAAATGGTATCAGAGTAACAGTAATTTTCGTTTTTATTAAAAACTTGTGTATTTTATTCGTAACCGTCTAGGTTGAGATTTCCCCTCTTGCGGTTTTCTATTTTTATTTGTTTATTTATTTATTCATTCATTTACCGAACAGATGAATGATCCAGAGCAGAATAAAAATAGCCGTGGTGTTCAATTTTCAAAAACATATATAAAAAGCGGTATAATAAAAATATTTAAATGGTATCAGACAGGATCGTTTTTATCTGAAAGCTTTAAAAGGTAAGTGATTTGTAACCCTCTAGGCCGCTATTTCTCCTCATTTTCTTTACCCTAGGGTTTTCTCTAGAGCAAATATACACATTATGTTTATTTATGATTTAGAACAACATGAATAGCTGTGATGTGCAGTTTTCAAAAAACACATATAAAAAGCGGTAAAATAAAACTTTTTAAATGGTAGCAAAATCAGAAAATGTAAAAAGTCATCAAAATCGCGTTTTTAACTTTCCATAAGAACAGAAAACGGTGTAAAAAAGTTCTTAAATTGAAGCCATGTAGAATTTTTGCAGTTTTCAAACCAACACAACCAGACATGACTGGATTGAGTATGGATATTTACAGATGTCTTCAATAGCGAAATAATAACAAGACTCCTTGTTAATTGTTATATCTGTGAGCTTTGACTTAACCCCGGTGATACTTAATAACCAAAGTAGCCACACTCCTGTTTGGAGCCATCTTCATGGCTCCAAACAGGAGTGTGGTTTTTCCTAGACTATACAATAAACTCCGAACGATACTAAAGTTTAATATTAATTTTGTTTTAGAAAATCCACTGCACGTAAGTCGGATATTTCAATGATTACTGCGATTATTTAGTTTTCGTCTAGAATGACTTATTTCTCGATATAAATATGTGTGCGACTTATGGGAAAACTAAAAGAAAACGTATATAAAAATCCTCAAACCTTAGCCAAATTTAAAAACTTCATAATGATTTACATGAGAAGCTGCATCTGATTTCTAGAAATATCTTCCAAAGATTTAAGGTATGTATAACGATAGATGGTTATCATGTCGGGAATAGGGCGTGAATAAAAGCAAGAATAATTTTATTTTTCAAGCTAAATGTTTAGCAAAATTTACCGGTGACATCTGCATTGTTATAACATACCAAGGCCATGAGTAGTGGAGACCCTTGCTACAGTAAAAATATCTGCAAGTGTTAATGTGTTTCGCTCTCTCTTTCGCATGCTGAACATATATATGAGAAAAGAAAGGTTTATAAACCTGAACAACTGCAAGAAAGAACAACTTGTGTCTGCGTCTAAAGCATCTCTCAGAGTTCTACTAGCATATAAAACGGCAATTCTTATTGACCGCTTCAGTGGTCTAGTAGTAGCGTTTGCGACTACTAATCCTGTGGTCAAGTCAAGCTTTCTCTCTCGGGGGTTTTCCTTACTCTGAGAAAGTGAATGCCAAATAGTTAAGGGGCCAAGGGCTCCGAGCTCATTTCTGCATCATTATGCATTTCATTTCATTTCATTCATTCATACAGACTTACACCTATAGTATTCAGTCCACAATCTACAGACATACTGAGAAGACCAAAGCAGTCAAAGCGACAATAAATAAAAAATCTTACTTTCATCGGATGAATTAAAACTATCTTCAATACTTCCCTAAATGCAGTCTCTATTAAATACTAATACGTTTGCAATAAGCGTAACTTATCGCTCTATATGAACATCCTGTTTGTTTGTATCTTATTTATGGTTTACCTTGCAGTATTCTTTAACATCACCAAGAGAGAAATTAACTACACGATGACTTAAGATGCCGTTTCGTTGTCAAGGCACTGGATTTTATTGAACATTCTTTCCTCTTCCGTCAAATACGTTAATTGCTTACGTAAGCAGGAATACAACAGTTCTTAACTTGAATAAAATGCATCAAAATATGAAATTACCTCAAATTATTATGCAGAGAAAAGAATTTATTATTACAATAGGAAATAAATGTCATGAACAGATAGACTGTAACGTTAGTTTCATTTGCAAGAGGAAGAACGATACACAGTAATAATGAAAAGCTACCGTTAAGCTAATACACCATTAATGCTTTCAGTGAAAACCATTATATACAAGATGTAAATTAATTAATAACTGATAGAGTATGTAAAATAATTTCTCCAGGGACACTGACGATATACGAGCGGAGAATTTGTCCCATCTGTGAGGACGGGAATCGTGTACACATATTATGGGTGAATGTAAAGGTACGGAAGAATGAAGGGAAAAGTATCTATCGCACTCTTTTATAAGTTCGAACAGAGGAAGATTATTTGCTGGATTTTGCTGACAGGCAAGGAAGAAGAGGGGAGATAAGGTAAAATTTTGATTAAAGCGAGACAGCTCAGGTCTGAAAATACTGATAACCAGACAGGGGATTGGAGGGAAATAAATTCGATGAATCCAGCTGTGTGCCATTCATAATGGAATATTTTATATGTAATTTTAATATTTTTAAAGTTTATTCTTAATTATTTTATTTTTATTTGTTTGGTAATGCTTATTTATTTTTTTTTTTTGTTTTTGTTTTTATTGCTGAATATATATTTTACATCTTATTGTGAATATCTAATGTAATATCTTGCAGTAAATCAAATACCCAAGTGTATCATAAAAGTTGTTTTGTATTATAATGGAGTCACTGTAATAAATATTCTTATTACTACTACTAATTTCTCGCCTATGAACTCGTATATAAAAACAAATCTTAATTTACATTTGTTACACAGTTGCTTACAAGAACAGTGCATGTTTGTGTGTGAATTGAAAGGAGGTTCGGCTCATACCTCTTCACTGATCGAAAAGAATAAAAGAGAGCAGAAATGAAATAAAATCCCACGATCGAGTTCTGGAAGAGAAATTTAATGTTAAAGTTTTATCAAGCTTATATGAAGTTCATATTAAAACATTCTTGAAACTGTAAACACTTGCAGCAGTAGACACAGTGGATAAAAGCCAATTGGGAAAACTTATTTTGATATCACATTTTCCATCCACATTTTAAACACAACTCGAACGGAGTGTCTCATTTTCCTGGGTACTTTGACTTTGATTGATTTGAAGCAATCTGCAGTGAATTTATAGTAAGCTAGTGACTTAAATTGATTATATTTTCTCTTTGCCAAATGTTTAGACATCTTTTAGTATAGCTGAATCCTGACGAACTTTATAAAGCGTTTATAAGGCCAGACATCAGTAGGTTGACTTTTCAAGGATCAGCTGACTCTTGTATTCCTTGATTCCTTTTATAAAATAGAGATTATTTTTATTTTTAGACCAAGATTCTTACAGTAGCGTTCTCTGATGTTTGATCTATAATCAAAACACTTCTTTTTAAAATGTTCTTAGCTCTTGCTGTTGATGTTTGCTGATTTCGAAGCGAAGTCCTGATGTTAGATGAGCAGAATTTTTTTCCAGGAAATTCACCTAAGCTTCAGAGATGAGAATGTACATTTGTATTTGAAGTGTTTCATCTAATGAAATGATAGAAATGATCATGTTAGAATGAGTACAGAAACTGACCCAACAGCAGCGATTATTTTTTTCTGTCCTTTGTCTTTTAAAGTTCTTCCACTTTCGACTTTGATCAGTGTTCTAAACTTGTTCAGGCATAGCATTTTGGTTTGCAATGACTTCCCTAATCATGTTGAAAAACGATTTTGACATCAATTTAACTCTGTATCATTCAAAATGTGTATTCGTGGTTTACTAGCGCTAAACTTTAGTATGCTCTCTGGATCTCGAAATGTTTTCACTTTCATCGCCCACAATCGGATGTTTTTTTTAAAGAATGTTTTATCCCTGTTTTTTTTTCTGAGTGTAAATTCGCAGAACATCACGGTTTAACTTTGATACTGGTGGTTTCTCATTATTACTTTCAAATTGGCTCTTTATTTCAGTACATTTTTAACACAGTTTCTTCATCATTTTGTTCTACCCAAAATATGTAAACTTTAAGCATATATTCTTCTTTGGGAAATTTTGGCTTTGCATTTGATGGTGATGGTTCATAATAAAGGAATGAAGGTTGTGGTACTTGAGATGTTTGACAATGGAGTATTCAAATAGAAATGAATCGCCAAATTTCCGTTCATGCCGTCCTCATGTTTAGGATGTTTTTCATACGATGGTCAAGCAAAGTGGTCGAGGTCTAAGGTATCTAACTATTCTTCTACGTGTTGCACAATAAATTCAGCTTTGATCGGAAATTTGTATTTCGGTGTCATTTGAGATGAAGCACTAACTGGCTCGCTGAATTGTTGTTGAAGGATAGATGGTGGCAATAAAACTTACGGCAAATGTATTTAGTCATCAAATTCATTCATGCTACCAATGCCACCTTTGTCTCCCCATTTTTCGTTCCAGTCTTGTTCGGCTCTATCTAAATCTGCTTTCATATCCGGTTTCTTTACTCAATTCACAGGATAGTGCATTGTCTTTGTTAGAACTTCACCGAATTGCGCATTGCGGAGTTTTATTACAATTTACTGCAAGTAAGTTACACTGCACACATAGAGATTAAATATGAATTAATTCCGTTAATATATGTTGTCCATGATGAATGCAATTATTGTTTTAATGATAAAACATATAATTTATTTAAAAGGTGCTAATATTAACTTGTGAAGCACCAATATAATTATTAATGTCTTTCACTGCTTCGTTGGCAAATTTTTCAACGGTTTAGAGCAAAGTTCTGACTGAATTTCAACCATGACATGTCTAATTTCTGCCTTACGCTGAGGGATGGTTCGTGGATTGTCCACATAAACACAAGATTAAAATTTGTTGTAATCGGAATGATTAATTGTTGAGAACGGCGGCGAAACGACTTCATTGGACTCGTAGCAACGCTCTGTCTGACGAGGGCAATTCTCTATCGATCGACGGCTACGAAGACGTCCAGGTAATTTGATTTCTTTGTCGATCCTGTATCTTCAAATTCCCTTCACACGTTAGATGCATTTCATCTTCAAAAAAGAGCACGAAGTCTTCGAACGATCTTAGCATAACATACTCCATATTTAAAATGCACTTTCAGAGTCTTGATGCGTTGATCCTTCATGTATCGCTCATACCAATACGTACAAACGACAATCGTTAATAGCAATATAAACAGATGACGGTCTGTTAAATTTCGGTCCGGCTAACCTCACCAACGGACACAACCGCTTAATTTAAAAATTGCGTTAACCTATGGGACATCATGGTGGACTTTGCAACACTTAGATGCAAGTAAAAGAATATGATGGATTCGGCAACTGAACGCCTGAATCCACATAAGAACAAAACTACATATTACAATAACTACTAGTAAAAAATCATACTGTGGTTTTTTTATTAGCTGGGTACTATCTTATCGTTAAAAATATTTTTTGTTGTCTTTGCCACATTGCATTCTTAGCATTGTTTATTTTTGGTTTCTAAATGGAAGATGGTTCATCGTTCGTTATAGATTCCATTCTAAAATACTAAATGTGGGGATTTAGGCAGACAAACAAATTATTAGTCACAGAAATTAATTTTGTGGAGAGGGGTTTTTATAAATCTAAAAAAACAAACGTGGAGACAGTATTATCTTGAGAAGTATTATGGATTATAAAAATTGGAAATGTTGAAAAGAGAAGAGCGAAATTGTTTCAGCATGTAGAAAGAATGCAGAGTAGCAGAATTCGAATATAAATTTGGGATGCATCGCTGAGAATTGACAACAAAGAATTGACGAAAGAGGAGGAAGGAAATGAGATTAATTATTTTCAAGAATAAAGGATAATACGAGTATAGAGCAATAAGAACAAATGAGAGTCGTACCTTGAGCTGAGGAAAACTGAGCGAGGATGTCGACGGCTGTTGAGATGTTGTGCAGGTGGCTCCATAGTTGAGCAGCATCTGATAACTGCTGTTGAGGATCTTCTTGTGTGCCGAGGCCTGAGCCCGGTATGCGGACACGCTCAGCTTCATAGTTGCGTCTCACCTGAAACATCGACATAAACAGCCTTAGTACATACAAGAAGAATATTCTCTGATAACATGTAGTGGGAGATTCGATGTAAAACTTGAGAGAATTAACAGTAAAACATCAAACTTGTCAACGTTTTCATTGGCAAAGCTGCACCACAACGCAAGTACATTCAACTGTTTACCTTCAATGTTAAACTTAAGGGGAGTATGAAGTTTCCCTGTAATGTTAAATTTGCCAACTTCAGTTCCCATTTTCTCAAGGGCTATTAAAGTTAATTAAATGAAACTTATACACCATACAGATGCACATAATTAAAATTCGCTGACATATTTTCATTACTACACCATGACTCTAAAGCAAATTATAAATTATTTAAAAATATTTATATTTTTTCCAATATTTTATTTATTTATTTATTACATTATCAAATTTTGTCCTAGTTCTACCATAATAGATTCACATCATTGCAATAATGACATGTATAACTGGTAAAGGTTTCAAAGCAATATCTTACACAGGTCCCAAAAAAATGTAGTTTTTCAATAATTTCAGCGAAAAAAATGTTTCCCAAAAAAAACTAACTTTTTGAAGGAAACATCAGCTAAAACCCTCCAACTTTGTTAAATAACAAAGAACGATGCCATTGAAACAAACGCTATGTCAACTTATGAAACACTATTTTTTCTATCTTTAAAGACAAACCACAGCCTTCTACAGCAAATATTTCCTTAGATATAGAATTTTAATGAACAAGTGCTCGCAAAATCCCCCCAAAATGCTTTCGGGGGTGATATAATTAAAATTTATTAAAATTATAACTAAGGAACATTAATGAAAAGTATATCAAAATGAACAGAATATTCCAAATATTAAAATGGTGCACAAATAAAAATATGATTTGGTCCCCCCCTTTCCTTTTATACTTCTAATAGATATTATCATGGAGAAAGCTCTGGAAATGTCATTTTTGGAACTACTATAAATAATTAGCTGTATAAATACCAAGGGAATGTTAATAATTAAGTATCCCATTATAACTATTAGGTTTCAAAAATAGATTAATAATGGTCCAAAAGTATCCGGATGTTCTAACACCTAAAAGCACCAGGTATGCGAGATGTAAAATGACATGCGAAAGATTTTTCATTCAGGGAATTGTGTTCATCAAGAACTGTACATCAGCCTACTGCTTGATAAGTGAACACTTGACCCATAGAGGTGATACACCCTTAGAAGAAGAAGAAGAAAATAAAGAGTAACGACCAAAAATATTGGAATCATTCGCTAAACGCTGGATTGGCAACACACTTTTGCGCCACTTTCATTTCTTGTTCAAATTATGTCGTAAACAGGAAATGCGTTTGTGATCTCTGATGATTAAGCGAACAAAAGTACAAGTCTAGTAATAAGAAATATCTGGGTTAGAGTCCTCCTTATTCCTAGATGTTATATCTTAGTGAATTTAATATATATATTTGAATGCTAAGGTATTTATGCTGAAACACAAAAACGAAATTTCGTTCATATTCGTTTTCAAAATAATTGCCACAGTAATATATGTTCTAAAGTGAAAACTAAAAAGAAAATATAAACTTCTTTTATTTTATTTAAAAATAATGTATTATCTAATTTATTTTGAAAACAAAGACTGTTTTAGATTTTTGTGAGCATACGTACCTTAAAATTCAAATAATTATTTGAAATTCGAAATTATCTTATATTGTGTATATTGACGGTCGCCAGATGACCACTCCATTCCTGATCTTTCAATGTTCAGGACTATTTACTAGATTGATCATATCATACACATGTCAGGTTCTTATTGTTGAGTTTTTGACGAATTTCTCGGTACCATTCCACTCTGGTAATGTTCAGAAGGTTTTCCCGGTATTAATTATTAATTCAATCTCTAAAATGTATTGCTGTAGATCCATCTTAACAAACAAAGGAATTAAATAAGTTCCATAAGCACAATGACATAAATATAATAAAACAAGGCATTGACTTCACAATAATTCACTAGAAAATCGACATTAATATTCTCGTTTCTTAAACATTTACTCTTATAATGAGTGTATCATTATAAACCTAAATCAAATATACTATTTAAGTGTTTAACTTCTTGACTACTGAGGCATCACAGGTGGTGGCCACTGATGATACTTGAGATGAACTGATAAGTTGGGAAAGGATTTTTATTTTAAAAGGAGGCGTTTCAGTTCTAAGTTTAGGATAGATTTCCGGCATTGCAATTAATGAGGACTGAGGAATGGAAAATAACTTAAGTCGGAAGGATGGTCCTGAGGAGAAGTCGAACGCTAGAGTCCGTGACGTAAAGACCTCGACTTATTATTTCAAGCGACAGAGTAACTTTGCCCTAGCGCGGCTTGTGTTCCTTTGTGGACGCAGGCCAAATTAATCTCGATACATGTTCTACAGGAGTATCATTTTCCCAAGTTTTCTGTTTCATTTCGTGAACATTTCCCATGTAAAATAATTTGAGATATCACCCACTTTCTTTGTGTGTGTGTGTGTGTGTGTGTGTGTGTGTGTGTGTGTGTGTGTGTTTTTAATATATTTCAGGCACATGATAATCGTTTCTTTCTTTTAAGATGTTTTTTTCTGTTAAAATAAACGTTCAGCTATTGGATGTTCTCTTCAGTCGATCTACACATTTCCTATAATTGATACCTACACATGTTTGCAAAAATTTTCTCCTTAGTAAATTATCTGTTTATTATGAATATGTACTTGTGAGTCTAAATGCATATTCGTTCTATTAATAATGCTTCATAAATATTATCTGGCTTTCTATTAAGTATGAAATGTAGATCATTTTGAATATATATTTCGCTGGGAATGCCTGCTCAATAATTGTTTACTCCACTAATACTCCAAACATTTTGAATAGTAATTATGACCCTATTACAGCTAATTACTATTTTCAGCTGCCTAATAAGAATAGGCATTATTAATGGACTACAGAATACCAACATACACCCTTGTGCAAATTAATGTTAAAAAGGTATTTTTAATTATTTCAATATTACTTTTTACTCAACAGTGTTTTTACTATTCAATGTGCCCACCCTTGGCTTTAATTACCATTTTCACTCGTTTGGACATAGAGTCAATGAGGTTCTTACGCCTTTCTCTTATTTCTGGCTCATAATACCACACTTTACAGCACAAATTATCTTTTCTTTGGTGGAGTAATCCATTTTCCTCATCCGTTACGTGACAATCGTCCAAAGAGTCTCAATAAAGTTGAGATCAGGTGAATTTCCAGGCCAGTCCAAACACTGAAAACCATTTTTCGCCATGAAGTCTTTAACATTCTTCGATGCATGACATGGGGCAAGGTCTTGCTGGAAAAATCTTTCTTTTTTTTTTTTTTTGAGTAGTGTTTAACGCCCTTTTTTACTACTGAGGCACCACAGGTACATGAAATGAAATGATATATTGGGAAAGGATTTATTTAAGGAAGGAAACGTTCCAGTCCTAAGTTTATGGTACCCTCCCGGCAGTGGAAAATCGTCTTTTCAATGTTCAGTTCCTCTCTCATTCTCTTCAATTTTGGGGCGGCTCTTTTCTCTAAAATTGGGATGTAATTCCGTCATTAGAAATAAAATATTTAGTGTCTGTGAATGCAAAAGAGCCTCAAAACAAATTCTTTTGTGGAAATTTACCGTTATGGGTTTAGGCGATATTTCCTCTTATCGCTTGTACTTACATGCGAGAAGTTCAACCCCTGCACTTCAAAATGACACATAATAGAACCCCTGTTCACTCTTCTTGTGTCCAATTCTGATATTTTCTAGCCCACGCCAATCTCTTTTTCGTTATAGGATATATCAATAGCTGTTTCCTGAACGGTCTTCGAGCTTTCCCTCCAGTTTCTAGAAGCCGCCTATGCACTGTTGAAGCATCGGTTTTACCCCTGCAGCCTCCAAATCTATTTGTAAATCAAATCTGTTCTTTTCAGAATTAATTTCGCTGGTTCTGATTAGAAACACATCGTCCTTCTTGGAACGCTTTTCGTTTTCGAACATTTCGTCCTTTCCTTTGAGGTGAAATTAACCCATTCTAATTTTCCTTCCAATTATATTATATGCAGCACACAAAACTTACGTTACATTCAGCTACTTGTCTCTGAGTCATATTACTAAACTCATGGGGGGTTATGACCTTGCTTCTCTTCTTAAGCATGGTATCTATTATAAATAAAAATAAGCTTGTTAAGTTAAATGTTAAACAGCTATAAACACAAGAAAATTGCTCAATTATACAGCCAATAAAAGCAGTAACTATGATTAACAATCTCAACAATGGGATCAATAATGCGGTAGAATTGGAGGGAAACATTTATTAGCATTGAATAACTTATAAAATTACATTTACCTATTTTTCACATTAATTCGCACAAGAATTATCTCTTTAGTGAGTATTAATCGTCCAACCACTAGCACTTTCCAAATCTGCCTTGTAACTTGAATCCTCGTAACGGTAAATGGATAAAACTAGGAAGTAGGCTATACTCCACATCGTGTTTTACTTTCAGCAGCGGGAGAGAGAGTTCCTCCTGGTGGGGAAAAGACTCGACTAAGTTTAATAATGTCGACTTTAGCTTATTCCTTCTCCCACCTAACTTCCTAGCGTCGAGACGGAGGTCATGACGTCTACAGTTGCAACCTCCGCCCAAGTCGTGAATCGAAACTCCCTTCCGCATGTGTGTGTATTCAATATGGCTGTTTGCAAACGTAGATAAATTAATTTGATATTGTTGCCATAGCGATCATGATATTGATCGATATTGCGTTTCAGATTAATCACCGTCTGTAAACACTTCCCCACAGCTTCTTTTAGACTTTGGACTTCCCGGATGACGCCAGTTATTTTATTGATCTGTCCAGATATTTTATAAATAATAATGTATATACCTGTCGCATAAATTGTTATATATTATATAAAACAGTATAATACTTAATAAAATTATGAAATAATGTATAAAGAAAAATATAAGACATAATATATAAAACCTACATACATGTGGACTAAAACTATCAAAATACGGAATAAAATATAAATGAAAATTTTATAAAACTGGTGCAAAATATTGCCAATAATACCTGTCTTTCATGAAATGTTCACGCTTTTTAAAAAAGAACAGTTAATACTATTATTGCGTATAGACAACAGCATTGGTATTAAAATAATTAATACGTTTTTATACTTTTACAAATTCATTCTCGGTCCTGGTGTGTAGTGGTTACCATACTTGCCTCCTAAACCCAAGATCGCGGGTTCGAACCCGGCCAGGACCGATGGATTTTTTTCGGGGCGTAAAAATCCTAAGTATGGCTTCCTTCGGAAGGGAAGTAAAGCCGTGGGTCCCGTGTCGTACATTTACGGCACGAAAAAGAACCTCAAGCCTGAAAGAGAGGCCTCTGAGCAAAATTTGTCGGCCGTTTCACGCCCTGAGTTGAATGGGACGCTGATGACCTGAGCTGTTAAAGAGCGTCCATAAATAAATCATTAAAAAAAAAATTCATTAGTCTTAATATTTCTAAGACAACTACCTATTTATTAAGCAATGTTACAAAACAATGTTAAAATTTCCTTTTAAATTGCTGTGTGCTCTACCTAACGTTCATAGAAGTAAAGGGAACGACTCTAAACCTAGCATCAATTTGTGAAATTAAACCCAGATCTAGTTCCACATTTGATTCGCTATTTAAAATGTTGCTTGTGTTGCAGAGTTCACTTTAGTCTGGATATTGGCTAGCCTTATGTTCATTTTTACTACTTCTACTGCAGCAGATGAAACATTTTGTCACTCTCCTCAGAAAGTAAAGGCTTTTGGACGGAGGAATTTGTTGCTTTCGACGCAGTTGTGATGTTCGAGAAGTTTACTTGGATACATGCTAAATCAGGTTTTATCGCCAACAGCTGATTTTGAGGATTGAACACTGTTAGGTCTAAAACACGTCTCTAACCACGTTTACCATTTGCTTTCTGTTTTCCACATTTTATACAAATAAACTTTGAAATATTATATTACAAGAATAACTTTGATACCAAAATGTTTAAAATAAAATGGTGCATTATTTAAAGATATGGTGCTCATTAAATGTGTAAATGCAAGTGCAAGTGCTCTACCCGGAAATATGGACGATTTAGAAACGAAATATGTTTGAATTAATTCCAAATGTCTTTATTTCTTAACATTGCCATTTTAATTGTAACTCATGAAACTCATTTTGTCACTCTCCTCAGAAAGTAAAGGCTTTTGGACGGAGGAATTTGTTGCTTTCGACGCAGTTGTGATGTTCGAGAAGTTTACTTGGATACATGCTAAATCAGGTTTTATCGCCAACAGCTGATTTTGAGGATTGAACACTGTTAGGTCTAAAACACGTCTCTAACCACGTTTACCATTTGCTTTCTGTTTTCCACATTTTATACAAATAAACTTTGAAATATTATATTACAAGAATAACTTTGATACCAAAATGTTTAAAATAAAATGGTGCATTATTTAAAGATATGGTGCTCATTAAATGTGTAAATGCAAGTGCAAGTGCTCTACCGGAAATATGGACGATTTAGAAACGAAATATGTTTGAATTAATTCCAAATGTCTTTATTTCTTAACATTGCCATTTTAATTGTAACTCATGAAATAATAATATGTATTCAAATATAAATCTTAGCGATCTTATAATGGAAACTTAAAAATAAAACACTATTAAATAAATGATTAACTGAAGGATGCAATATGTAAATCTGTACATTCAGTGCCGCTCAAAGTATTATGTAAGTGGAAAGAAAATAAAATTAAAATGATATTTTATGATGTTTAGTTATTTTTATTTCATAGTCCCTTGCTTTGATTACTAAAGAATGTTTTATGGCATGGAGTAAATAGGCTTGGCCAAGCGATCCTGAGGAAAATTTCCTCAACATTTACTAAATACTCTCAAAAAGATAATTTACTGGGAAAGATTTTTATTTGAACATGTTTATCCTATTCCTGTCAACGTCCAAGCTTTTGGCTAACAAAGTTAACAAGTTATTCTCTCCATCTTATTTAATATATTTCTGACATGCTCAAATGAGTATTTTGGATCATTATCACCTGAACTATACATTTAATTGGGACATTCAATCCTGCATGTGTAATCACTAATGATGCAAAAGTTTCTACCATGGATGCGAAATTGGTATAGCATCAACCATACAGTGTAGCTGACACTGAACTGTGCCTAGTGTTTCCGATGTAACAACTGCAAGTTTCTGCATAGCAACCAAAAACTCCGATGATGTTCTGTGAAGGAGATAGAAGACGCAGCGGTCTTCGCGGTTCTCCTTGGGCTATGGTGTCATGCATAATTTTATTAAATAGTTTGACGCAATGTAATCACTGTTTATAATTTTAGTATACATAACAATCAGTTTTCAATAGTTAGAAGGCGCTGTTATAATTTCAAATATATAAAATTTTGATTTATTCTTTTTTCATTTAAATAAATTAATATATTATTCTGTAATTAAATTGCGTATTTTCTCGCATTTTACTTTCTTCATTAATTTTTCTCTACAAGTATTATAATGTCAAGTGGAACCAATATGCTTTCATAAGGCAGATATTTTTATACACAGAATCGTAATATTTTTCAGATTTATTTATTAATTGCAGCTCATGGATTTACGTCGATATGAAAAGAGAAAGAATAATTGCTTTCAAAATACTCTCAAAAATATGCGTCTACCTATAAAGCAGCAGTGAAATTTCGTATTCCTTAAAGAACAATAAGATATGTGTTCCTAAAATCAAACTGGGATGAAATTTTCCTTTACAAGTAGAACTTTACCCTCGAGTCTTTGTATTTTCCAATAAACAGCAAACTTTTTATTCTTCTTAAGAAACCCCTATTTTTAAATCAAAATAAAGAAGCTGAGTTCCTAACACAAAACCAGCTGAGAGGACCAGAAAATGTTCAACAAATAAAACCCGAAAGCAGAAGAAAAAATCCGGTATTGCTGCATTTGTCAACAAGGCAATTTGTCTATGATGTAACATAAAACTAGTCTCCATCCAGGTATAACTTGTTTATTTTACAAGTTAGAACTTATGATTGTAAACTACTAGTTACTAGTGTGGCAGACTGATATTATCAGCTGGTATTGTTCCAGCAGTGTTCTCATTAACTTTTTGATTTGTTTATTTACGGACGCTCTTTAACATCTCAGGTCATCAGCGTCCCATTCAATTCAGGGCGTGAAACGGCCGGTAAATTTTGCTCAGAGGCTTCTTCTTCAGGCTTGAGGTTCTTTTTCGTGCGGTAAATGTAAGACATGGGACCCACGGCTTTACTTCCTTTCCGAAGGAAGTCATACTTACGATTTTTACGCCCGAAAAAATCCATCGATCCTGGCCGGGTTTCAACCCGCGATCTTGGGTTTATAGGGCAAGTATGGTTACCACTATACCACCAGGATCAGTGTTCTGTTTCACGAAACATTTGGTCTTGTAATAATACGTATAATTAACTAGTAGGGAATTCTATCCGCGAATCTCGAATGTTGAGTTTACGCACTAGTGCATATAATTTACGTTAGGTATTGATTTTATCAAATAAGTTCGACGCATTTAATTATAAAGCTCATTAAGGGTTATTTATGCAATATGTGGTCTAAAATCTACCACGCATTACCGTTCTTATTGAAATGTCTATTTTAGCTGAAAGGGTATCATAGAAACTGCGGTATTTACATCATTATTTGTAGATAATAATATGAAAGACTAGTTTGAATGTAAAATAAAAATCCTTACATTTTAGTTTTCTTGATGTTTGGCCAAAATATGTCATATATGCGTAATCTTCTCCGATGTATTTAACCACAACGTTCTCACAATTTGCGTTATTATTTTGCACATTTCGGCATTGTCTTTCTTTGTAACTTTGTCGGAGAATTGCGCAAAGAATACTTATTTATATTCATTAATTAAATGCAGCATTGTTAACTTGTTTTCATTACTATGGATTCTTTTCGATGTGGTAGACACAATGCTGTTTCTTGAACATACGATTTAAAATAAATGCTAGGTAAACAAAATCGCATCAACAAACAATTCACGTAGTACTAAATATCCACGAAACAGCCTTCCTGGCGCTCGGATACAGTCGCTACACTAGTAAATTTGACAAGTGACTGATGATAAAAGTTTATGATTCTATTGGGAAATAAATGTTCGTGAAACAGATTTATTAGAACTGGTGGAATTACAGCTAATAACGGTGGACTAGTTGTTTCATGAAATAGGCCCTGTATCATTGAAATGTTAAATATTTGTAAAAAATTGAACACACCTGATTTGATTATACTGTTGTGAACATATACAAAAAGTTTTAATGTAATTACTTTAAGGTTTTTTTTCCTTATAATTTGTTCATTCTTTTATTTATTACACATTAAAACCTAAATTAATTTTCTTAACACAAAGGCAGCTAACTTTAATTTAAAAGTTTCACTTAGGCGTTGCTATTTTTATCGTGTACAGAAAAGTTTATCTTTTCATTTTTACAAACACTTAGTAGTTTTGCCTCTATAAAGAAACATAATAAATGTAAAACATTAGACAGATCATATTGACTACAGATATCTTGCATGCCCCATCAAAGTTTTTCTTTTTTGTTCTATGGTTTTATTTAATTAAAATATTGCTTTGCTGACATCTAAACATGTTTGATACATATAATGATTATTTTAAAAATCGTATTTCGTGAAACTGTATCTTGGTTAAAATCTTCTTTCTTAAATTTCAAAATTATTAAAACAACTTTTTTTCTTCTTAAAGCTTTAGATTGTTTCCGTTCTGGTTTTATTTATCAATGCTCTAAATTTTGATATTTTAAATTTTTAATTCATATCTTCTTTAATGCAAAAGTTTGAATACGTTCGTTTGCTTAATACTTCTGTTCCGTAATACAAGTTTATTCACAATTTAAGTATTTTAAAACATACCAGCATTATCAGTATATAAAATAAACAAAAACTATTATATCACTCTTTTCTTGCGCCTATAGTATCCTCAGTTTTGCAGGAATTAAGTTAGTTGTTATTAAATGCCAAACCATTCCTTTTACCATGAATTGTAACTTTTCCTATTTGTTACATTTAATATAAACTTTGTTTGTAAATTCATTACGGTTTTTCTCTCACCCCTTAATCGTCAAAGAAGTATATTATTTTTATATTTTCATGTGCCGTTTCATGACACTTAACAGTAGCAAAACAACTGACAAAACAAACCTAACAGTGACAATAGCACAAGATACTCCGTTTCCGCAAATGTCCTTTGTTTGTCCTTCTTTTGTTGTGCCACGCTTTGCTAAGCAAGCAGAAACTGTTAGCACCCGCATCCAGGAACTGGTTTATTTTCAGTCCGCAGAGAACACGACTCGACAATGGTTTAACACAATTTGCAAGGGATGATGTTATTGTAGTCAATCCCTTAAGGGATCCATAAACTTGAGGAAGTACGGGAAACGGTCACTGAAAACCTTTGAGGATATATATGCACAATTGTTTCTGCTATAAGGTGCAGCCCATAAGAACCTCAAGGGTTACGAGCTTTAATCATGTAACTAGCGATATTAGTTACATGTAAATAGCAAATCACATTGATATTAAATGTCATTAAGCAGCAGCAGTAGTAGTAGTAGTAGTAGTAGTAGTAATAGTAGTAGTAATACTAGTAGTAGTACTAGTAGTAGTAGTAGTAGTAATAGTAGTAGTAGTAATAGTAGTAGTAGCAGTAGTAATAATAGTAGTAGCAGTAGCAGTAGTAATAGTAGTAATAGTAGTAGTAGTAGTAGTAGTATTAGTAGAAGTAGTAGTAGTAATAGTAGTAGTAGAAGTAGTTGTAGTAGAAGTAGTAGTAGCAGTAGTACTAGTA
This sequence comes from Metallyticus violacea, assembly GCA_030762175.1. Classification (NCBI taxonomy): domain Eukaryota; kingdom Metazoa; phylum Arthropoda; class Insecta; order Mantodea; family Metallyticidae; genus Metallyticus; species Metallyticus violacea. The sequence goes on along the minus strand of CM060839.1, from coordinate 35,373,324 downwards.
GTAATAGTAGTAATAGTAGTAGTAGAAGTAGTAGTAATAGTAGTAGTAGTAGTAATAGTAATAATAGTAGTAGAAGTAGTAGTAGTAATAGTAATAATAATAGTAGTAGTAGTAATAGTAATAATAGTAGTAGTAGCAGTAATACTAGTAGAAGTAGTAGTAGTGGTAGTAATATTAGTAGTATTAGTAGTAGTTGTAACAGTAATAATAATAGTAGTAGTAATAGTAATAATAGTAGTAGTAATATTAGTAGTAGTAGTAGCAGTAATACTAGTAGTAGTAGAAGTAGTAGTAGTATTAATAGTAGTAATATTAGTAGTAGTAGTAATATTAGTCGTAGTAGTAGTAGCAGTAATACTAGTAGTAGTAGCAGTAATACTAGTAGTAGAAGTAGTAGTAGTAGTAGTAATAGTATTAGTAGTAGTAATAGTAATATTAGTAATAATAGTAGTAGTAATATTAGTAGTAGTAGTAGAAGTAGTAGTAGTAGTAATAGTAATAGTAGTAGTAGTAGTAGTAGTAATATTAGTAGTATTAGTAGTAGTAATAGTAATAATAGTAGTAGTAATATTAGTAGTAGTAGTAGTAGTAGAAGTAGTAGTAGTAGTAATATTAGTAGTAGTAGTAATATTAGTAGTAGTAGTAATATTAGTAGTAGTAGTAGCAGTAATACTATTAGTAGTAGAAGTAGTAGTAATACTAGTAATAGTAGAAGAAGTAGTAGTATTAGTAGTAATAATATTAGTAGTATTAGTAGTAGTAGTAACATTAGTAGTAGTAGCAGTAATACTAGTAGTAGTAGTAGTAGTAGTAGTAGTAATAGTAATAATAGTAGTAGTAGTAGTAGCAGTAATACTAGTAGTAGTACAAGTAGTAGTAGTAGTAGTAATATTAGTAGTAGTAGTAATAGTAATAATAATAGTAGTAGTAGTAATAGTAATAATAGTAGTAGTAATATTAGTAGTAGTAGCAGTAATACTAGTAGTAGTAGTAGTAGTAATAGTGATAATAACAGTAGTAGTATTAGTAGTAGTAATAGTAATAATAGTAGTAATATTAGTAGTAGTAGTAGTAGTAGAAGTAGTAGTAGTAATATTAGTAGTAGTAGTAGCAGTAATACTACTAGTAGTAGAAGTAGTAGTAATACTAGTAGTAGTAGCAGTAGTAGTATTGGTAGTAGTAATATTAGTAGTATTAGTAGTAGTAGTAGTAGCAATAATACTAGTAGTAGTAGCAGTAATACTATTAGTAGTAGTAATAATAGTAATAATAGTAGTAGTAATATTAGTAGTATTAGTAGTAGTAATAGTAATAATAGTAGTAGTAGTAATATTAGTAGTAGTAGTAGTAGTAGTAGTAGTAGTAGTAGTAGTAGTAGTAGTAGAAGTAGTAGTGTATTTATTTAATAAAATATGTTTTTTAAACATTTAACTCATCCATGTCTCACGGGTCCTGAGGCCGTAAGTGCTTTCCCAATAAACTAGGGTTTACATGAAATTGCACAAATCAATATTTAACTTTGGAAAATATATATATACATAATGAAATAAATTTATGGGAAACAAAGTTTACTACCTAAATAAAATATACAGAAAATAGAACAGCACGAAAGTAAACAAACAACTTACACTCTCTCACAAACATGTACAAATAATTTCAAAAGAATCTTGAAGAAGAAAAAAGAAAGGAAGACTCATGCTCCTCTATCTCCTTTCCCGATTGTTTGCCTCTTCCGATCTGAGCTGTCTCATTTTGTTTAAAAATTTATCTACTCCCTCCTCCTACTTCCTATCTGCCAGTAAAGACGAGCACTGCCATTGCCCTCTCCCCCTGTTAACAAACTGGGCAGGTAGATATCTTTCTCCATTCATCCTTCCCCTTACAGTACGCCAGAATACATTCCTGCGATTCTTTCTCCGCACATATAAGGCAGATTCTTAACCCTCTCTGCCTGTTAGTTTAGTCATCCGCCACGCGCCTAACCAAACCAAGCGAGTCCCTGATTGCAGAGTTTGGCCCTTGTTTGGTATTCCACTGCCCATCCAAATTTCAGCTTCGATGTAAATGTATTGGAATCAATATAGAATTTTGAAACTGTTGAGATATTTGTATCCTGAAAATATTTGATAATTTGCTCATTATTATCAAGGGACTGGACTATAATTGCGATAAATTATCGCTCACAATCAAGTATTTCTTCGGTAGAAACCCTTATAAAATTATTTTCATTGATTCAAATTTCATCAATAGTAGAACCGTAACACTGTTAAATAGATGAATAGATCAACAGTCTATTCATCCGGCACTTTGCACTGTGTTCACTTCTCATTAACATTTTGCAGAGTGGAACTAATGAGTTTCCATAATGGGCGTCTGGGGCTAAAATAGTTACAGAAAAATTAAATGAAAACTACAAAAAGCTACTACCGAAAAATTCAATAAGTAATTTTTGTACCGGACCACTTTGCATTGATTAATCTTAATGTTTTATTGATTTTCCCCTATTAACTGCTTGTCACAGGCTTTGCAAAAAAGAATACACTTGTCAGTTGCTATCAAATCTTCAGGAAGTTTCAGTTGATATGGTTGTAATTTTAATGTGTCTATGTTTCACTTTTAGCATGACAACAAGAAAAATAAACTGAGCAATAACGAAAACACAAATTCAATAAACTGACTCACAAGAAAGTAGGTTTGGATTGAACAAATAAAGAAATATCAATATCCAGGAACGTAGCAGCATTGGGAGAGATAGAAGAAGTGAACTTAACTGAAAACTTGCAGTTAAGATTAGTAAGGAGCTGATCGAGAGATTCTGAGCCATGAGCCCAAAGCACAAATATATCATCAATATATCTCAGCCATAATAATGGTGCCAAAAGTTCTGACTTAAGAAATTCCTCCTCTAAGCGAGTCATAAAAAGATTGGCATTAGACGGTGCCATTCTGGTGCCCCTCGCAGTACCTCTAATTTGTAGATAATGCTTATTATCAAAACTAAGCGCATTGCGAGTGAGGACCAGATAAGCAAGATGACAAATGAAATCTGTGGATGGGGTATGAGGAGGTGCTCAAGAGTTCAATAAATGTCTAACAGCAGCTAATCCTTCATGATGGGGAATGTTAATACAGAGTGACGTCACATCGATAGTGGCCAGAAGTATATTACAATGTGCCAAAGGGTTAACTTTCTTTAGCAAACTCAAAAAATGGAAGGAATCTTTGATGTAGAACGGTCTAGAAGTAACAAATGGCTGTGACCAACAATCTACTAGAGCGGAAATACGTTCAGTGGGGGAATCGAAGCTGGCTACTATTGGGCGGCCTGGACAGTTCTTTTTATGAATTTTAGGGAGAAAATATATGGTGGGAGTACGAGGGACATGAGGAGTAAGTAGAGTGATATCTTGAGAACTAAGTCCTTCAGCAGTACCAGAAGAAGCAATAAAAGAAGTTATTTCTTCATTAAACTTGACTGTAGGGTCGGAAGACAATAGTTCATAATAAGTGACATCATCAAGCTGCCGGTAAGCTTCAGCATTGTAAGAAGAAATGTCCTGTAGTACTACTGAGGATCCTTTATCGGCTGGAAGAATAATAACATCAGGATTATTAGATAACCTTTTTAAGTGCTGATTTCTCAAGTAAAGTTAAGTTATCTTTCGGAGTGATCTTATCTAGGAATTTAGAATCACTAATCGAAGTTAAAAATCGGTTAATAAACATTTCTAAAAGATGGCTAGAAGGTAAAGAAGGAGGTTCAAGTTTGAAACTTGAGGAGGCAAGGAGTAACATTTGAAGTAGGCTGAGAAGATTTAGTATGTCAATAGTAAGGGCATCTTAAATTACGGCAACATTTAACGCCATTGGAAACAAAATTTAAGGCCATTAAATTTGGGAGTTGGGGCAAAAGATAATCCTTTTTGTAAAAGCAATGTATCAGCATTAGAAAGTGAAATAGAGGATAAATTAACAACCGCACTATTACTAGTAGAAGTGCAAGGGGTACATTTGCTCTTGGGCTGCTGGTATAAGTTTCACCCCATCTCCCCATGTCATCAGCCTTTTTACCTAATCTCTTCTCTCCTTCCTTGCCTGCCAGCAGAGCACATGACCATTTCCCTTTATGCTCTCTCGTAAAGGAGTGTGGAGATACTTTTCTCTCCATTATTCCGCACCTTTATATTCATCCTGTCCATGAATCCCTCTCTTCACAGATGTTCATATTCGTCAGTGATCTTAATCATCCACCATGTCCCTAGTCTAAGCAACAAGAGTCCCTGTCTAGTGAGTTTGATCCCTGTTTTGATGTACTGCTCCATCCCTCAATTAGATTTTATCCCCGATTTTACTTCTAGGAAAACCATCTCTCTGCATTGCACAACTGTTTGCTGCCTATTCATATCCCTCAAGTAGTTCTTAACCTTTCTCCCTGTGCTTGATATGTAGTAACCCAGCAATGGAAAAGCATTATATACTTCATATTTGATATCAATATAGGCTACAATCGCGGCTAGTGATTATCATTTTAATTCAAATTCACTCATAATTTGATGAGAATAACAGAATTATTCTTTCAAAAATGTGATACAGCTTTTTTATTTGGAAGATGCTATTGAAAGCTCCAACTATCTGTTTAAATAGCAATACTTTAGCTAATTTGTGGCATTTGCATGAAGTATTCCTATATCTATCCTAAAAAGTCTACTGTTTTTTTTACAGTTGCCATCATTTTCCATGCACTTGCGTCGTCTATTAATGAGACACTGTATTTCAATACTGGAAAACACCTTAGAAAGATTTTTGAATTTGATATAACTTTTTTAAACTCGTTCAGTCCTAAATGGAAACAAAGGAATGAAAAAAAAGAAAAAAGAAAAAGGAAGGAAGGGAGGGAGGGAGGGAGGGAGGAAGGGAGGGAGGGAGGGAGAGAGAGAGGGAGGGAGGAAGGAAGGAAGGAAGGAAGGAAACATAGGGGGCATACCTGGATTATAAGAAGGGTGAAAGATAAGTGACCATTTCAATTGAAACTGCTATGCAGGGAGGGTACATGCTGCTATTTTTAAACTTTAAAAGAGAAACATTTTTTTTACATATTCAAAGCATGATTCACTTTCAATACCCTTAAGCATCTCGAGTTTCCTTGCAGGTTTCTTCCCAAAAGTCATCCACTAAAGGAAGCAAGATCGGTAACACTTTCTGCTTGTGTTAATAAAGTATCCATCGAGTATTTGGAAGCCATAACTTTTTATTTCTTTTTTGAATAAAATTTGAACTAGTTGTACGCAGATATTTAAAATGTCGAAGAAACGCAATCTACCTTCACACCTCTCACCAGTTTTCCTTTCCGAAACGTTTATCCTTTCATATTAACAAAGATTTCACCTTTAACTTTGCCTTTCTTAAGACGATTCCTTTTCCATGGTTCTGAATCAGATTTTGTATTCTCCGCTGCAATGTCTTTGTCAGATAATTAGACGATATTACTATCCAGTTAAACTTTTACTGTAAAAAAACAAACTATACTTGTGTACACAATATTACTATAATATTCCTTGAGAACCAACTTGCACATTAACTGCTTTAAAGCTGTTACTAGTACCCAGCAATAGAGTTTTTTTAACATGTTTAACATAACATAAGAGTATGTCAGCAATGTCAACAACATAAAGTGAGCAAATATCATTCATGTTTAAATGATATGGCCTGTCTGCATTCTCATGTTTTCTAAGGCCTGTATTTCTCTAAAGAGTATATTTGGTGTAGAATCTTTCTGCACATGGACTACAAGATCTCCATACGGGACCCCCGGATAAGAAACAGGATACAAGGCAGATCCAGAAGAAGATGGACAGACCGCTTCAAGGAACATGCATGTGCAGATTGGTCAAGAGTAGCAAGAGGAAGAGAAAAATGGAAATCTCTCGAGAAGCTATTAGTGCAGTAGAACAAAGTAACCAAAGAACAAGTCAGAGTGTCTTAAACAGCATACGAACAACTAGCGAGGAATAGCTCACCACATTAGGAAAAAGCGAGCTTTCCCTACTTGTTAGGAGGCCTTTGCCCGTAAGGGACACAATATTTTTATCTTTCTGCACAGTTAATACAGGACAATATACTCATTTTTTACAACATTATGAACCTGTATCCTTTCTGCATCTTCTGCTGCAGTTACATTCAAACTGTTGAGTTCTTGCGTCATGGAGAGGCAATATGATGTATTAACATTTTTAGCAACCCATCTTTGTGCCACGGGTTTACCCACAGGATTTCTTCCATGTTGCTATTTTATCGATTGTCTTTAGGCATAAGAGTTGTAATAGTCCACACAGGTTGCTTCTTCTGTTACGATGCGTGACAGAATTGTTTCTTTTTGTTTTTCGGGGAATGTTTATGCTTGCCTGTCAGCGTTTTTGGAATCCACCTGTCTGTAATCAAGGACATGAATGGTCATTGTCACAACTGGTTTCGATGCTCCCTGCATCAAATTGTTCATGTTATGATGAGGTGGTCCCCTTTAATGAATGCGTAGATTCCATCCTTGTCTATCCAGGTCATCAGTGACTGGTGGTTTCGAGGCTTGTCAACGACGTATCTCTGTTCTTGACTCGCTAAACGTTTGACTGCTCTGAGGTCAACGGCGTTGTCACCATAGTAGAGTATTGGAGTTTGAATCTCAAATGAACCAATGTCCTCGAAGATTAGCACAGAGAAACCTCAACTAATCTATTGGCTTTGTGATGCATTTACTTGTTACATCGCCTTGCTGCACAGCCCGTCCTATGTGCGCGCATACAGGTAGAGACGGTGGAGAGACGGAAGTATACGAGGGGAGTTCTAAAGGTTCTTGGCCTAATCAAGAAACCACAAGATTTAAGTAACTTTTTCCACCATAGTCACCTTGTGAATCAATATATTTAGTTCAATTACTTTCCAAATTTTTAATTACCTCAGTAACTTAAAATTTGTCCAACTTTGAAAAATAACCGTCTATCTCAACTTCAATCTCATCATTTGATGTGATTCTTTGTCCACCCAGCCATTTCTTCAGGTTTGGGAACAAAAAGTAATCGCTGGGGGCAAAATCCGGCGAATATGGCGGATGTGGAAGTATATGGAGGCGAAGGTCATGCAGTTTTGTAGCAACAATCCCAGACTTGTGTGAAGGCACATTATCGTGATGAAAGAGAACTTTCTTTTTTCAATATGGGGACGTTAAAACTTGAATAGCATCCTTCTGTTGGTCCGGCATTGAAGCGTAGTACTCCCCAGTGATGGTTCTGCCCTTCTGGAGGTAGCCTATGAGCATAGCACCATGAGGATCCCAAAAAACCGTAGCCGTGGTTTTTCCTGCAGATGGAACAGTTTTTGCCTTGTTTGGTGCACTTTCATCTATTGCCACCCACTGTTTGGATTGCCCCTTCGTCTCTGGTGAATCCATGTTTCATCTACCATTATGAAACGTCAGAAACTCACTGAAATTGCGTTTAATAAAATAAGTGTAAACAATCTTCTGAAATTGTTATTCAAATGCAGTTTTGGTTTATTATTAGCGTAAATTTGTCTCATACCCAAACTTCGTGTAAAATGTAGTGAACACGGCCTACTTATGTATTTGCAATGCCAGCCAACTCGCATATCTTCGATCGGCTACCATTGATTACGGCATTGTGAAATTTAGTCACAATATCGTCAGTCGTACGAGTTTTGGGATGCCCTGAGTGCTCATCATCTTCAATGGATGCACAAACAAAGCAGCCCACTTTATAGCTGTCAAAAACGAAGGGGAAGAATTCTTTAATATGGAATCTATTCCTTTTGTATTTTTGTTGGGTTTAAACCCTTCAAAACGAAGTACTTTCAAGCTGTCCCTGGCTACCCATCAATTAATATTTGGATTTTCTCATCAATGATTCTGTGATTTATAACAGGTATTTTGTGCTTTCTGTATATAGGAAATGACAAAATTAATGTATGTACAACAAAGAGGGTATAGTGTTTAAGACTGAGCATAACGTCTAAGCGTAATTTTAATAATATTCAAAAGATAACATGTAACAGTTGATGTCTTCTGGTATGCAATAAAATCTGTTTGAAGTGAGCTGATTGAGAATACAGTAACGTGTGCTCTGCCAAAATTTGTCCAGCAAATAGGAATGGATTTTGATGATATAAGCGCCAGCCTATGAGCACAGTGAAAACAAAACTGGCGAGAATATTTCGCGTCAGTTTTTCTAGAGTATATAAGATATAGATTTGGCCTCAAAAGGGGGCAGTCTCAAAATTCTCCGGGCCAAGATGGCGTTGCCGATTGCGCGGGCAGT